>CM076569.1:555475889-555809772 GCA_034641835.2 Pinus albicaulis | reverse complement strand
TCTAGGCCAATTGATCTTCCTGTGAAGGGCTTACATTGACATTTTCAGTGGGTTCTGTTTCATGCCCACTGCTGCTACGATTATCCTCTTCCCCGACACAGGTGTGATAACTTCCTTCCTCCTCATCTGAATACCGAATTTCTCCTTCAGCTTCTTCTGCCTTTGAATTTCCCTCGATCTCTTCCTCATCCGAATAACGAATTTCTCCCTCGGCTTCTTTTTCATCCGAGTAACGAACTTCTCCCTCTGTACTAGGTTGTTTTTCACTACTGGTATGGTGACTGACTTCATCCTCGTCTGAGTAACGGAATTCACCTTCTAATTCCTGTTCTTCCTCAGTACAAGGGCTTGCTCCCTCCAACTGTGGAGGCTATTCTTCTTCCTCTGAGTTATTTAATTCCTGGGGCTGGCTGCTACTGCCCGGAAGTTCCTCCATTATTTTCTTACTTCGCTTCAATCGGAGGGACTGTCTATGAGTGGAGAGCTCGGCTATTAAGCCGGCCATCCTTTTCCTTCTCAGAGCAGGCAGGGCTAATCCCTCTTCAATAAATTCTTCCCAGCTGGTCTGCTGTTGGGCGAGGTTATAACTCACTATCAGTCGAATTAAACAATGGTGGCTAACCACCATGTCTGTATGTTGGGCTTTTCTAATTCCACGAGAAATATCATGCAATAAAGAGTTTAAGAACACAGGCAGATTAATAGTACATTTCTGCTTTAGCACAGCTAACAGCTTAAGGTGGCGAGGTCTTACCACATCTTTCCTACCATCGCATGCTATGTAAGCCTGCACGATCCTGGCCAATTCTGTCCATGGTTCGCCTAGCGACGCTGGGTGGACTCCTCTCCCTTTGACTGTTAGCATCTGTCCGTCATCTTGAAATATTTTTATGGCTTCACGAATCCTAATCTTCTTCTGGGTCTAGATAGTTCCTTACGCGGGAATGCCGGACACCTCTGTAATTATCTCATCGGTCACGGCTATCTGCCTTCCTATGACTGTGGAAGATCCATCTTGCAAGTTTAACAAGAATTCGGTAGCCACTGCTTCATGTGGTTGTTGCATTCTCATGAAATACGTAATCCATCCCAATCTCTCTAAAATTGCTCGTGCAGCGTCAGAGACGATCAACACCGGTGGTTCACTGCAAATTGGGCGTCCTCCCATCTCTACGTTCTTGTTAATTCTTCACAACACACAGTAACTTTAATGGAAAAGCACAGCACAGTTTGTTATTTTCTGAAAATACGGGGGTTTTAGTCCATACACGGTAAAGAAATCTAATGCGGAGATACAGGTGAAGAAATCTTGGAAATATGATCTGCATGCAGACATCCGCGCCCCCCAAACGAATGAGAGGTCATCCTCGACCGTCGATTAAGGGTGTCATGTGTGGAACAGCAATAGGATAGTAGTAAAAAAACAGGTGCAATTATGATTCAGTCAATCAAATTAAGTAATTACTGGAATCGGTGCATAAGATAAATCGGTAATAATGAGGAAACCGCACTGTAATAATTCAAATACGAGGCAAAGGGGCAGCATAAGGTTGATATGAATACATTGCATTATTTATCATATTAAATTAATATGATCGATTTATAATAGTTTTCATGTATAATAGGTTCAAGAATAGGGATAAGAGATTTATGCATTTCATTTGATATTTAATAAAGATATAGGAAAAAGGGTTAAATAACTATTGATGTGTATAAGTATGACTTCAATACCATCAATAGAGCTTTGTTTCCCACAGGTGTCCATAACCTTGACAGAGTTGTTTTGTAACCCACGGAACCATTGTCCTTTATGCATAGTTGAGGAAGTGCTTCTTTTCTTTCTTTACATTTTTGTATTGAATATGAAGACAGAGGCCATTGTGCTGGCTTGGTGACCAGATAAGTCACAATGTCATTCACCGGGAAGAAGTGAAAGGTGGGCAGGCCGGCTCGTGATGAGACCTCATGTTCCAAGGACTTTGTCTTTTGGACCATTTCCCTGGTTTGGTGGCCATAATGGGAATGCCACTTCACTATCTTCTCTATGATCACGGTAGGTTGGCTCTTAATGAGACCCCCTATCCTCCATCTGCAAAAACATTAAAATATGTCAATATTTTTCTTTTTCAAACAACACTTTTCCTCAGTTATTCATAAGGGATGGCTCAACACTCCTTAAGAGTAGGAATGGTGGAAGAGGTCTGAACATCTCAATAGAAGAAAAATATATACCCCTATTTCCATTTCAAAAATAAATATCAAAGAAAGCTTATAATATGTGGGAAAAGAACCAATCATGATAAAAATAATCGATCAAATTAATTTAATGGTGATAAAATAGAAATGTTATGTTATTATTGATGCTGCTTTTTCCTCTTTTTTCCTTATTACTAGACAATTCCCTTAGAAATGACGATTTATTTTGATTTGCTGATTGCAGTAATCCTTAATTTGTATGATCGTTTATGATATTTTTGCCTTGAAAGAAAGATCAAAAATTCAAAATGCAAGCGAAAAAAGAATCATTCAAAAGTGTTGTTCCTTTAAAAGGAACAGCAAAAACAATCTGCGAAATTGTTGTTCCTTTCGAAAGGAACAGCAAAAAAATACTCTGCTGAAATGCTGTTCCTTTAGAAAGGAACAGCAAAAACACTGCGCGAAACTGTTGTTCCTTTCAAAAGGAACAGAAGAAAAATACTCTGCGAAACTGCTATTCCTTTTGAAAGGAACAGCAAAAGTGCTGTTTCGTTAGAAAGGAACAACAACGCGAAAAAACACACCATTTTTTATTGTTTTTTTTCATTTTTAAAGCAACCAAATTCAAACAAAATAAAGAAGTATTAACAAAGAAAACGAATTTCGTAAAACAACAATAAAAAACAAAAAGCATGCTTTATGTACAAAATTAAAGAGGAATGATTTATCAAACTGGTTCTGGGGAGGAATTCTCCACTTCATCAAGAATTTCCATGGTGGAATCTTCCCGTAACTGCTGGTAAAAGGATTCCCAGGTAAGCGGCTTGTGATATAATCGAACGCGATGCCCGTTTACCTTAAAGGAATGCCCCGATCCGTCAATGGTAACCAGTGTGAGAGTGCCGTTATCATGCACTTTCTGAATCTCATAGGGTCCAAGCCATCTTGTCTGGAGCTTTCCAGGGAAGTCCTGAAACCGCGAATCGTATAGGAGTGCCCAGTCTCCTTCGTGGAAGATTTTTTGTTTGATGTGGGCGTCATGCCACTTGGCTCTCTGCTGCTGAATTAATGTTGTATGCTGAAGAGCAGAGAGTATAATTTCATCTAATTCGTTAAGTTGCTGCAATCTTTTAGCCTGGGCTTCATCTAAATTCAAACCCACCTTTTGAGCTGTTCTTAATGTTTGGATTTCGAATTCGATAGGAAAGATGGGTTCTTTTCCAAATACCAGTTGATATGGCGAATGGCCTGTTGTAGGTCTCCATGTTGTTCGATACGCCCACAGTGCTTCTGGCAGTTTATAGGCCCAATCTCGTCTATGCGAAGCGACAGTTTTTGTTAATATGGATTCGATTACCTTGTTCATGCTCTCGACTTGGCCATTGGCCTGTGGGTGGTATGGAGTTGTAATTCTATGCTGAATATGATAATTTTGTAGTGTTTCAGCCAATTTGTTACCTACAAACTGTGGTCCACCATTTGTAATTATGTTTCTTGGAAGGCCATAGCAGACAAAAATTTGGAAAAGAAACTGAATCACAGAATCCTCTGTAGCTTTTGAAAGGGGCTCTGCTTCAACCCATTTGGTAACGTAGTCAGTTGCAACTAGGATATATGTTTTCTGGTTTGATGGAGGGCTAATGGGACCAACAAAGTCAAGTGCCCAACGTTCAAAGGGTTCAATCACTAGTTGAGGGTTTAAGGGCATTTCATCAGACTACCCAGGGCGACCTGCCCTTTGACAGCTATCACAGGCCTGCACAAATTTTTTAGCATCGTTAAAAATAGTAGGCCAATAGTAGCCTATTCGTAAAAATTTATAGGCATTTCTGCGGTCTGCAAAATGTCCGCCACACTGTCCATCATGGCATGCTTTCAAAATGTCATATACCTCATCCTCCCTAACGCATCGCCTTATTTGCATATCTGCACCTGTATGAAATAAGTAGCCCCCAATCCAAGAAAAACGGGTACTACAATGTATTATTTGCTTTCTTTCATTAAGGGATAGATGTTTGGGTAGTTTACCTATTTCCAAATAGTTCGCAATATCGGCATACCATGGTGTTCTGGTAGTAACAGCGAAGAGATGTTCATCCGGAAAGAGGTCTTCAACTGCTTCTGTGTCTGTTGGCTTTGGCATTCTTGACAGAAAGTCAGCTACAGGGTTCTCCTTGCCCAGTCGATCTTTGATCGTGATATCAAATTCCTACAGTAAAATTAACCATCTTGTCACTCTTCCGTTTGTAATAGGATTATTTGCTAAAAACTTAATGGCAGAGTGATCTGTATAAAGCACTACAGGATACCCAGTGATATAATGTCTAAACTTATTTATAGCATGGACTACAGCTAAAAATTCTTTCTCAGTCAAAGTATAATTTAATTCAGCATGGGTCAGGTTTTTGCTAATATAGTAAATTGCATATGGCTTCTTGTCTTCCTCCTGCCCAAGTACTGCTCCGATTGTTGTGTCTGAGGCATCAGATGAAATTTGGAACGAAAAATTCCAGTTTGGGCCCCTTAGCACTGGGGCTGTTGCAACGAGCTTCTTCAAATCATTAAAAGCATTGTCACATTTATATGTCCAAACAAAATCAATATTCCCAGTCAGTGCATATAAAGGTGCAGCTATTCGAGAATAATGTTCTATAAATCGTCTATAATAACCAGAAAATCCAAGAAAGCTACGTACCTCTGTTTGTGTAGTAGGTGTAGGAATTAACAAGAGTATTTGAATTTTGGCTGGATCTACTTGAATTCTGTATGCTGAAATATAATGTCCTAAGATGACTCCTTCGGTCATCATCATAAGACATTTTTCATTGCTTAAACAGAGTCTGGTGTCAATGCATCTTTGCAAGAATTTTTCTAAATTTATTAATGCAGGCTCAAAGTCATCCCCATAAGGGATGAAATCATCCATATATACTTCGAGACCTTCATTTATTAAGTCTGCAAAGATACTGAGAATTTCCCTTTGAAATGTGGCAGGGGCATTGCATAGGCAAAAAGGTAAGACTCGGTAGGAAAATGTGCCCCATGGGCAGGTGAAGGTAGTTTTATCCTGGTCTTCAGGGGAAATTTGTATTTGGTTATACCCACTGAAGCCATCTATGAATGAAAAGAATTTCTTCCCTGCCAATGTGTCTAATACCTGGTCAATGAAAGGAAGGGGAAAGTGGTCCTTTTGTGTTGCCTTGTTAAGTTCACGGTAATCTACACATATCCTCCACTTTCCATTCTTTTTAGGTACCACCACTAATGGGGAGACCCACTTACTATCAGATATTGGGTAGATGAAATTAACATCCAATAGTTTTTGAAGTTCATCTTTCACAATGTCTTTAAGATGAGGATTTAGTCTCCTTTGAGGTTGACGAATGGGTCTTGCATCTTTTTCAATATAGATGTGGTGAGTACATAATTGAGGATCAATTCCTTTCATATCGGGGTAATCCCATGCAAAGGCTGCTTTATATTTTCATAACAATTGGATCAATTTCTCTTCTTGTTCAGCAGTGAGATTCTTGTTAATGTTCAAAGTTTTTCCTGGTTCAATTTCTACAACCTTAGTATTACTCACAGAGGTAGTGGGTATTACTTGATCATGAATGTCTTTGAAAGGATCTTCTTCTTCTTTATTTTCAAATGCTGCTTCAATCATGTGACATTGCAAATGAGGTTTAGTTTGTGAAAAATTACTAATGAGATCATCCTCTATTTGGTCTTTAAAATCCAGAGCTTGTTCTATAGTTAGAGGTGACCTCATGTTTTCCATAAAATATGATGCAGGTGGTTGTCTTGTTTTAATTATTGATAGACTTGGTTGAGCTGGGGGATATAAAGCTAAGTTTTTGACATAATTTCCCCTTGTAATAGTCATATTGCCTTGTCGGCATCCAATGTAAGCATCGGCAGTTGCCAACCAAGGTCTACCTAAAATTAAGGGATGTCCATCTAATCGGTTCTTGGGATTAATAACCAGGAAGTCAGCAGGGTACTCCTAGGAGTCTACAGATACCATGACATCTTGTAAGGTGCCTTCTGGTTTCACTACTGATCGGTCAGCCAATTCCAACAAGGTTGTTGTTGGTTCAAGTGATGTAATGCCAAGTTTCTGACAGGTAGTGGTTGTTAAAATGTTGATTGCTGCCCCTAAGTCAACTAAGGCATTTGGAAATGATTGGCCATTGATCTGAACTGTTACTATAGGATTTCCTGGATCTTCATATTTGATAGGTGTTTCCATTCCTGATACTAAATCAGATAAGGTACCAACTATTTGGACAGTGGGATTGGTTGTTGTTCTCCTCTTAGGCTTCTTTATGCATAGTTTCTTAATAGTTTTTGCATATATAGGAATATCTTGAATAGCTTGGAGGAGAGGGATTTTTATACATAAATTTTTTAATTCTCCCAGAAGATCATAATTAGGTTGTTCCAATGGCCGAGGTATCATTAATTGTTCTGGGAATGGTGGAGAGGAAGTTGTTACTTGTTGCTGATTTTTTTGTTGATTTTGTTGTTGTTGAACTTCCTTCTCATTTTGTTCTATTTGTTCTTCAGGTAACTGATTTTCAATGTGATCATTATTATCTCTCTGTTTCGACTATACGCCCAGACCTTAATTGAAGATCATTGCACTCCGCAAGTTCAGTTTCTACTTCTGGTGGTTCTGTTATTTGGACAGATTGAACTGGTCTATTGTTTGGGTTTGGGTTGGGTTGGGCTGGGAGTTGCAGTCTTACATTAGTCTGGGGGTTTGGATAAGGAGCTGGCAGTGTAGGTTGAGAGAGAGGCATTGATCCAACTGGCTGATTTGAATATTTTTTCCAGTTTGACTACCAGGGTTGGCTCTGAGAAGTGGAAGGGGACCATTGCATAGGCCAGAATGGTGGATAAAAGGGAAAGCTAGGCCAGTTATTTTGATTCATTTGATTGGGCCAAGATGTAGGAGGAAATGACTGTTGTGACCAATTAGGGAAAGGTGATTGATTCTGCCACATTCCACTATTCTGTTGAGCATTATATTGAGAAGGCTGAAAAGAAAATGGATCATTTTGCATACCTGATGGTCGTGGCTGCCATTGTCAGCGCTGGTTAAGCAGGCATACTACTTCTGATTCTTCCTCTGCCTCCTTATATACTGCTTTTAGGCCAGGAAGCGACGGGCATCCTTCTGTAGAGTGGTCTTTCGTGCAAGTGGCACAGACTTTAACCATATCCAACGGGCATTCTTTGTGGTTGTGTTTCTTTCTACACCTGGGGCAGAATATTGCCAAGTTTTGCTCTGCTTCTTCCTGCTTCTTCTTGGCTTGCATGATGTCAAATTGCGTTGTCAGAGTCCCCAGTATGTCTGTCTTAAATTCCTCTAGCAGATTTCCAATCTATGCACGAGTCACACCCTCATTAGAGTTCTTATTTTCCCTTGTAATTATGTCACATTTTGCCGATTTCAACCTTGTATTACCTCTCGAACTCAACCTTGTATTACCTCTCGAACACCTGATACACAAATCGACAATGTCAAGATAGCTTTCTTGATATATATCACCTTTTCCCATAAGATTTAATGTTTCAACCCATTGATCTTTCATTCCCCTAATTAATGCATTTTTCAAAACATTATCAGGTAAGGGTGCAGATGCATAAGGGGATCTTTGCAAATTATATTGAAACTGTTCCACATATTCCTCCAAAGTCTCGCTTGGTTTTGCTATCATCTGGAATATTTCATCTTTTAATTCCCGAGACCTCCAATAATCCTAATATTTCTTTAAAAATGAAGCCTTCATATGATCCCGATCAGTTATGACACCCCCGCCTAATCCCATAAACCATCGTAAGGCTGCTCCTTTTAATGTAGAAGGGAACAACTTCAGTTTTTGGGCATCGGTGGTGTAATCATATCCTCTACACAGCACATCAAACTCAAACAGAAACGCATCTGGATCTTCTGATGTCAAACCATGAAATGTAGGAATATGTTGAAGTGGAATAGCTTTCATGGGTGCGTTGACTGCAGTATCTACTATAGGGTATTGCAGTGTAGAGGTTTGTTGCTAGTTTTGATTTTGGTTCTGGGCCATTTGATCAAAAATATGCCAATACCCCTCTGGGATTTCCAGGGAATTTCTAGGTTGGAAAACAGGGGTAGAAATAGTTTTAACAGCACTCCCTCTGTCTGGAATAAGTATTCCCTGTTGTCCTACTATTTGAGGTGATTTGAGACCTTGGTTCTGGATAAGTTGAACAACACTTCCCCTATTTGGGTTGTTTATTGTTTGGGTAATTCTAATAGGTGATTTTAAGTTTGTAGTTTCTCCTGTTTCCCCTTCTCCTTCTTGGAGATTGCTAGAGTTCCCTTCTTGAAGGAAACTTATGCAAGGATTCTCAATTTCTTGGGAATCTTGCTTAATTCCCTCTGTTTGACTGTGTATCTCAGCGAAGGCTTCAGATGGTGACCCTGTAGCCTGAAGGGAACTAGTAGGTTGTCTAGAAGTAGTTCTTTTAAATCCTACAGATGGCTGAGATTCAGTTTTCTTAAGGATTTCGTCAATGAAGGTCGTGCGCCCAAGGTTCACTAGCCCCTTAGGTTTTTCGGCTTTGGGAGGGATTTTGTTTCGCTTAACTGACTTATTCATTCAAAAAAACAATCCTTCATTCCTACCCAAAAGAAAAGCTTACTTACTTCTGCTGTGAAGCGAGCTGCGAGCAAGTGTGTTTCTTGCCCAGTGCGCAGGTTCTTACCTTCCATCTTTAATACCCAATTCTCCGCAAGCAGAAGGAAATCAGTTGTGCATTACTCCTGTGAAATGGCATACACTCTCCCCGGCAACGACGCCAAAATGTTGGACCATAAAAAGGTATCTTTTAAACACCTAATTAGCCTACATTAATCATCAATCCGAGAGCGTCCTTTTATCTCAAGAGTGTACTCTGTCTGAGGCTGCGCTTATCTAAGAGCAATGCTTGTGAGGATGTAGCACAGAAAAAAGTAATAAATGCTTGGAAAGGAAACCTAATTACAATGACAGGAATGTAAAAAGCTAAACTACAACAATCTTGCTGAACATCGATCAGGGATGCAGTAGCAATAACTCGTTCCCCTAGAAATCGATGCAAGATGACCAAATCTGGGGACTCTGGAGAGTATATCTCTATCCACTACAGTTCGGTGATCTTAAAGCAAGTGGAACAACTGAAAGGAAATGAAATTCAGAAAAGGAACAACAGCATGAAATAAACAGCAATTGCAATTCTTAAAAGAAACAACACCTACGATCCTAATGCAAATTGAACAATTAAATCTTAAACTCAAACCTGTCGACAGTTAATTGCAATCCAACCACAGACCATAGATGAATGGAACAACACTTACTGTAATTACAGAACAGCAAAATCACAAGGTAGTAACGAGATAACTGATCGTTAAATGTAATTGCGGTAAGGAATGAAACAGCAATGATTCTGGACTTGCTTCAACAATCGATGAAAGAACTCCGTAAATGAAATCAACACAGAACACACTTCACACATAAACAAATAAAGATTAATAATACAACAGCAAAGTAATCCACCAGAGCCGGGCCCTTAGCACCAGTGAAATACCGCTGGGCTTAACTCAGAATTCTAAAGAATAGCCGAAACCTGTGTCTCTATATTAATCCAAAAGGCATTACAAACAACGTTCTCTCATGACAGAGAGTCGATAAACATTCAATCGCAAAGGAAATATAAAAGTATGTTTTAATGAAAATGTCTTTTACATAATAGCCATTCCGTCCCCGGTCACTACAGATCGTTGCCTTTATAGCTGATCCTTGGACGGACAAATCAAGAGATATGATAAACTTGCACAGCGATCCCTCAGGATCTTCTGATCCTGAGGGATTCGCTCCTTCCTTGTTTTGTTATCGTTCTGTTAACTCTGTTCAAGGCCAAGCTGTCCCCTGCCCTTTTAGGGCAATTCGTTCAGATCTTCTTGGCTTTAGCTGGATATGGTTCATCACGAATGGAGTAGAAGTCAGACTGTTTTCAGCCACGCCTTTGATACAGCTGCTCACCTCTTCGAATTCCTATTTTGACCATAAAAACAACCTTTTAGTCATCTTTTAGGCTAAACGTAAGTCTTTCCAATTCAATTGCAATTCTTATGGTAAATTACCTTTCCAAGGCAGTCAACAGTATATCTATGGTAAAAGAATGAACAAATACATAAGGATTTCTTTTACTTGGGGTAAAACTGGTCTTACATGGTGTACTTGGGTCCATCTAATGATGAAGAGTTAGATGACCAAAAAATGGTGTAACAGATATAATGGTGAAATCGTTGGACAACTTGAACAAATGCTAAGTCAATATTTTCTACGTATGAATACTTAACTTCTGTATCATTGAGATTACGACTCAAATAATCGATCAGATGTTCAATTCCATTTTCTACTTGGACCAATACCATAGCAATGGTTGTTTTGGCTGTGGCGATATATAGAAAATAATCATTTTGATAATTAGGGGGATACATTAATGATGCTTGGACAAGTGTTTCCTTGACAGCATCAAAAGAAGCTTGCGCAACTTGGTCCTAATGGAAAGGAACCCCTTTTTTCATAAGTCGAGTAAATCCTTTAGCCATTTCGGCGTAGTTTGGAATGAACCTTCTTAGGAAGTTAGCCTTTCCTTGAAGTTTATGTATCTGAAGTAAGTTTGACGGTGCAGGAAAATAAAAAATGGCCTGAACCTTCAATGGGTCGATTTGAATTCCTTCTTTTGAGACTACGAATCCAAGAAAATGACCAGAACCAACACAAAACACACATTTATGTGGATTGAGGCATATTTTGTAGTGTCGGCAGCGTAATAAAATGGCTCTCAAATGCATCAGGTGATCAGTCCAATTTCGTGAATGTGCTGGTAAATCATCTAGATACGGTTGAACAATGTGCTTGATTGTAATGTTCCCAATTTTTAGCCTCAACCTAAAAGGAACATTATAGTTAGCAGTAGATCAATAAAATGGGTAGGGAGGCCCATTAACCTCTTTAGAAGGAAAAATGACATTCCTCATGTGAAAGGGGGAAGAATATGCAGCTGTATTGAGCACCTACAGGTCTGAACAGGATTGGATCATGTTGATTCAGTCATATTTGACCAAGTCCACATGCACTGTCTAGATACATTGTATCTCCATGATAGACTGTGCAGTTCTAATGGAGGACAACTTGCATGGGCTAGGTGGCACATATGGATGGGACCCATTGTGGAAAGGTTCACTTGCTATATATGGAGAGGAGGACATCCATTGTATGGATGCTGGGATTATTATTTGCTTCAGTCTGTTGAGACTTTGCTTCCTCTTGTTGTTTAGCAGGCTTGCAGTGCTGTTTAGCACAAGGGTGTTCCCAGTCGGGAATCCCTACCTCATCCATAGTGAAGGAGAGGTTCTTGAGCTGCATTTCCTCATTTTAGCATTTTTTCCAAGCTACCTCCTTCAGCTACAACGCATTTTCTGCTTAGAGTTGGGTTGTGTTGCATGGTGCAGCAAAGGAGGATCTCTTTGAGTCATTTCCAGGTTTGTTTTTCATTTGAGAGTTTTTATATCCATTGGAGGATAAGTAAGAAGGAATCCCAGACATATTTTCATATCTTTGGCATCAGAACAACCATCCACCATCCCTCACAGTGTAGTTTCAGTCCAAATTTGTGTTATTTTCAGAGGTAGTCGCTGAGAGGGTTCATTGAGCTCTTCGGGACGGTCTATTTCTGAGTAGAGGGATCAGCCTTCTAATTAGAAATACCATTTGAGGAGGACATCAGTATTTTAGATCTATCATAGCCTCATTTTATATCAGATCCATTTTGCAGTGGCACATTAACCCCAGGGTTATTTTTCACATTGTATTTTTTCTGGTATTTCTAGCAATCCTTTCCGGGTTGGCTAGAAACCTTGTATTTGAGCCCATATATTCATTATTGTGAATTTATTTTGTTCCCTTCAGCCATATTTCATGTAGGTACATTTAAAACAACAACTACACTAATATATACTGTGCAGTCACTTCTCTCCATCATTCTATATAGTTGCAGTATCTCATGTATCTATTGCTTTGATCATTGGAGACTTATTCTTATGGCTTGAGTGGCATGTCCCTCATGATATTTAGTACATTGTTGCTGATCCATTAATAGAATGATGGATGAATATTGTTCTCTCTCATGAAATGACCATATTTTCTATGTTTACAATATTGTGTTCATGTATTGTTGTAGCTCCACTTTTTGGAATATCTTCAGATATTCCCAATAGTGTAGATTTTTCCTATTTTGGAATATTACAGTGGTATCAGAGCATCAATCTTGGCTCATCCTTTACATCCAAGACATTATGCCATTAGGAGGAGAATATTCTCATAAAGAGAAGTTGTGCATAAGGAACACAAGCATGACTCCATTATTTGGAGGAATGAAGGAAGAGAGGATCCGCCTTCTTCTTTTCCAAGCTATGAAGAATATCAAAAAAGATCCCAAGGAGATGAAAGGGGAGGAGTGTAGAATATTTCTGAGAGGGTTTGAATCAAGCCCTAGATATTCACATGATGGGTGTGATAATTCAGCCACACATTTAGGTCCACAGCACAGTCTATTGCCCACATTGACTGCAAGAAGAATGGAGGAAGAAGGTGCACCAAGGGAGGAGACCTTGAGTGACTATCTTCAAAATTCTGAATCTCAATCATGGAGATTCAAAGAGCACTTAGACTTCCAAGGGGTTTTCAAACTCAAAGAGGCAAGATCCAGCAGTCATAAAAGAAGTAAGAGAGGTATAATCTTCCTATCTCACTTCGATGGATCAGCAGAGTGCACAGCAAAAGCTTGGGTAGAAGAGCTAGATTCCTATTTTCAGATACACCAAGTTTCAGAGAAGGAGGCCATCAGAGTAGTAGCACTGCACCTCAAAGGTATGGCCCATGATTGGTGGTTTAATGATTCTACTTAATTTTTTCATGCAAATGTAAAAACTTATGTTGAGTTCACTAAATAATTGGTGAGGATATTTGATAAAGAACATTTTGAACCATCATTTGTTAAAAACAAAAAATAAAACACTTTGCATGATTTGGAGAGACCTATTGAACCAACTCCACTCCATATTTTTGAAGGGGATACGGACATGCATGATAGTTTTCCAAAGGAAATATCCCCATTTCTTGAATATACCTATTCTATTTGTGAAGACATGGAGTCTTCTCCTTCAAGGGATGACTAAGATCAAGGGTCTCTCATTGAGGATGTGGAATTTTCATACATGGGAGAAGAGGAGAAGGATCAACATCAAGAGATGATGAGAATTCACCCTTATCTATTTCGGGAGGTTTCTGCACATAAGGAGAGGACTTCACTGTGCAGTGAAGAGAGGGACAACTCAGTCCACTCATATACACAGTCCACTTCAGATTTTGATGTCTCACTACATGGAGGCATTCCACCTGGGAGGCCACCAGATTTAGAGTTGATGAGAGACATCTTTTCTTTGGGTTCACCACTCTTGGAGTTTGGAGAGGTGAAGAGTTTGGAGGAAGAATTTGGCATGAGGGATGTCAAAGTAATATGCAACAACATGAGGAGAGCTTGACATGCCATATCACCAGTGTCGTTTCTTGGGAGGATTGATCCATATTGGAGATCTCAACTCTTGGTAGAGTACTCCAGGGATCTAGGTGCATGTATGATTCTTGATGACCCAGATAGAGATGATGAGCATATGGTGGATGATATGGTCATCTATTCTTATGGAATAATATTCTTGGCTAGAGCTTCTAAGCTTAAGGAGAAGCTGCTTCATACAACACATGAGGACTTCCTTTCCATACATTATGATGCATATATTTCTTTGACAGAGGAGTTCACTTGGGAGGGCATCCATCATGAAATATTACAACATATGGAGATGCATAGCCCGGCTGGTGATAGAGAGGAGGTCACAGCCACTTCCCTACTCATTGAAGGTGAGGGAAATATTCCAGTTGAGCCATTTCAGCTCAAGACCTCAAGTACATGATGGAGGAGGTATAATTTCACATTTTGTATTGTAGTTATTTTCATTGTTTGAGCAGCATGATGTATCAAGAAGAATTATCCCTTCTTGCATTTTTTATAATGATGTACTTGTAGCTACTTGTAGCATTTATTTTGGCTACCTTATTGGTGGTTTGTGGGGGAAGCCACATGATTCTTGGTGTGCACCATTGACACCACATTGTATCTTCATGTTTCCATATTATGAGATGACTATGGCAGTAAAAAAGTGGCTGGTGAAGAACTTGTTATTTTTTTTTTTGAGGCAGGCATGGAATGCACTGCACTGGTTCCTTGTGTGGGACTTTGATTCACTCTCTGGTTGTCATTTGACAGCTTTTTTTCATAGTATTTTGCTTCCATATATTGCTGATATGTTTGTACTCATGGGAAGCTTTGTTTGGAGAGTGGAATTTGAGATGGAGATGCCCACTGGGAGTATGATTCTCCCTATTTTACATGTTGTATGTATCAGGAGGAACAATAGGCATGCCATGATTGCCACAACACACCTCTTTCCTTCATGTAGGAGGAGCCATTGGAAGAACTTGCATTCTTGGAGGAGGCACTTCATGGTTGACTTATCTTGTGGGGTAGCTTGGGCCATTTTTGAAGGCCATGAAATTGCAGCCCAATATCAGCAACCCCCCCATAATTACCACAAATGGAGAGAGAAACCACTTGGATGGGAAAATATAAACTCTCCATTCAGCCCCAACACATTGCATAAAACCGGGGTTGCAGATTTCTTTGATGAGCTACCTAGAATGGCTCATTTCATTTGGATGATAGCATGGGTGAATGGATCACTCATTGGGAATGAGATTTCCCATGTGTATCATCACTCCTACCTTGATGAGGCCATGAGGTAGCAAGAAGGTTTCCACTTACACTTTTCACCTTTTCATGATGTGAGCCATTTGGTCATGCATCTTTGGGAGGAGACAATGGAGGGCAGATTTGTTGCAGACTATCTTGAGTAGTGGTGGGGACTATTGATGAGGAGGCCACAAGAGGATAAGGGGAGGGATTTCTCTCTCTATATACAGTTTCTTGAGTACAAGCAACATTTTGGAGGGGAGGATTGTAATGTTCCCAATTTTTAGCCTCGAGCTAAAAGGAACATTATAGTTAGAAGTAGATGAATAAAATGGGTAGGGAGGCCCATTAACCTCTTTAGAAGGAAAAATGACATTCCTAATGTGAAAAGGGGAAGAATAAGTAGCTATATTGAGAATATACAGGTGTGAAAAGGATTGGATCATGTTGATTCAATCATATTTGACCAATTCCACATGCACTGTCTAGATACATTGTATCTCCATGATGGACTGCACAGTTCTAATGGAGTACAGCTTGCATGGGCTAGGTGGCACATATGGATGGGACCCATTATGGAGAGGTTCACTTGCTATATATGGAGAGGAGGACAACCATTTTATGGATGCTGGGATTATTATTTTCTTTGGTCTGTTGAGACTTTGCTTCCTCTTGTTGTTTAGCAGGGTTGCAGTGCAATTTAGCACAAGGGTGTTACTGGTCAGGAATACCTACCTCATCCTCCTGGAAGGAGAGGTTCTTGAGCTACATTTCTTCATTTCGACATTTTGGCCAAGCTATCTCCTTCAGCTACAACGTAGTTTCTGTTTAGAGCTGGGTTGTGTTGCAGGGTGCAGCAAAGGAGCATTTCTTTGATTCATTTCCGGGCTTGTTTTTCAAAGGAGAGTTTGTCTATCCATTGGAGGATTAGTAAGAAGGACTCCCGGGAATATTTTCATATCTTTGGAATAATTCCAACCATCCACCATCCCTCACAGCATAGTTTCAGTCCAAATCTGCGTTATTTTCAGAGGTAGTTGCTGAGAGGGTTCATTGAGCTCATCGGCAGGGTCTATTTCTGAGTAGAGGGACCAGCCTTCTAATTAGAAATACCATTGGAGGAGGACATTAGTATTTCATATCTGTCATAGCCTCATTTTATAACAGATCTAGTTTTCAGTGGAACATTAACCCCAGGGTTATTTTTCACATTGTATGTTTTCCAGTATTTCTAAAAATCCTTTCCGGGTTGGATAGAAATCTTGTATTGGAGCCCATATCTTCATTATTGGGAATTTCTTTCTTTCCATTCAGACATATTTCATGTATTTACATTTACAGCAGCAGCTACACTAATATATACTACGCATTCACTTCTCTCCTACATTCTATATAGTTGCAGCATCTCATGTATCTATTGCTTCGATTGTTGGAGACTTATTCTTATGGCTTGAGTGGCATGTCCCTCATGATATTTTTTACATTGTTGCTGATCCATTAATAGAATGATAGCTGAATATTGTTCTCTCTCATGACATGATCATATTTTTTGTGTTTACGATATTGTGTTCATGTATTGCTGTAGCTCCACTTTTTGGAATATCTTAATATATTCCCAATAGTGTAGATTTTTCCTATTTTGGAATATTACATTGATGTCATTGAAAGCATAATCCGTTGCTCTCTAAAAAGTTTCCCCAACGTTCTTTAAACCAAATGGAAGTTTCTTATAAGCGAATGTGCCTCAGGGATAGATGAATGATGTCTTATGTTGATCATCTGGGCAGATATTGATTTGATTGTAGCCAGAAAATCCATCCATGAATGAAAATATTTCACATCCAGCACAATCATCAATAATCTGGTCGATAAAGGGAGTAGGATAGTTGTCTTTTGGACAAGCAAGATTGACATCCCGATAATTGATGCACACTCTAATGGTTCCTTTCTTTTTCATGACAGGAACGATATCGAAAACCCACTCAGTTAGAGGAACATGGTATATGAAACCAACATGCAAAAGTTTTTCAAGTTCTTCTTTGATGGCAGCGGCTTTCTTTGGATGAACAGGACGAAGCCGTTGACGCACCAGTTTGACATCAGGATAGATATTAATAGTGTGTTCAAATAAACTAGTATTTATGCCTGGAATTTCCTCATATGACCAAGCGAATACATCATGAAATTCATGAAAGAGAGAGCGATATGATTCAAGTTCTGATGGAGAAAAATATACACCGACAAGAATATTTTCTACAATTCTAGGTTTGGTCAAAATATCGATAGAAATGCTTCAATATTTGATAGATTTTGCTCAGAATTGATTGCATTAATGGGTAAATAATTCGAAAAGAATTGTTTGATGGATGGGTGATATAGTTCACTAATATTATTTTCTTGATAATCAGGAAGATGGGAATGATGATGATTATTTTCCCATGGTTCTCCTTCTGACATCATGGCTTCCAAAATATTCTCATTTGTCAAGAACATTGAGGAAAATGGATTAGATGGAGTACCAAAATCTAAGGAACATTCAACCCAAACACTTAGCGACACTGATTTTGTATTTGTTGCCCACGCTAGATAGATTGATTGCTATGCTAGCTCAATAGGGCTGGGCGGCAGAATATCATCCAATGTAGAAATATCAGAATCACTTGTACTCTCCCTTAAGCCAGATAGAGTGGAAGAGATCATGTAGCAGGTCTCTATAGTTGCAATTTCTGTCAACGTCACGAGCGGCGGTAATGCAAAGGTTCCCATAAGAGTGGAATCCTTTAAGAATCCTACACCACGTTCTAAATTTCTAGTTGGGGTATGTTAACGAACGGAACGCTTCCAGTTACCTGCGAAGCAGAGGCAAAGAAGGATAGTTGATTAATGACTGTGATAGTACCTTTATGTGGAAAGGAAATCATTCTAAAGTATGTACAAACAATTGCAGTCATTGCATATACCCATGGCCTTCCAAGTAAAATATTATAGTCAAGGGTTTCGTCAACAACCTCAACATCAATATTCACTATTTTTCCCCCCATTTCAACATGAAGGTTATTAATAATACCACAAGGTTTATATGTACATCCATCAAATGCCTTCAACGTTGTTGATGATTGTGATAAGGGTGGCAAGCCAAGTGACTTCCAAAAATTTAGAGACATAATGCATGTAGATGCTCCCTCATCAATAGTAGTGTGATGAACAAGGTGATTAAGAACATTTACTTGTATGGAGAATTCCAATTCTGCTGGTAATTGCGGCACATATCCCGTATGATTAAAGATGACAAGATTAGAATCAGTCAGATCAATTCCACCAATAGCCGACAATAAAGCCTGTTTTTGGGAGGGTCAATTTTGTAATACCTCAAGAGAAGACATAACTGAAGGGGATTGAGCCAAATATTCAACCATATTATAATTTTTTTCAGCTCTTACTCGAGAATTATATGTCGATTTATGAATTACTCCCTTTGGTGGTTTGATTGTCAATTCAAGAATAACAGTAGGCGGTACTGGTTCTATAGATGGATTCGTTGTCGAGGCAGTAGGTTGATCAATGGCCTGACTACCATAATATTTATTACGTGTTGACACCAAAATATATGTTGAAGGTTTTGTGACAGATAACTTTAACACTTTGGAACTAGGAGCTGGATCCGTAGCAACCATGTTTGTGTCCAGATTTGGAAATGGGTCTGTCAACACAGCTGACACATGGGAAGTCTTGATGATTTTTGAGACTTCAGTGTGGTGAGGAAAATCCCTAACAAAGTGTTCCTCATTACAAATTATGCATGGATAACGAGTTTTCCAAGGTCCAGATGATTGATCAGATGATCTTTCCTGCGGGTTAGAAGTTTTATTTTTCTTATATTTTCTCTTTTTCTTACTTCTGGGTTGCTTGTCACTTTTTCCTTTGTCAAATGACATGGCATTAATTTTAAAAGCAGGAGCAGGATCATATGCAGTAGTGTGATGTGTGCTTGCAATGCCTATCAAGCTGTCTTAGGCATGAGAGTCCCTTAATTGAGGAGGAACATTGAAATTAGATCTCGGTGCATTAGGAATTTTTTCATAGAGCGTGCCAGACTGAGCATAAATCAAGTCTAAAATTGGGCACGAGCGATAACTTGCTCTTTTGTGATGACGCCACCTTTAGCCACATCCTCAGTTATAGATGGTAACAGGGACTTAATGAACCATTCAGTAAGGAGTTGATCCAAAAAAAAGGTCTTAATCGACGACGCCACTCATGAATATGATCAGAGATGTGAGTAGCATTAGTTTGTTTGAAATTGGTCAAGATTTCCATTCCAGTTTCATATTTGATGGGTAAATGGAAATCAGTAAAAAATATAGTAGCTAGGGCTATGAAATTATCAAAATAAGCTCTAGGTAATTCAAAGTACCATTTTGCAGCCGGACCTGTGAGTGTACGCTGGAAAAGACGTAGTCGAACAGAATCATCATTCAGGGATTTTGATGAACACCATAAATGATAAGTCATGTCATGCGTCGATGGATCTTCTCTAGGGTTTCCTTTGAACTTGGGAATGTTCGAGGGTAATTTATGAGGTATCACCGGCCACCAAGGAGCATAATTAATTGTATCATTAGTTAGCCAATTTAAATCTGGTAACTCTAAAGTTGCAACAAAGGGCAACTGTCGATTAAGGTCAGTTTGAGCATAGCTAGGGTAAGATGGAATTTCTTGAGCAACAGGCCTTTGAGCACCAGCATAAGGAATCTGCTATAGGTAACCCAGATAGGGGTTGTTTTGAAAGCAAACGCTTGAGGATTCTGTTGACCAAAACCTAGATATGATACTTGTTGAAATGAAGTTTGAGGCATTTGCATCTGTGGCTGCCAAGGGGTCTGTCCACCAATTTTATAACCCAAATTAGGATAACTTGGATTTGTTTGATAGGTATAACCAGGTTGCGGTTGTGACATCCCATAAAATGGTAAACCAGCCTATGAACAGAGGATTCTGGATACAGGTTGTTGTAAATTAATCGAAGGATTTGGAGTTTGTGGACCCAACATTTGATGATATTGAGTTGAAGGACCAATTTGATAAGGTTGTATAACATTTTGATTTTGTAACAGGGGTAAAGATGTATTAACAAGTGGCAATGATGTGGGTGTAAAAGGTTGAACTGGTTGATATGAGTGTACAACCGTTTGTGGTTGGATAGGCAGAGTGAGCTGCCATTAACAAACATTCATTTCTACTTTTGATTGACCAAAAAGTGACAGAGTACTGTCATATTGGGTGACCAAATGTTGCCCCCCGGCACGAGGAGGATAATAAGATAGAAAAAATTTCTCTCCAAATGCTGGGAGTCCAGTTGATATGGTACTTGAAGGAATAGACCCAAAAGGACCGGCTTGATATTGCCCTGAAGATGTGTACAATGAATCAAGTCATCCATTACTTATGATAGGATTACCAGTTAAAATACCAGATGATGACATTGGTAAATTCCATGGATTTGAAGATGCACCATAGAAAATTCTAAATAATGATTTGAAACCTGATGGGACCAAAGGGCCACCATGAAAATATGACTTTGGTGAAGTTTTAAACATCGACGAGGTAGTTAGGGAGGGAGCTAACGTAATTGGAACATATGGCCCAACCGAAGATGTTGGTTCAATCATGGTTACTTGACCAAATGTATACCCTTTTGAATCAATGGGAGTTTCAAAAGGAGTAGGATCAACAAAAGAAGATGGTGTCGATTGAGAAAAAGACTCGTACAGGTAAAGGTCCTCCCCAAAATGGGTTGGAGTTAAAGGTGTATCGTCTTGTGGGATTTCTTTAATCTCAATTAAACCAGGGGGAAGTATTTCACCATCAAGCCTAGAGTATATTTCAGGTGGTTGACTATGTGATATGGGAGATTCAATAGCTATAGAAATTTGTGGGATGACCAAGATAGGAACAACTTCCAGCTATACGACTTCGGGATTCAGATGTTTTGGCAAAGAAGAGACAAGATCTGGATCAATTTCTGGTTGAACAACATCAGGTCCAGGAGGTATGGTCTCACTGATTGGATGGATCGTGACCATGGGTAGCTGTGAAGACACCGTTTTGACAACAGTAGATGAATCGAGATGTGTAGAAACAACTTGAGCTAACTCTAGTTTATGGGAAAATTATGTTCCACCAGAGGTACGAATTGTACTTGATTTGGAAGATCGTGATCTTCGTCACCTGCCAGAAGTAACTTTTGGTGGTAAAGGTGGTTTTAACGCTAGTCTACACAAACAATAGGGGAAAGGATTTTGTTCTTCCACGATTACTGATTTATTTTAACCAAAAAAAAATAAACAAAATAAAAGGGTAATGCTAGGCAAAAGGGTTTACCAAGAAACTGTGAACTGCAGAATACCTCCTAGTGAACCAAGAAGTACAGGCAGGAAATCTCCTCGAATGTTCTGTTTGGTGTATCACAATTTACAAGGTAGTCGATTGGGTTCACTATTGATGGATAACACCTAAAATTTGTCCTCCCAAATATACCCGAAGGTATGTGGAGGCCCAAGTCTCTATTAGCGCTGTCTGATGTGAAACCTCATAGTGAGAGCACCCCTTTATACTTATCATACTGTAACACCGCCCGATATACCCGAAAGTACATGGACGAGCTACGATATACTTACGTACGTGGAGTGAGGTATCACACTCAGAATGTATCGCACACAAGTTAACGACAACTGCTATGTTTTTCAATGCCGGAACATGTCTCTAGCCTAGACCTTCTAAATGTTATCATTATGGTTCTAATGCTTTGTTAGGTAAATTGAGATTAATTTTATGTTGATCTTGCTTAACAATTTGCCTTTCAAAGGTTCACCACGATGATGTATTGGAAAATTCCTAAAATGCAAGTAAGAATGATAAGCAATCTTTCACTTTTAGTTTTTCAATGAAAATCCTAGTTACTAGAGGGAAAGAGAAATCAATTTTCGAGCAAGAAAATCAAAGAACACAAACTAAATGCATATTTCCTAATTGTTCCTTTTTGCAAAACACACAAACCACTACATGCAAACGCAGATTTTTCTTTTCAGTTCCTTTAATGTTATGAATGCAGAAAATAAACTAAGTGCACTAAATCAACAAAATCAAATGCATTTTACTTTTGAGAAATGAATAATATAAACAACAATTTCACTTTTGAAGGAAAAATGAGGAATGAAACAACAATTTCTCCTATCAGGAAATGAAGAATTTACGACAATTTCCTTTTTCAAAAGCAAATGGATCTAATGGGACAATAAAAATACTTTGAAATTAACTTGCTAATGATAAAGAAAAATGCTTTAAACAAACGTTGAATAATTTTTCTTTCAAAGGAGGAAGAGGTAGACGAATTCACTGTTCAATATGAGGGTCAGGCTTTTCAAAACAAATTAGCAAACAAACTGAAGAAAAATGCAAAGACAAATTCAAGGGAATTCGGATGGCTTCAGGAGGCAACACAGTCTCTAAAGAGAGACAGTGCTTTGCAACATAGGCCTGAAAGGGAGACAGTGTTATGCAAAGCACTGTGTCCTATCCAAGAGTGCGTTTTAGCGCAGTGTAGAAAGAAAAACACAGTTGTTTAATACACTTCTTTTGCAAATTTGGATCTTAAAAATCCTAACCTTTGTGAGTAAAAACCACTGGGTGAATAAACAGAGAAAATAAGAGGCTAAAACACCTAGAATAAAGAGTAATCTCCCCAGCAGAGTCCCCAATTTGTTGGATAGAATTGTGAATTACGGATAAAATATGCTTCCCTAAATAGGTGCTAATCTAGAACAACAGGTTAAAGACTATATGACTACTTTTCCTAACTAATAACAAACACACATAATGGATTAGATGCTTACTTGGAATCCAAGCGCTTCGAAATGATTCCTTCTATCGCTTCCATTGTAGCTTCAAATTCCAGTTGGTTGTGCAAAATATTTCCTGCAAGAATGAACACTAAACAAAAAAATATAGCAATAATACCGATGTCTATTCAAGTTAGTTTGCTAAATCAATAAATCATAAACCATATACATCAGCTAAGATCTTACAAAATGGAAAATTAAAGCCAATACAGATGCATATAGGGAAAAGTAAGTTATATTCTTTATTAATGATAGAAGGGGAAGTTACAACCAAATGACTGATTTTGTGTCACCATCTCCAGCAGCATCCCAACCTCATCACAATTCAGATATCTCCAAAAAATTGTCAGTCAAATCAATCTCCTCAATGAAAAATCCACCAGCATTTCTCTACACAAATTCTTCCTTATCAAACACTAACATCTGTGCTCAATTTATAGAGAGGTTGAGGTAGTTTTACAATCAATGAATTTCTAATAATAGGAAATACATATTCCAAATATTGTAGATGTCAAGTGGACACATGGATTCGAAGTTTGACACATGTGAACTCTTCTAGAAGGCACTGGCCAAGTGGAGATTCCAGAACAATGAGAATTTCACTCCCAATGTGACCAACACACCCTTAAATGTTGGGAAGTGCTTTGCATAGCAGCCTTGCATAGGGCTACCTGCATATGCAATGCACTTTTTCCCTTTAGAGGCAGCATTGATGAGCTCTCATATGATATATTATAAACTTCAAACCTTGGAAACCTTTGCAGATGAAAGTCCTTGATTGATTTGTCTTGTTCTTTGTCTTAGGGCATATAGCAATTGAAATTTTAGGGGATTATAAACCCTATAAATTGGTCCTAAATATGATTCCCAGTTAACCAGGTTGTTGGGAATGATGCCCAAATTGACCTATAACAAACACAAGTTGGGAGTTTAACCTTATGATGATGCGGTTAATACCAAATGAAATGGAATCATAGAGAAGTTCGATCAACGCACTATACTCAGCGATATTGTTTGTCGATCTACTGATACAAATCCCTTTGAAAACTCACTAACTCGTTGTTCGAAGATAAAATGGCCCATGCTGCAGAGGATAGATTATGCGTACTACTACTAGCACCATTAGCATATCCAACAAATGGCTCCAGAGATTCAGACATCTGTGATGAAATGTAAAGCGGATTACTAACGTCAAGAAAACTCTAAAAAAAAACTAAGATAGTGAATGCAAATCAACAACATATATATACAATATAATACAAAAAATTACTACGCTCATGATTAAGCATAGTAATGTTTCAGATACAACCCATTTCGGGGTTGTGCCAATGGAATTCCATCGTAATCCACCAACTCATAGGCACCCTTAGCAAGAACTCTTCTCACAATATAGGGGCCATGCCATAATGGCTCAAATTTCCCTGTACCTATTACATCAGCTTCTTGATCATAAATAAGGACCAAGTCACCCTCTGAGAAAATACGAGGCTGGAAATTTTTGTCGTATTGTGCCTTTATACGTCTCTTATGTGCTTCCTTTGCCAATTAGGCTTCACGACATGTTTCATCAAGATGGATGAGGTTAAAAATACACACCTCTTCTTCTGAGGTGTCAGGTAAGAAGTCGATTGTGATTTTCAACGATGGTATTTCACATTAGATTGGAAAGATAGCTTCCAAACCATACACCAATTAAAAGGGAGTAAATCTAGTTGTGTTTCTCACCGAGGTTCAGTGCGCCCACAAGGCTGAGTACAGGATCAAATGCAAATGTCTTTTACGAACTCCTATCATTCGTTGAATCATACATTTAAGAATCTTGTTGATAGCTTCAATTTTTCCATTTGATTGTGGATAATAAGGAGTATAATTATCATGTGACAATCCTAACTTGGCAGTCAATTTAGTCATCATGTGGTTGTGAAAATGCTTCCCATGATCTGTGACTATAGCCCGTCGGACCCCAAACTACGTAATGACATTATTAAAGAAAAACAATGCAGTTGTTTGTCCTGTGTTGTTGATTGTAGGCATCGCTTCAGCCCACTTGGTAAATTATTCTACTGTGATAATAATATAACCATGCCCCCCGGATGAACGAGGGTTATAAGTCATGAATTAAATACCCCATTTCAAAAATGGTCCTATAGAGACAACAGGATGCATTGGCGTTGGTGTTTTGCAAATTTTAAAAATCCAATATCTGGCACACATGAAAACTTCTGACCGCAAGGATGCGGTCACCAAAATACGTAGGCCAAAAATAACCAGTGCAGAGTATCTTCTACGTAGTAGCGTATCCAGAAAAGTGTCCACCAAAAGCCCTAGCATGACAATCATTTAAAACCTTTTCGGCCTCCTCATGAGTGAGGCACCTTCTTAAAATTGTATCGACACCACAATGATAAAGTGTATCATCGACGATTACATAATATTTGGCTTGGAATCGAATACATCGTTGGTCAGAGCGAGAGGTATCAGGCCAAAAAGTCTGCACCTGGAGATAAATGATAAAATCACCATACCAAGGATCAGATGATCCGATCAGAAACAAAGAATTGTCAGGAATAGATTATTCTAATGTAGTAACTATACTGTCAGAGGGAAGGTCACATAGAAGCTCAGCCAAAACTAAAGACTTCTTTGACTTGGATTTGATGAATTCCAAATCAAATTCCTACAAAATGACAATCCATTTTGAATACTTTCCCCCCAGAAATTGACGTGATAATATATAAGTCATGGGGTTTCAATCCTAAATGACAATGGTCTTTTGGAACAGGATATAGTGGGGAAATATTTGGACACCTTGAACAGCTGCAAAGGCAAGCTTTTCTACATATGAATACTTCACTTCCATATCATTGATATTACGACTCATATAATAGATCGGATGTTCTATCCCATGTTATACTTTGACCAATACCATAGCAATGGTAGGATCAGCCGCGACAATATATAGGAAATAATCACTCTAATAATTGGGGGGATACATTAATGACGCCCGGACAAGAGTATCTTTGACAACATCAAAAGAATCTTGCGCAACTTGGTCCCAATGGAAGGGAATCCCATTTTTCAAAAGTCGAGTATATCCTTTATACATTTCGGCATAGCTGGGTATGAATCTCCTTAGGAGGTAGCCTTTCCTTGAAGTTTCTTTATTAGAATCAAATTTGAGGGTTGAGGAAAATCAAGAATGGCCTGGACCTTCAATGGGTCTATTCGAATTCCTTCTTTTGAGAAGATGAATCCGAGAAAACAACTAGAACCAACACAAAACACACATTTATGTGGATTGAGGTGTATTTTGTAGTGTCGGCAGTGTAAAAAGATAGCTCTCAAATGCATTGGGTGACCAGTCTGATTTCGTGAATGTGCAGGTAAATCATCTAGATAGGGTTGAACAATGTGCTTGATGTCATTGAAAGCATAATCCATTGCTCTCTGAAAAGTAGCCCCTATGTTCTTTAAACGAAATGGTAGTTTTTTATAAGCGAATTTTCCTAGGGAAAAATGAATGTTGTCTTATATTGATCCTCTGGGCAGATATTGATTTGATTGTAGCCATAAATTCCATCCATGAATGAAAATATTTCGCATTTAGCACAATCCTCAATAGTCTAGTTGATAAAGGGAGTAGGATAGTTGTCTTTTGGACAAGCAATATTGACATCCTGATAATTGGCACACACTCGAATGGTTCCTTGTTTTTTCATAATACTAGCGATGTTGGAAACCCACTTAGTTAGCAGAACAAGGTAAACGAAACCAGCACGCAAAAGTTTTTCAACTTCTACTTTAATGGCAGTGGCCTTCTTCAGATGAAGAAGACAGAGGCGTTGATGTACCAATTTGACATCAGGGTACATATTAATAGTGTGTTCAACGGTACTAGTATCTATGCCTAGCATTTCCTCGTAAGACCAAGAAAATACGTCACAGAATTCACGAATGAGAGAGCAATATGTTTCAAGTTCTGATGGAGAACAAGATAGGTTGACATGAATATTTTCTACAATGCCAAGTTTGGCCGAAATATCGATAGAAATGGTATCTTCAATATTTGACAAGTTTCGCTTGAAATATATTGCATTAATAGGAAAATAATTCGAAAATAAATTTTTGATTGATGGGTGATATAGCTCACTAAGATTATTTTCTTCATAATAAAGAAGATGGGAACGATGATGATAATATTCCCATGGTTCTCCTTCGGACATCATGGTTTTAAAAATATTATCATATATCAAGAAAGTTGAGGAAAAAGGATGAGATGGAGTACCAAAATCTAAGGAGCGATCAACCCAAGAAACCGGCGACGATGTTTTCAGATTTTCCGCCCAAGCCAGATAGATTGATTTCTATGCCAGCTCAATAGGGTTGGGCAGCAAAAATGCATCCAATGTAACAATTTTAGAATCACTCTTACTCTTCCTTAGGCCAGATGGAGTGGAAGAGATCATGTAGCAGGCGGAGGTAATGCAAAGGTTCCCATGAGAGTGGAATCATTTAAGAGTCCTACACCAATGTTTTGAAGTGTGAGTTGGGGTGCATGAACGACCAGAAGACTTCCAGTTACCTATGAAGCGGAGGCAAAGAAGGATAGTTGATTGATGATTGTGATAGCACCTTTATATGGAAAGGCGATCATTCTAAAATATGTAGAAACAATTGCAGTCATAGCTTACACCCACAGCCTTCCAAGTAAAATATTGTAGTCAAGGGGTCCATTAACAACCTCGACATCAAATTTCACTGTTTTCCCCCCTAGTTCAACATGCAGGTTATTGATAATACCGCAAGGCTTATATGTACGTATGTTGAAAGCCTTCAACGTCGTTGATGATTGAGATAGGCGTAGCGAGCCAAGTGATTTCCAACAATTTAGAGACATAATGCACATATAGATTCTCCCTCATCAATAATAGTACGATGAAAAAGGTGATTGAGAACATTTATTTTGATGTATAATTCCAATTATGTTAGTAATTACAGCACATAGCCCGTGTGATTAAAGACTACGAGAGTAGAATCAATTGGATCAATTCCACCAAGAGCCGACAATAAAGCCTATTTCTGGGAGTGATAATTTTGTAATACCTCAAGAGCTGACATATCTTAACGGTATTGAGCCAAATATTCAACTATATTATAATTTTTAGTAGCTCTTTCTCGAGGATTATATGTCGATTTATGAACAACTCCCTTTGGTGGCTTGATTGTCAATTCAGGAATAGCAGGTGGTGGTACCTATTTCGTAGACGGATTCATGGTCGAGGTAGTAGGTTGATCAGTGACCTGAATACCGTAATATTTATTACACATGGACACCAAAATATCTGTTGATGGCTTTGTGACAGATGGCATAAGCACTTGGGAACTAGAAGTTGGATCTGTAGCAACCAAATTTGTGTTTGGATTCGGAAACAGATCTGTCAACACAGTTGATGCATGTGAAGCCTTAACCATTTTTGAGACTTCAGCGTGGTGAGAACAATTTTTATACTAAAATTTTTCACCATGACATTTAGCTATATATATGGGTTCATCATTACCTATTGTTGCTCCCTTAGAGGTCCAAAAACATAAAGTTCCCAAAAAAAAATCTTGGAACTGGAGAAAAGCTCTTAAAAATCCTAAAAAGCCTAACTCTGCACTTTTCCTAGTCATTTCCTGTGGTACCATGGTTTATTGCTATAAAACCTGTGGCACATCCTACACATTCTTCTCATTAAAACTGCGGACCCCCGTAAAAGGTAAAATAAAAAGAAAATTAAGTTCTAGAAGCCCAGCTGGTCGAATATTCTCCCAGCTGGGGCCTTCTAGAAGCGCTATCTGGTCGAGCTTCACCCCCTCCATTCATGAACCTTTATCCCTTCATAAATGGAGCTATCCCTTGGTTTTTGGAGCTGAAATCCCATGATGAGAGGGATTTATCCCTTCCTTATTGGAGCTGAAACTACCTCCCTTCTCCTATAAATTGAGACCAATTTTTATTCTCAAGGGTAGTTAGTACATAGAGATTTCAGAGAGTACTTACTTCTTAGCTTGTAGAAGAGAATTGCTAAAGAAATTATACTCTCCACATTTGGCATCATTGGCATGAGAGATATTAATTACTCATAGCCATAGTCTTATGCTAATTCAAGAGTTGGAGTCTTGTCAAATTGAGGAAAAAAACTGTTCAGGACCCCGGAAGAACCTGTACAAACATCAAGGCGTAAAGGTTGTAAGCTTTCTTATTTTATTAAAACTTAATACAAATGGATTCTATTTTCTCATTGAATTGTTAATCTATCTTTTGAATAATTTAATTCTTGGATTCCTTGATCACTAAGATATATTATTGCTTTTGAATTATCATATATTGTAGATGCTTTTGATATTGTTTGCTTGTCTTTGATTGCAGATCTCATACGTTGGATCGATATCTTTTGGAATAGCTGGATTGAAGATCGAATAAGCGTTGAACTTCAGGTAGGAGCCCTCCATAGTTAATTAATAATTCTTAAGCATAATGGTCTAGAGAAAATGATCTACATTTGTCTATTTGTTTCTAGATATCCTTAGGATACTAGGGAGATCGCTCTTGTCCGTAAGAGGGATTTGTTCATCTAACAAAATGGCGACTCAACTGGGGAAAATCTAAACTTAGTTTTCTTTTTATTTTCAGTTTGATTTTTGAGATTTCTATGAGATTTATTTGACTTAGATTATCTCAAAACTGGATTGGGTAGAAAACTCAATACGATCCCTGACTATAAATCTATATTTTTATTTTTCTCTACTTTTCCTGCCTTCTGCACTTTTTGTTTAAAAATAGAGTGGTAGACTCCGCAATTTTTAGTAGAATACAGTGCGGTACCACACCTTATTCCATTAAAAACTGCGGACCTCTGGAAAATTTTAGAAAAAGTATAAATTATGTTTTCTAGAATCCCATTACTTGATTCTTTGTTCTTTACCCAATTTTTCTTGACTATCAAAGACTTCTGTGAAAAGTTTCTTTTAGAAATTCAATTTTTAAAGTGATATTTTTAGTTAGTTTCCTTTTATGAGTAAATGTTTCCTTGTCCTCCTGTTGCTCTGAATCAGAAAATTTTGTATACCTTAGCTACTTGGTATGTCATTATTCTATTGAGCCATTGAACTTGATGCAATTATAACTCTTATGAAAATTTTATTTTTTTTTCGTTAGCAAACTTAGAAAACCTTTTCGATAGATAAGGTCTAAATTTCATTTTAAAACTGTTATTGGATGCTTTATCTTCTTGCTAAAATAAGCAGAAAGATCCTGGTTAGATTACAAACTAAGCTAAAACATCCTTCAACTTTTAGATAGAGTTCAAGATTAGAGATTTCTTTTAGTTTTGAATTTTGTAGTTTTAAGACTTCTAGTTTTTCTTTTGGAAGAAGTTTGATTTTTATTTCTGATCTAAATGATATAGAGAATTTCATTTTGAGCAAAGATATTTTTTAAATTGAGTTCACTGAATTATCTTCTTTTCAAAGTTTCTCATATAGGAAAGAAAGAATTGATATTTATTGAAATCTCTGAACTCTTTCCTCTTGTTAGATTTCATTGAAAAGAAATGAGTTGTTTATCATATAGATGCATTATAGCGTATTTTGAGTTGGGTCATTAAAACATCATCAAAGTTTCATTTTCTTACCCATTTTCCTAAGAAACTGCCAATTAAAAGTAATGCTTAGTTAAAATCAATCTATAAATTTTATAATTTTTAGGGCTCTTTTCCACCAATATAGCTTAGGCTAGTGTCTTGGAATAGGTTTTAGTTAACTTTCCAAGACAATAAAAAAAAACAAGTAGTTGATCTTGTGGTAGGAAAATCCAATTGTAGCATGTATGCTCTAGGAAGCTCCTCCTAAAGGAGTCAAGCACGAGATCATATCTGAACCAGTGAGATAATCATACCTATCCCATTGGGAACGATAGAAGATGTGCACATATTAAAAATGGTAAACCTTGGATAGACCATTGTACAGTAGCCTGGGGTCACTTTTCGGTAAACCTTGGATTATGTCACGAAGCCTCCAAGGCGATTGAGCTTGTTACTCTTCCCTTGCGTGTATATCGGATCGTAGACTATTCCCCTGGTATATGTGTTCCCTTTGGTGACCTTAGTGGCCATAAAATTTAGGATTCTTTCCCAAGGTGACGGTGGAGGGGAGGTCCCACTGTACTTGGAGCAGACGTCGGCTACACTCACTTGGACTCTCCAGAGGGTTATCTTCACTTGAGATGGTTTAAGTGGAGAAACTTGCACTGGTCTATTTCATTAAGCAAGTTTTTGGGGTAATTGTTCTAACTGCCATTTCTACCTTAAAATTATATGATTTTTTATTTGAACACCAACTAGTGCTTTTAGTGCAGGGATCTACTGTTTGTGTGTTGATTGATCTCCTAGATTTTTATAGGTGTGTGATTCATTTGTTTGTTTCCTTATAGACCTTAGGATTTTTATTGAAATTTTATTTGTTTGTGTGTGTTAAAATTTTTAATCATGGCAGAATTACCAAGACATTCGCGTAGAAATTAGGGGAAACCCCCTGAGTATACACCAAGCCAATTAGAAAAAATTAAATCTCTGATACCAAATGCTATCAGTAGAACCGGATTAATAGAACATAGAGAATCATCCATAATTATTCATCCTAATTCTGAAGTATATCAATCGAAAATAGTAGAACATACTCCAAAGACAATTCCAAATTCCGAATTAACTAAATTTTATTCTGCAACAAGTGAGTTATCAGCTGAAAAACCTAAAATTTCTGAACCGGAAACTGAATCTGCCACGTATGAACCTACTTTAGAGTTCGCTACTCCAACTTCTGGTCATCTTGATTCACCCAGAGTAATAAATCAAATCATAGAAGATCTTCCTTCCGGTCTCATTAGTATTGAAGAAGTTACTGACACTGAAGAAGAAGTTGTTCTTCCTTCAGCTCAGGAATCTTTAAATCTTAGAGAACGTGAATCAATTTTTTACAGTCCTTTTAGACAAGACGCTTGGTATTCTTCACTAACATATTTTCTACAAAACGTAGGTCTAGAGTATTCGCCACCCCAAATTCCTTTTTACCCTACACCAATAGGTTATAGACCTCCATTAAACATGTCTAGTGAGTCATCTATGTTTACTGAATCGGAAAAAACATTTTTGTATGGTGGTCCATCTATTCTTGTAGGCTATCAGTCGCTCCCTGGTATATTCTCAGGAGCATCTCCTCTTCCCAAAAAACCAATGTCATCATCTAGCCTAAATGAATCAAATACTGGAACTTTGAACAATGATAAAATTTATATGATGTCTGGCAATATTCCAAAACCTGGACCTTAGGGTAGTAATTTATCGCCTAGGGGGCAACCTCAAGGAAAGTACATACCTCAGGGTCAGCATCAACCTCAGGGATAGTACATACCTCAGGGTCAATATCAACCTCAAGGATAGTATATGCCTCAAGGTCAGTACATGCCTCAAGGTTAATATCAACCTCAAGGGCAGTACCCAGCTCAAGGATTGCAACCTCCTTTAGGACAACAGTTCTATCCTAAACAACAAATGTTACAAGGAGGTGGAAATTATCCAGCTAATTATCAACCATATGTTCAATCGAGTTATGGTCTGTCTTATGCACAACCTTCATTGGGACCCTCATATCCTGGAATGGTGTGGGATCCATCCCAAGTCTAACAGAATTTACAACCAAATGTGAAAGTACCTTATTATCAAGCTGGAAAACAAGTTGGTTATAATCAACCCCAACAAATAGTCCAGCCTACAATTCAAATACCTGCATCTGGTCTTGTTCAGCAACCTGGTCTGAGTACACCTACAACTCTACCACAAACTGCTGCTCAAACTTCTGTTCAACCTACCACACCTATTCCTGGAGTGTCTACAACTCCTATTACTTATGCCCCTCAAAAATCAATACAAAATCCTCAAGTTTCTATTCCTCAGTCTGGACCTACAATTCAAACTACTATTTAAATGCATGTAGGACAACCTGGTACAAGTACATTTATAACAAGTCAAACTCAGTTTACTTATCAACCATATCAGGGGCTGCTCCAATATGGACCTATTCCACAAAATCCATCTTACCCACAACAACCGTATCCTGGGTATATATATCAGACACTTGTTCAACCCCAGTATGGTCCAGTTATTCCTAGTTATCTAGGAGACATTCCGATTCCCAATGCACAAGCTATTCCTAGATATCCTGGTTATCCTCCTCTTGGGACTGGTTTAGTCTCACAAGGTTATCAACAAGATCCTACCCATCGATTTCCATTCATAGAAACATTAGATCTACCTGATTTATCCCACCTTATGAATGATCCTATTTATTATCATCCATATTGGCTGCCCATTGATATCCCTAAGTTTGAAGGAAAATCGGGAGAGGATCCTTCTAACTATGTCATGACTTACCACCTTTGGTGTCCATCCAACTCATTAATCAACGATTCCATTCTATTTAGACTTTTTCAGAGAACTTTAATAGGATTAGCTGCCAAGTGGTACATTGAATTTCCATGAGGCTCATTTACCAATTTCAACACTCTAGCAACTGCTTTCTTAACTCTTTTTCAGTTGCTAGTCAGATACAACAACGATACGAAATTATTAACTTCACTAAAACAATCTACGTCTACGTACATATCAGATCATATACATGAATGGAGATGTAGAAAACGTTTGGTAAAATTTTTTATCCCAGATCAAATATTAGCAGAATGGTTTATCAAATCATTGCTACCAAAAATCACTGAAGATGTAGCTAAAGGAGGGGTTGTTACATAACAACAAGTCATCACTCAAGCTCAGTACTTGACTTGGTATATACCCAGTCAGGTACTTTGTATGAGAAAATTATTGATTTACCACATCCTAGTCAGATAACAGCAACTCTTTCAGGGTCTCATGCCGCTGACAGTGTAATCGGTTCAGTTAGTACAACTAAGAGTAAGAAGAAATATTCGAAGGTTACTTCTCCTATAATAACTTTACTTGATTCACCAAAAGGAGAATCTTCCCTAGAAACTTCTACCAATATTCACATTGTAGATTCATCGACTACAAAGGCAAAATCCAGTAGCAAGAAGAAAGGGAAGAATAAAAGTAAACAGACTTCATCTCCCAAGGAAAAAACTAATAAAAATGAACCGACTGATGATAAACGAAAACCTTGTTATCCTTGTCTTATCTGTGACGAGGATCATTTCACTAAGGAATGTCCGCATAGGGCTGAGGTATCTAAGTTCGTCAAAGGTTCATCTACCCCTGCCATCTTGAAGGATTCTTTTCCTGTTCAAGATAGCAAAATGATTGGATCTTCTTCTAATACATCTGCAGATATTTTGATGATGTCTCAAGTGATGGTTGCGACTCGATCACAAGATTATGGTAGTAAAAATCCCGTTGGTGTTAAAGAAGTAGAAAATTCTAATTCTGCACTAGCAACATCTCCTTCGGTTTCTGATCCACTTCATATCGAGAAACCTAATCCTGATTTAGTAATCAAACCGCCTGCTAAAGGTGTACTTCATAAATCAACTTTCAATTCACATGCGAGAGCTGCTCATAATTACAACATTGTGGAGGTTTAGCAATATCTCCTTCATCAATGTCAGCGTTGGAATTGTTGCAATCATTCTCAACACAAAGAAAATTACTCTTATCAGCAATGGAGCTATAGATCTTCAGGATTCAAACCTCATGGTCTTCAATTTAGAAAATTTTACACCTCGTCTCCCTCATCAAATGGATTTTCAGATCCTAGTACTAGTAAAAAACAGACGTTGCTTTCGTAATGTTATTGATGAAGTAGCATCTGCATGTATCATGTCATTAAACTGTTGGAAATCACTTGGTTCTCCAACTCTTAACCAATCACCGACAATCCTCAAAGCTTTTGACGGAAGAGGATTCCACCATTTCGAATTTTACAGGATCTACCTATAGAAGTCGAAGGAAAAACCGTTAATTTACATGTGGAAGTAGTTGATGCCCCTCTAGATTACAACCTTCTTCTGGGTCGAAGTTGGTCTTATGCTATGGCTGCTGTCATGTCATCCATCTTTCGATTAATTATGTTTCCTCATCAAGCAAATATTGTAAAAATCGATCAGCTCTCATATTATTCGTCTGACCTAGCTTCTACAGATAATATTCAACACATTGGAAAATCGATTATCCATTATGAGGATGTAGGAGTAGGTTTAATTAAAGATTACGCTTTAATGGGAACTTTTTCTATGCCTCCACCTAACATACCACAAAATATCGCTAATATCAATATGATTACATCAAGCACTATTCCATTTGTTGATCCTTGGATAGTGCCTTTAGAATCAGAACTAGATTCATTCAATGGCGTGATGCCTTTGAGTACTTTTGAGATAGCATATCAAGAAATACAGTCATTTTCCAATCCTTTATCAACTGATGATGATCCAATGAATGTGATCAACGAAGAATCATTTTCACCATCAAGCTCAGTTATAACATCAATTCTCGATCCTTTTCAACAAGTGTTTCATACTGATGCTAGCATTCGTGAATTCTTGTCCATAGATGAATTACCATGGGATGATCTCCATCATAGGTCATCATTTTTACCTGAGCTTGATAGATTTGAAAATTATTTTTCATCTATTTTTCCAATAGATTATGTCAACGAACCTCAGAGTCCAATATCGATTGCACATTCGGATTCTGAAATTAATTTGGGAAACATTTCTTCTACGATTCCCATTGACATGTCCATTAAACCAGGAATTATTGAAAACATTCATATAGGTGCTTCATGTACGTTAGATGCAATTTCTACATATAAAGCCCTATTTCAAGAATTATGTGGCATATTTTCCTAGTATTATGAAGAAATGCCAGGAATCGATCCCAACATTGTCATTCATGAAATAAAGACTTACCCAGATGCTAAACCTGTTAGATAGCGATTAAGTCCGATACATCCACAAAAGGCTGCCGCTATCAAAGCCAAAGTTGAGAAATTACTGAAAGCAGGTTTTATTTATCCAATCTCATTAACGGATTGGGTATCTAATATCGTTCTTGTTACGAAAAAACAAGGAACAATACGAGTATGTGTCAACTATAGGGATATTAACAAAGCTTGTCCTAAGGAAAATTATCCAACTCCTTATATAGACCAAATTATTGACGATTGCGCTGGAAATGAAATGTATTCATTTATGGATGGCTTTTCCGGATACAATCAGATCAACATACTCCCTACCGATCAACCAAAAACAACATTCATTTGTCCTTGGGGAACATTTGCTTACTGTAAATTACCTTTCAGATTGAAGGATGTTGGGGCAAATTTTCAAAGGGCAATGTCCTATGATTTTCATGACATTAAACACATTGTGCAACCTTATCATGATGATTTACCTGCTCATTCATTACACAGGGAAGATCATCCTACTCACTTACGAGCGATCTTTATGAGATGTAGGTATTATAAGATTCACTTGAATCCGCACAAGTGTGTTTTATGTGTACAATCTGGTAGATTACTGGGATTTGTTGTTTCGAAAGAAGGCATTCATGTCAACCCTTCGAAGGTTGAGGCTATTATCCATTTACCTCCTCCTTCCACACTCCGCCAACTCCAAAGTTTGCAGGGGAAAGCAAACTTTCTGCGTAGATTTATCCAGAATTATGCTTAGTTAACCAAATGTTTTACCAGCCTTTTGAAATATAATGTTCCTTTTATTTGGGATGAGATCACTGATCGATCTTTTGATGCTCTAAAACACGTGTTGACCCATGCACCGTTACTACATCCACCAAATTATAGCCAGGATTACTTTTTATACTTAGTAGCCTCTGATTCCACTATTGGAATGGTATTATTTCAGGATAATGAATTCCACAACGAGCATGTGATTTACTACCTCAGTCGGAATCTCAATTCAATGGAGATTAAATATTCACATGTGGAGAAAATGGCCTTAGAAGCAGTTCAAGTTGTCCAACGTTTTTGTCATTACATTTTGTTACGAAAAACAACTGTGATTTCTAATTGTAACCCGATGATGTACATTTTGACCAAAAAATTTCTTGGGGGAAAATATTCTAAATGGATAGTTATCCTTCAAGAGTTTGATTTATAATTTGAAAAATCCAAATCAAATAAATCTCTGGTGTTCGCCGAACTTATGTGTGACTTCCCGAATGCTAAGATAGAAACTGTGGTAGAGCATCTAATCGCTGATGAATCTCTGTTTCTTATCTCTGTTTCTTACCAGTACGTTAGATCCTTGGTATGGAGACATAATTATTTATCTCCAAACCAAAAATTTTCAGCCTGAACTTTCACGTTCACATCAACGAAAGATCTGTTACCAGTCTCAGCAATACAGTATTGTTGGAGACGTGCTTGATCATTGCAGTGCGAATTTTGTACTTCGACAATGTTTAACCCATGAAGAGGTTGAAAGAGTTTCAAATGACTGTCATTCTGGAGAATGTGGTGGTCATATGTCTGGGTATGCCACAACCCAAAAGATATTGCGCGCTAGTTATTTTTGGCCATCATTATTCAAAGATGCATTCTTGCGGTCCGAAAATGCCATAACTGTCAGATTTTTGATCGAAAGATGTGTGCACCACCAGCTCCTCTTCACCCCATAATTTCTGTTGGTCCTTTCGCAAAATGGGGCATTGATTTCATTACATTTAACCCTCACTCGGCCAGGGGGAATGGGTATATTATTCTCGTAGTAGATTATTTTACCAAATGGGTCGAGGTGATGCCTACATTTGTGGCAGATGGCAAAACTACAGCTACATTTGTATTCAATCATGTGATTGCTCAATTCAGTGTACCCCAAGCTATCATTACTGACCATGGGAGTCATTTTAGAAACATCATGATGACTGAAATTTTTGACCAACTTGGCTTGTATCATGATAACTCTACTCCATATTATCTGCAGGCTAATGGTCAGGTTGAAGCCATTAATAAAGTTTTAACCACCATGATTAAAAGGATAATCGGAATTCATAAATCGAATTTGCATACTATGCTTTTCTCAGCACTTTTGGCATACCAAACCTCAACAAAAACTACAACAGGGTTCACTCCTTTTCAACTAGGTTATGGTTTAGAAGCTGTGTTACCAATTGAATGCGAAATACCGTCACTCCACTTAGCCACAGAGTTACTACTAGCCACTTCTAAAGAGGAAAAATGCTTTTTGTACTTAGCAAAATTAGATGAGACTCGACACACCATTGCATTAGCAGATGAAGTTCATAAAAAACGCGTTAAAGCTCAGTACAACCGAAATGTTACACCTCATTTTTTTTCAGAAGGTGACCTAGTATTGGTATATGACCAAGCTAACAATAAACTAGGAGCTAGGAAATTTGAACCCATGTGGCATGGTCTTTATATTGTCAAGCAAGTGCTTGCAAAAGGGGCTTACGAATTGATTGATTATGACTGGGTCTCTTTAGATAAACCTAGAAATGGACTTTATCTAAAGAGATATTATGCTTGATTTCTGTGTGAAGATCATACTTGTACATTAGTTATTTTTCTAAGATTAGTTTCTTTAGATTAGATGAGTGTGTCTAGTTTAAGTTTGCGTTGACTACGATTTCTTCTTATCTTGATTACTCTTGATATTGAAGATGTTGAAATCCATTCAAGCGTACATTGGTTTTGCTGATGGCGCCTGTCGTAGTAGACAAAATATCTCTTCTGCGGCCTGGGTTATCTATTCACCCACTGATGAGTTAGTTTCTATGCATGGGGTAAGCCTTGGTCAAACAATGAATAATGTGGTAGAATATACTGTAGTTATTAAGTTATTATCTGATGCCATTTCATTTAGCATTCATCATTTGATCATTAGGTTAGACTTAGAACTCATTTTATTACATTTAAACAGAGTATACGCAATTAAAAATCCAGTGTTACTGAGATTATTTTTGAAGGTTCGTCTCTTGGAAAGATGGTTTGATTACATCGAATATCAACACATTCCAAGAATATTAAATAAATGGGATGATGCATTAGCTAATATGTGTTCAACATTCAATATGTGTTGAACAAGATATCTGGCAAAAGTAGTCATATCATAGATAGAGTTTGTGTTTCAAAAAAATATTACATCGTCTAGCACCATAGGTTTAAAACACCTTATGATCTGAATTATAGTGATACAAAAAACAAAAATACAATGATCATCCACTATCCATGGTGATGATCATGATAATATATTATCTCTCGTGCCACTCTATGCAGGTATCTCCAAAAATGGCCACGAACACCAGCGATGTGCCTCTAGAGACGAAGAGGAATTTCTTCCATCATTGTCTCTGGGATGTCTCTAGTCAACCTTTCCAGGTTGTGCTCTAAGTCAGTGAGTGTCTTTGTTTCCTGGTTCTCTGGTGGTGCAATAGGATCTATTGGCTTCCTCTCGAAGCGGCGGAGATTGGCTGGTCTTCGTGGACTGACATCTGCATTTTAAAATTTTTTGTTATTAATATTGGACGACTGAAAAATAAAATAAAAATTCGAGTTAAAACACATCAAAACAATTCATTTACCCAATTCATCCCATTATGTCCTTGGAGGTAAGGACATCTCGGGGTCTCCTCTAAATTCTATGCCTACATACGGTAAATCCTCAACAGCAAGGATTTGGTTCTCTAACCAACGGAAATATGATGGAGTGAATCGGTCTACCGTGTAGCCATCACCACCATGGCGAGCCATCAGTGCCACCCATCGTACCATACGAGGCTCTCTAAGTTCACCATGGTCAATAGAGATCAATTGAGGGGCAAGGGACGGAATCCTCTCCAAAGCGAAAGATACTAAGATAGCACCATACCCAAAGTTTTTTAACTCTGAGTTCTTAGCTCTGGTCAGTTGACCCTTCATATTGGTCAACACCCCTTCACACCAATTGAAGATTGTAACTCTGTAACACTCGACAACTGTCTGCATTTGTGACTTGGTAGCCACATGTCGAGCTCCACTTCCACATAATCTGGTAATAGTGAATGCAATGACTTTCAGATCAAGACTTATGATAGATTTTATGTCTATCTAGTTGCCTTTAGGATCAACTTCTTCATTATAGAATTATTGTTTGTAGCTAGTGATAGGCAGGCCACCTTTCCTAGCTCCGAACAAAGATATAGGTTCACCTCTTTTTGATAAACTGGTGAGGAAGTAGATGTCTTCAAGCTCAATTTCTAGCTTGTGATCTCCAATGATAAAGCACTGCTCTTGAATCCCATTTATTCATAATTAGCACAAAGTCATTAGCTCTACTCCGTGCCCTCATACCCTGAATGGCCCAGAATTTGTATAAACCGCAATCTCTCAAAGTACGCATTATGGTCGGATTATTCATGGCCATATCATCTATCTCTTCATGTTCACGTTCTCGCCACTCCAACATTGTGAAAATAACCTGAAAATGGACCCATTTAATGGTTAGAAGCTATTAGAGTAAAAAAAATTATCCATTTTTGAGAGAATTTTTCAATTTCATTTTCTTACGTTGCCCCCGTAGTTTCTATATAGGGACAGTGCGGAACCCCGCATGCACCCTTCATATAAACTGCGGTAGCTCGATAATTTTCCTTTAGGAAAATTATCGGGGTTCGCAAGTAACCAATGGCTAACCCGCGAACCCCAGTGAGTGAAATTTTGAACCTTTCCCCCCCCCCAAAAAAAATGAATTTAAAAACTAAAAAAGACAATGCAAATGTATGAAAATGAAGACAAGAGTGTTGTGGATTACCTGGATTCGGCGGATTTTGATTTGAGTGGTCGATTATCCCATTATCACCTCAAGAATTTTTTTTTCCCAGAGCTCTCAAGTTTCAATTCTGAACACAAAAGGTGAAAATGACTTTGTTAAACTACTTTTTATAAGAATTTTTGAATAAATAGAATATTATTTTATTTATTTTCCACTTCAAAAAGTTTTTTTTCGAAAATGTTTACTTATTGGAAACAAATATGTTTAATTTTTCGAGTTTATGTGCATAAAATAGGATTGTTAGGTTTAAAGGATTATTTTGATGATGATTATACTTTTATCACTTTTTCGGGCTCTTGAAAATTACGAAAAAGAGAATCCTTGGAGTTTTATTTTAAGCCCTTTTCAGACTCTCTAAGTATGAAAATATTTCCGAGTACTTGACTATTCGAACTCGTTAAAGGAAATGGATAGTCGTCCTTTCAGTATAAGTTTGCCCCTTTTACGGACCGAAATGGACTATTTACGAAAAAGGTATATGTTGACTAATCATGGTCAATAGAGTTATCTCTTGTATTATTTTATCCTTTTTCAAGCCAGAGACTAAATTTATGAAAAAGTACACCCATGGAGTTTTCTTAAGTTTTTCTTTTGACTCCCTAAAATTGAAAACACCGAGTTTCACCTATATCGGACTCGTTAAAACTTAACAGTAAAGGACCTGTCAATTATAAACAGGAACGAACCACTCATTCTTAGGGTTCGATTTTAATACTAAGTTGGACTCATCTGAAGGATGAGCTTACATAACAAGCAAATGTTATCCTCCTCAAGCTTGTCAAAAAATAAAGAATTACTTGTCAAAAATGGTGGGGGAAAAGAGAAACAAATGAATCCAATTGTACTATGAGAAAATTATTGATTTACCACATCCTAGTCAGATAACAGCAACTCTTTCAGGGTCTCATGCCGCTGACAGTGTAATCGGTTCAGTTAGTACAACTAAGAGTAAGAAGAAATATTCGAAGGTTACTTCTCCTATAATAACTTTACCAGATTCACCAAAAGGATAATCTTCCCTGGAAACTTTTGTCGATATTCACATTGTAGATTCATCTACTACAAAGTAAAAATATGGTAGCAAGAAGAAACGGAAGAATTAAATTAAACAGATTTCATCTCCCAAGGAAAAAACTGATAAAACTGAATAGAATGATGATAAACAGAAACCTTGTTATCCTTGTCTTATCTGTGACGAGGATCATTTCACCAAGGAATGTTCGCATAGGGCTGAGGTATCTAAGTTCGTCAAAGGTTCATTCACCCCTACTATTTTGAAGGATCCTTTTCCTGTTCAAGATAGAAAAATGATTGGATCTTCTTCTAATACATCAGCAGGTATATTGATGATGTCTCAAGTAATGGTTGCGACTCGATCGCAAGATTATGGTAGTACAAATCCTGTTAGTGGCAAAGAAGTAGAAAATTCTAATTCTGCACTAGCTACATCTCCTTTGGTTTCTGATCCACTTCATATCGAGAAACCTAATCTTGATTTATTAATCAAACCACTTGCTAAAGGTGTACTACATAAATCAGCTTTCAATCCACATGCAAGAGCTGCTCATTATTACAACATTATGGAGGATTTAGCAACATCTCCTTCAACAATGTTGGCCTTGGAAGTGCTACAATCATGCCCAGCAGAAAGGAAATTACTCTTATCAGCAATTGGAGCTGTAGATCTTCAGGATTCAAACCTCATGGTCTTCGATTTAGAGAATTTTACACGTTGTCTCCCTCATCAAATGGATTTTCAGATCCCAGTACTAATAAAAGGAAGACGTCGCTTTTGTACTGTTATTGATGAAGGAGCATCTACATGTATCATGTCGTTAAACTGTTGGAAAACACTTGGTTCTCCAACCCTTAACCAATCATCGAAAATCCTCAAAGTTTTTGACGGAAAAGGATTCCATCCATTCCGAATTTTACAGGATCTACCTATATAGGTTGAAGGAAAAACCGTTAATTTAGATGTGGCAGTAGTTGATGCCCCTCTAGATTACAACCTTCTTTTGGGTCGAAGTTGGTCCTATGCTATGACTGTAGTCATGTCATCCATCTTTTGATTAATCATGTTTCCTCATCAAGGAAATATTGTGAAAGTCGATCAGCTCTCATATTATTCGTCTGACCCAGCTTCTACATATAGTATTCAGCACGTTGTAAAAATGACTATCCCTTATGAGGATTTAGGAGTAGGTTTAATTAAAGATTCCGCTTTAATGGGAAATTTTTCTATGCCTCCACCTAACGTACCACGTAGTATTGCTAATATCAATATGATTACATCAAGCACTATTCCATTTTCTGATCCTTGGATAATGCCTTTAGAATCAGAACTGGATTCATTAAATGGTGTGATGCCTTTGAGTCCTTTTGAGATAGCATATCAAGCAGTATAGTAATTTTCCAATCCTTTATCAACTGATGATGATCCAATGAATGTGATCAATGAAGAATCATTTTCACCATCAAGCTCAGCTATAACATCAATTCCTGATCCTTTTCAACAAGTGTTTCATACTAATGAAAGCATTCGTGAATTCTTATCCATAGATGAATTACCATGGGATGATCTCCATCATAGGTCATCATTTTTACCTGAGCTTGATAGATTTGAAAATAATTTTTCATCTATTTTTCCAATTGATTATGTCAACGAACCTCAGAGTCCAATATTGATTGCACATTTGGATTCTAAAATTAATTTGGGAAATATTTCTTCTACGGTTCCCATTGACATATCCATTAAACCAGGAATTATTGAAAACATTCATTTAGGTGCTTTCTGTACGTCAGATGAAATTAATACATATAAGGCCCTATTTCAGGAATTCCGTGACATATTTTCCTGGTCTTATGAAGAAATTCCAGGAATCGATCCCAACATTTTCATTCATGAAATAAATACTTACTCGGATGCTAAACCTGTCAGACATCGATTACGTCCAATACATCCACGAAAGGCTACCACTATCTAAGCCGAAGTTGAGAAATTACTGAAATCATGTTTTATTTATCCGATCCCGTTAACAGATTGGGTATATAATATCACTCCTATTACAAAAAAACAAGGAACAATACGAGTATGTGTCGACTATAGGGATATTAACAAAGCTTGTCCTAAGGAAAATTATCCAACTCCTTATATCAACCAAATTATTGATGATTGTGCTGGACATGAAATGTATTCATTTATGGATGGATTTTCCGGATACAATCAATTCAACATACTCCTTGCCGATCAACCAAAAATAGCATTCATTTGTCCTTGGGGAACGTTTGCTTATTTTAAAATACCTTTTGGATTGAAGAATGCTAGGGCAACTTTTCAAAGGGAAATTTCCTATGCTTTTAATGAAATTAAACACATTGTGCAACCTTATCTTGATGATTTATCTGCTCATTCATTACACAGGGAAGATCGTCCTACTCACTTACGAGCAATTTTTATGAGATGTAGGTATTATAATATTAGCTTGAATATACACAAGTGTGTTTTCTGTGTACAATCTGGTATATTACTGGGATTTTTCATTTCGAAAGAAGGCATTCGTGTTGACCCTTCGAAGGTTGAGGCCATTATCAATCTACCTCCTTCTTCCACACTCCGCCAACTCCAAAGTTTGTAGGGGAAAGAAAACTTTCTGCATAGATTTATCCAGAACTATGCTGAGTTAACCAAAGGTTTTACCAGAATTTTGAAACAAAATGTTCCTTTCATTTGGGATGAGATCGCTAATCAATCTTTTGATGCTTTAAAACACATGTTGATCCATCCACCGTTACTGCATCCACCAAATTACAGCCAAGATTACTTTTTATACTTAGTAGCCTCTAATTCCACCATTGGAATGGTATTAGTTCAGGAGGATGAATTCCACAACGAGCATGTGATTTACTATCTCAGTCAGAATCTCAATCCAACAGAGATTAAATACTCACTTGTGGAGAAATTGGCCATGGCAGCAGTTCAAGTTGTCCAACGTTTTCGTCCTTACATTTTGTTATGAAAAACAACTGTGATTTCTAATTGTAACCCGATGATGTACATTTTGACCAAACAATTGCTCAGGGGAAATACTCTAAATGGATAGTTATCCTTCAAGAGTTTTATTTATAATTTAAAAAATCCAAATCAAAGAAATCACTAGTGTTCACTGAAATTATTTGTGACTTCCCGAATACTGAGACAGAAACTGTGGTAGAGCATCTGATTGCTGATGAATTTCTATTTCTTATCAGTACGTTAGATCCTTGGTATGGAGATATACTCATTTATCTCCAATCCCAAAATTTTCGACTTGAACTTTCACGTTCACATTGACGAAAGATCCATTACCAATCCCAGCAATACAATATTGTTGGGGACATGCTTTATCATCATGGTGCGGATTCTGTATTTCGACGATGTTTGACTCATGAAGAGATCAAATGAGTTTTGAATGACTGCCATTCTGGATCGTGTGGTATTCATATGTCTGGGTATGCCACATCCCAAAAGATATTGCGCGTTGGTTAATTTTAGCCTTCGTTATTCAAATATTGCATTCTTGCAGTCCAAAAATGCCACAACTATCAGATTTTTTATCGAAAGATACGTGCACCACCAGCTCCTCTTCACCGCATAATTGTTGTTGATCCTTTCACAAAATGGGGCATTGATTTCATTACATGTAACCCTCACTCGGATAAGGGGCATGGGTATGTTATTCTCGCAGTAGATTATTTTACCAAATGGGACAAGGCGATGCCTACATTTGCGGCAGATGGAAAAACTGCAGCTACATTTGTATTCAATCACGTGATTGCTCGATTTGGTGTACCCCAAGCTATAATTATTGATCATGGGAGTCATTTTCGAAACATCATGATGACCGAAATTTTTGACCAACTTGGCCTGCGCCATGATAGCTCTACTCCATATTACCCACAGGCTAATGGTCAGGTCGAAGCCGTCTATAAAGTTTTAACCACTATGATTAAAAGGATAATCGAAATTCATAAATCGAATTGACATGCTATGCTTTTCTCAGCACTTTGGGCATACCGAACCTTAGCAAAAACTGCAACAGGGTTCACTCCTTTTCAACTGATCTACGGTTTAGAAGTTGTGTTATCGATTGAATGTGAAATATCGTCACTCAAATTAGCCATAGAGTTACTACCAGCCACTTCTGAAGAGGAAAAATGATTTTTTTACTTAGCACAAGTAGATGAGACTCACTGCACCACTGCATTAGCTCATAAAAAACATGTTAAAGCTCAGTACGACCGAAGTGTTACACCTCATGTTTTTTCAGAAGGTGACCTAGTATTGGTATATGACCAAGCTAACAATAAACTAGGAGCTGGGTAATTCGAACCCATGTGGCATGGTCCTTATATTTTCAAGTGAGTGCTCACAAAAGGGGCTTACGAATTGATTTATTATGATGGGGTCTCTTTAGATAAACCCAAAAATGGACTTTATCTTAAGAGATATTATGCTTGATTTTTTGTGTGAAGATCATACTTGTACATTAGTTATTTTTCTAAGATGAGTTGCTTTAGATTAGATGAGTGTGTATAGTTTAAGTTTGTGTTGACTACTATTCCTGCTTATCTTGATTACTCTTGATATTGAAGATGTCGACGTCCCTTCAAGCGTACATTGGCTTTGCTGATGGTGCTTGTCGTAGTACACGAAATATCTCTTCCGCGGCCTAGGTTATCTATTCACCCACCAATGAGTTAGTTTCTATGCATGGGGTAAGCCTTTTTCAAACAACTAATAATGTGGCAGAATATAGCGCAGTTATTGATTTATTATTTGATTCCATTTCATTTAGCATTCGACGTTTGATCGTTAGGTTAGATTCAGAACTCATTGTATTACATTTAAACAGAGTATACACAATTAGAGATCCAGTGTTACTGAGATTATTTTTGAAGGTTCATCTCTTGGAAAGGTAGTTTGATTACATCGAATATCAACACATTACAAGAATATTAAATACATTGGTTGATGCATTAGCTAATAATTTTATAAATAGAAATTTGCGACATTAATAGTAAATTAAAACAACATTTGATAAGTGTTGAACAAAATAGCGTCAAAAGTAGTCATATCATAGATAGAATTGTGTTTCAAAAAATATTCTAGGACCATAGGTTTAAACCACCTTATGATCTGAAAGATAGTGATACAAAAAACAAAAATACAATAGTCTGTGATGATCATCCACTATTTGTGGTGATGATCATGATAATATACTATAGCCTGTGCCACTCTAGTACGTAGGTATCTCTGAAACTGGCCAGGAATGCAAGCGACATGCCTCTGGAGACGAAGAGGAATATCATCCATCATAGTCTTTGGGATGTCTCTAGTCAACCTCTCCATTTTTTTCTCTAAATTAGTGAGAATCTCTACTACCTAGTTCTCTAGCGGTGCAATAGGATCTGTTCACTTCCTCTCGAAGTGGCGGAGATTGGTTGGTCTTCATGGACCAACATCTACATTTAGATTTTTGTTATCAGTATTGGACGATTAAAAAAAAACAAATAAAAATTATAATTAAAACACATCAAAATAATTCAATTACCTGACTCATCCCATTATGTCCCTGGAGGTAAGGACATCTCGAGGTCTCCTCGAAATTCTATTCCTGCATATGGGAAATCCTTGATAGCCAAGATTTGGTTCTCTAACCAACAGAAGTATGATGGAGTGAACCAGAATACTGTACAACCGTCACCATGACGAGCCATTAGCACAACCCAGTGCACCATGTGAGGCTCTCTGAGTTCACTAGGATCAACAGAGATTAGCTGAGGGGCAAGAGACAGAATCCTCTCCAAAGCAAAAGAAACTAAGATCGCTCCATACCCAAAGTTTTTCAACTTTGAGTTCTTCGCTCTGGTCATTTGACCCTTCATGTTGGTAAACACCCCTTCACACCAATTGAAGATAGTTCCTCTGAAGCATTCAATAGTTGTATGCATCTGTGACTTGGTATCCACGTGTAGAGCTGCACTTCCACATAATCTGGTAACAGTAAATGCAATGACTTTCAGATCAAGACGTATGATATTTTTTATGTCTATCTAGTTATCTTTGGGATCAGTTTCCTCATCACAAAACTCTTGTTTGTATCTATTGATAGGTTGGCCACCTTGCCTAGCCTCGAACAAAGAGATTGGTTCACCTCTTTTGGGTAAACCGGTGAGGAAGTAGATATCTTCAAGCTCAATTTCTAGCTTGTGATCTCCAATGATAAAGCATTGTTCCTGAACGTCCCATTTATTCACTAGCCAGGTCATTAGCTCTACCTGTGCCCTCATGCCCTGAATGGCCCATAATTTGTATAAACTGCAATCTCTTAAAGTATGCATTATGGCCGGATTATTCATAGCCATATCATCTACCTCTTCATGTTCGCGTTCTCGCCACTCCAACATTGTGCAAATAACCTGAAAATGGACACATTTAATGGTTAGAAGCTATTATAGTAAAAAAAATTATCCATTTTTGAGAGAATTTTTCAATTTCATTTTCTTACGGTGCCCCCGTAGTTTTTATATAGGGACAGTGCGGAACCCCGCATGCACCCTTCATATAAACTGCGGTAGCTCGATAATTTTCCTTTAGGAAAATTATCGGGGTTCGCAAGTAACCAATGGCTAACCCGCAAACCCCAGTGAGTGAAATTTTGAACCTTTTCCCCCCCAAAAAAATGAATTTAAAAACTAAAAAAGACAATGCAAACGTATGAAAATGAAGACAAGAGTGTTGTGGATTACCTGGATTCGGCGGATTTTGATTTGAGTGGTCGGTTATCCCATTATCACCTCAAGAATGTTTTTTTCCTAGAGCTCTCAAGTTTCAATTCTAAACACAAAAGGTGAAAATGACTTTGTTAAACTACTTTTTATAAGAATTTTTGAATAAATAAATTATTATTTTATTTATTTTCCACTTCAAAAAGTTTTTTTTCGAAAATGTTTACTTATTGGAAACAAATATGTTTAATTTTTCGAGTTTATGTGCATAAAATAGGATTGTTAGGTTTAAAGGATTATTTTGATGATGATTATACTTTTATCACTTTTTCGGGCTCTTGAAAATTATGAAAAAGAGAAACCCTAGAGTTCTCTTTTAAGCCCTTTTCAGACTCTCTAAATATGAAAATATTTCCGAGTACTTGACTATTCGAACTCGTTAAAGGAAATGAACAATCGTCCCTTCAGTATAAGTTTACCCCTTTTCCTAACTGAAATGGACTATTTATGAAAAAGGTATACGTTGACTAATCATGGTCAATAGAGTTCTCTCCTGCATTATTTTATCCTTTTTCGGGCTTGAGAGACTAAATTTACGAAAAAGTACACCCACGGAGTTTTCTTAATTTTTTCTTCTGACTCCCTAAAATTGAAAAACATCGAGTTTCACCTATACTGGACTCGTTAAAACTTAACAGTAAAGGACCTATCAATTATAAACAGGAACGAACCACTCCTTCTTAGGGTTCGATTTTAATACTAAGTTGGACGCATCTAAAGGATGAGCTTATATAACAAGCAAATGTTATCCTCCTCAAGCTTGTCAAAAATAAAGATGTACTTGCTAGAAATGGTTGGGGAAAAAGAGAGAAAATGAATGCAGTTGTCACACTTCGTTTCAAAAATTTGTATACCACTCTTGAACACGACACTTTTGTTACATTCATATTCGGGTTGGGGAAATCCTTTGGCCAATAGTTAATCAAACGACATTGAAAATCTTCATCCGGTTTCTGGGTATTAGCTTTAGGTCAATCATCACCAAACCATATAGAGTGTCATTATGTGTTCAAGAGATCAGTTAAATAAACCATTCATTGCAAAAATTTGTCTCTACTTGCATTGACGATCCCTGAGTCAGTCCCTGCTATATATTTCTTCAAAACTTGATCTAATGGTTTCGTGTCATGGGCTTTCCTACGACGGGTGACTTTCTATCGATGACAGCTCATCATCTAGAAATTTGATCTAGAATCCTATCATTACCTTGGGATCTACATGCCCTAATGGCAGGTTTCTCGCCTTCGATGACAGGTTGAATCATTGACCTTCGATCGAATGACTATGTGAAATGTTCGACTTCGGATCACAAATTCACATTTCATATATTGTACTAAGTACTTTGAGAGCCATTGTCATTATTAGTGGTTTATCTCACACTTGTTAACAATTCACATTGGTTTCTACCATGTTCGACTTCGACACAATCAATCGCATGGATAGAATCGTACTAGTTCGAGAAGCAGGAATCAAGACCCTGGATCTAGTTTCCACCATCCAGGCTGCGAGGATTTTTATTATTTATCATACAGTAGACTACTTATAATAGATGGCTGCATCCATGCTATGTCTACTACTTAATGTAATTCTAAAATCAATTCTGTATCAGAACATGCAGTTAGTTTTGATCTGTGTATGGGAATGCCTACCTCAGTGATGATATACATACATATATATATATATATATATGCTTGGATTGAATTTTTTTTCAGGGTTTCTGTTGTGTAACCAGCTTCAAAAATAGAAGAAAAGAGATATAAACGCCTTAGAAATAAGCCACTTCGAGGGGGAAACCTCCAATACATTACATAAATGCACAATTCTTGGATGATACAAATGAACAAAAACTCCTTCTATATATAGGAGTCCATGGGGCCATAATGTAATCCTAGTGGGCCACAATGTAATCCTAGCCGACCTATCAATAATAATGTAAGGGCACAATAATAACAATATGGGGGTTACAGGGGTACAATAATAACAATAAGGGGGGCTACACTAACATAATAAGGGGCTACACTATTAATATAAGGGCTTAACATGCCCCTCTCCTTCAAACAAGTGTTGTCCTCAACGCTTGAGTAGCTCTGGGTGCTTCTGTATAAAATTCTCATCCTCCCATGTAGAATCTTCAGTGGGTAAGTTCTTCCACTTGATGAGATACTCTGAAAATGATCAATTCCGTAGCTGTCGAGTTCTTGTTTCCATGACTGCTTCAGGTTCCAATATGATTTTTCCTTCCTCATCAAGTTCTGGCAATATTGTTTGAACCGGAAGATTTTCACCTATAACCTTCTTTAAGCATGAAACATGGAAAACTGGATGTACTCGCGAAGAAGCAGGAAGCTCCAATTTGTATGCCATAGTACCAATCTTTTTCAACACCTTGTAAGGACCATAGTACTTTGGCGATAATTTATTATCCTTCTTAGCTTGCTTGAGGGACATTTGTTTGTATGGTTGTAGCCGTAAAATACCCAATCTCCTACATCAAAACTTCTCTCGCTGCGATGTTGATCTGCCTGTTGTTTCATTCGATTTTGTGCCAAATTCAGGTTATCCTTTAAGAGTTGGAGAACTTCTTGCTGATGCTCGATGTGATCTTCCACTGCTTGAACCTTCGAATTTTCCCTTAAAGATGATGTGATGGATGGTGGATGATATTCATAAAGTGCCATAAATGGGGTCATTTTTGCTGTAGTATGGAAGGAAGTGTTATACCACCATTCAGCGAGAGGTAACCACTTGACCCATTGTGTTTGTTTATCGTATACAAAACAATGAAGATATCCTTCCAAACATTTATTTACTATCTCAGTTTGACCATCAGATTGAGGATGATAAGATGAGCTATGAGCTAATTGAGTACCCAAACAAGAAAATAACCCTATCCAAAAATTTCCAGTAAAAATGGGATCTCTGTCGCTCACAATAACCCTTGGGCTTCCATGTAGCTTCTGAATTCTGTCCATAAATGTAGTAGCAACTGTACTTGCTTTAAATGGATGAGATAAAGCACAAAAGTGTGCATACTTGGTAAGTCTATCAACTACCACCATGATGACACTCTTTCCTTCGGACTTAGGTAAACCCGTGATAAAATCCATTGAAATCTCCTCCCAACGTTGACCTGGAATGGATAAAGGTTGTAGAAGTCCTGGGGTCTTAATTGTTTCCACTTTATTCTGTTGGCAAACCAAACATTCCGCCACAAACTTTCGAATATCAGATTTAAGGCCATCCCAAAAAAATTCTTTCTTCACCCTGTGGTAAGTTTTTAAAAATCCTCAGTGTCCTCCTAAAGGAGAAGTGTGCAATTCCAGAAGAATCTTTTGTTTTAGTTGGGAATTCTTACAAAGATATAAGCGATCTTTGTACCATAAGGAATCATTTTTCCAACTAAATGTATCAGATGTACTAGGATCTTGCTGCAACTTTTGAATGAGTTTCCATACATCTCTGTCCTTCTTCCATTCATCTCTTGCTTCGTTTATCCAATCTGGTTGGATAATAGAAATGGCACAAAGCAATGCTTCCACCTCTTCATTCTTTCTTGAGAGTGCATCTGCAACAACATTAAGCTTTCCTTTTTGTAGATTATTTCAAAGTCATAACCCAACATCTTTGTGACCCATTTTTGCTGCTCTTCGGAAGATAGTCTTTGTTCCAAAAAGTGTTTAAGACTATCATGATCAGTTTTTACCTTGAAGTGTCTTCCCATTAGGTAAGTTCTCCATTTCTTTAGTGCATGCAGCATTGCTAACATTTCCTTCTCATAAATAGGTTTTTGTAAATACTTTCCTTTGATTGGACGACTTTCAAAAGCAATGGGTCTTCCTTCCCGCATTAAAACTGCACCAATTCCATTTCCTGAGGCATCACATTCCACAATAAAGGTTTTTGTGAAGTCTGGCGTAGCTAAGACCTGTGCTAGGCACATTGCCTCTTTAAGATGTTCAAAGGCCTTAGTTGCTTCAGGAGTCCATGAAAATGCATCTTTCTTCAATAATGTTGTTAGAGGTGCTGCTATTCTCCCATAATTCTTAACAAACTTGCGATAATAGCCCGTTAACCCGAGAAATCCTCGCAATTGCTTTATTGTCTTGGGGACTTTCCATTCCTTAATGGCTTTAATTTTGTTAGGGTCTACTTTAACACCCTCGTGAGATATAATATGACCCAGATATTCCACCTCTTGTACTCCAAAGAAACATTTGGATTTTTTTGCATATAATTGTTTCTCCTGCAATAGTTTGAGCACCTTGTCAACATGTTCAACATGATCCTTCCAAGACCTGCTGTAGATTAGTATATCATCAAAAAATACTAGCACAAATTTTCTAAGGAAGGGTTTGAAAATGGAATTCATCAACCCTTGAAATGTAGAAGGTGCATTGGTAAGGCCAAAAGGCATGACCAAAAATTCATAATGACCCTCATGAGTTTGAAATGCTGTTTTTGGGATATCTTCAGTCTTCATTCTAATTTGATGATATCCCGAACGAAGATCCAACTTGGTAAAATAAATTGCTCCATGTAATTCATCCAATAATTCATCAATCACAGAAATGGGAAATTTATCTTTAATGGTGAGCTTATTGAGCTCATCCTTCTTGTGTACCAATACTACAGGAGCAGAGAAAGAACTTTGACTAGGTTGAATTATACCCGCCTCTAACATTTCTGCAATCATACGTTCAATTTCGCTCTTTGGAAGTAAGGATATCTATAAGGCCTGATGTTTGGAGGAACACTTCCTGGAATCAAATGAATAGCATGATCATGATCACGAATAGGTGGGAGTCCTTTGGGAGTTTCAAACACCTTGGAATGATTGTCCAAGACTTGTTGGAGATCTGCATAAATAGATGATTTTGATGTTTGAACTTCTAGTGAGCATAATTGTGCAATTACGCCTCGTTGTTCTTTCTTTAGAAGCTTTGTCATGCCATTAGAGCTTATTATCCTTCCTGGCTTCCCTTCAATACCCCGTAGTTCGACTTCCTTTCCTTCTGAAAAGAATTTCAAGAAAAGTTCTTTAAAATTAAAAGCTACCGTCCCCAAAGATTGTAACCATTGTACTCCTAGTACAACATCAGCACCTCCCATAGGAATGGAAAGCATTGGACTAGTCAACACATATTCCCCCATGGTTAGCTTGATGTTATGGCATTTTCCAGAGCAATTTATAGTTCCTCCATTTGCAACCATCACTTCACATTCTGGTGCTGGGTATAGGAAACAATTTAATTCCTTGGCTACCTTACAATGAATAAAATTATGGGTGCTACCTGAATCAATCAACACTATTACCTTTCTCTTCTTGATTTGTCTTTTTATCTTGAGAGTTTGAGGAGTGGTAATTCCTGCCAGTGCATTACACGATATGGTTGGATTCATTTCTTCCTCTTCTGGGGCTGGTTCCTGGTGTATATCCTCTTCTTGTTCATTTTCTTCTTCCTCTTCACAATCTATGTAAAATAATTTCTTCTCAGGACACTTATGACCTTTAGTGTATTTGCTATCACAACTGTAGCAAAGCCCTTTTGCTCTTTTTTTCTTCCAATTGTTGTGGTGTCAACCTTGTAGGTTGTGGAAATCTAGGCGTAGCAACACTTCCTTCTTTATAGAATTGAGTGGTAGGCTTCCTTGTCGCCATTATTTTACATTCAACTTTTCTTGCCAACCCGAATGCCTTCTCCAATGAATCTGGTTCCAAAACGCGAACTTCATGTTGGATATTATCCTTTAAAGTGCCTATGAAGAGATCGATCCTGTGTTCCTCTGGAATATCAGTTACCCTTATATTCAATTTTTGGAATTCCTCAATGTGTCGCCCCACTGAACCCTTTTGTTTGAGATTTATCAATTGGCTAAAGAAGGTGTTTCTCTTTGTATCCTCATAATGTGCTATCATTTCTTCCGTAAAAATTGACCAAGTGACAATTTTTTTACGGGAGCAAAGCCATCGATACCATACAGATGTATTTTGTTCTAAATGTAAAGTTGCAATGCGTACCTTTTGTGTGTTTTGCACATTATGGAGATCAAAATATTGCTCCATCTGTAGTATCCATGTTACAGGATCCTTTCCATCAAACTTCCTCATATCCATTTTTGGAATATGGTGGTTCTTCCCACCGACATTTGAGTTTATGAAATCATGATTAACATTTATTTTGTTCTCATCATGAGGTTCTTCTCCTATATTTCCGCCATTAGGAATCATTTCTGGTTTTAAGCTTGTCATCAAGCCTTCCATGTATGATTTTAGATCATTCTTCATGTTTTCTATGTTGTCTTTCATGTCATCCATCTTAGCTTCCATGCCCACTTCCATGCCATCCATCTTAGCTTCCATGCCATTCATCTTAGCTTCCACGCTATCCATCTTAGCTTGCACACCATCCATTTTAGCTTCCACGCCTTTCTTCAAACCTTCCATCTTTACTTCCACGCCATCCATCTTAGCTTCCATGCCTTTCTTCAAACCATCCATCTTCACTTCCACACCTTTCTTCAAAACTTCCATTTCATTCTTTGCTGCTCTTTGCGAGAGTGAAATTTGTTGCACTTGTTCTTGTAATTTTGATAGATCATGTTGCAATTCTTCATCTTCATGAGTCATGGTAGAGCCTTTTGAAGGCTTGATGGGTGTTGAATTCTTTTTAGGGGCCATTTTAGAATCCAATATTGATATCTATTCTACAAGATGCCCTTGGAATCAATTCAACTTGATTCTTCAAACAAGACTTATGCAATTCGGAAAAACAATACACACCTTTTACTAGCTTTTAGGAGCTCGATATTGAATTTGAATTATCTCTGTAGTTGAAAATCTTCGATATCTGAAATTCATCCCTGTAGTATATCTCTGAAGCTTCTTTCAAATGCCACAGGTCTGACCTGATTTGGATTCTCCAAGACAAAGTTGTGTCCAATCTCCCACAATGACCTAATTCTGGACTGGTTTAGTAGAGCGAACTTGTACGACTTGCCACGTGTCACTGTTTTGTCCTTTGTCTCTGAAATTGATAGCCCAGAAACTTCATTCTGTGTACTTGCAACCAATTTTTACGGCACTCCAATCTGATGCCCAGAGAGAGAGTTATTGAAATTTTCCCACGATCACCTCTTTGAGATGAAATTCAGGAGCCTGAAAAAGCACTACCTTCCACAAATCATATCTCCAAGAATATTGCGAACCAAGCTCTGAAATTTTTTGAAGAAATTTCTCAGGATTTCAGCTTCGCACCATATGAATTTCCAGACTCCGAACCTTCGTATAAAACAAATTATAGCGCAAATGCCACGATGACCTGTTTAGGTTAAGTTAAGGAGACTGAAAAAATCCCTAACTTCCACATATCGTATCTCTGAAAATATTACGAACCAAGCTCTAAAATGTTGTGACGATGTTCCTCAAGATTTTGGCTTCACACTCTATAAATTTCAGCTTCTGAACCTTCATAGAAAAAATGTTATACTGAAAATTCCACGATGACCTGTTAGGAGCAACGAAACCCTAGAATCCAAAGCTCGGATACCAAATGTTGTGAAACCAGCTCCAAAAATAGAAGAAAAGAGATATCAACGCCTTAGAAATAAGCTCTTCGAGGGAAAACCTCCAATACATTACATGAATGAACAATTCTTTGATGATTCAATTTACAAAACTCCTTTCTATATAGGTCCATGGGCCATAATGTAATCCCAGTGGGCCACAATGTAATCCTAGCCGACCTAACAATAATATTTTAGGGGCACAATAATAACAGAATGGGGGTTACAAGGGTAATAATAACAATAAAGGGGTTACACTAACAACAATAAGGTACTATACTAGTAATATAGGGACCTAACACACTCAAAGTTTTCAATTTCTTGTGGTTTTACAATGTTAGCATTGGGGTTTCTTTCGACATGTCCACAAAACGATACTCCTCCCTACAGTCCTCGTGGTATTCTTTTGGTTGCACTTTTCCTCTGCATTATTCGAATCCATGCATGTCGATGCATGGCTTTGTAGATGGCACCGCGGAAAGCGCGAGTGGAGTCCAAATGTGTATTACAAACCTTAGCATTCAAAATTTACCATTCACAATTTTAATATCAATTTTAAACATTGTTATAACGTTAGCATATGAATTTTTATATTATATATTATGTCGTATTAACTATGGTAATGGTGAACCCAAAACATATTTCAATGGAGGCTTAAACATCTCAATGGTTTGTTGGCTATATTAAGGTGGGTTCCATTGGCTATGTTTCGTTGGTGTATTCTAATTTATTATGTCACTCTAAGTGACACATAGTGATAGTCATCATTTAGAGGCATTACTTTGTCCGTCACTCAAAGTTTTCAATTTCTTGTGGTTTTACAATGTTAGCATTGGGGTTTTTGTACAATTTTTTGGTGACGTTTTTGCACCGTTGCATGCCCAGATAAATCGGCTGAGGCTGTCATGATTCATCACCTATGGTCATTAATTATGATGTATACGAGATTTGTACCAAAGATCTGTTTCAAGATCATGATAATTGGCATGAAAAATGACTATAAACAGAGAATTGAATTTTAGCAACACAAAATAATTTTTAGACTAGGATTCTATGTAAAATAGGAAATGTAGCATTTGTTATAGTTTATTTATATATTTTGATTGTGCTTGAGAAAAAAATAATAATAGATTAGATTTGTTGTTTAGTTTTTTTTTTATAAAAAAAATAATTGATAATGGATTAATCTTTTTGAGAATAATTATAGGATGGTATAATATAGAGTTGTGATATTAAAAAAAAAACATTTAATTAATTAAAATGGTTATCTAAATAATTATGATTGTAGGGTAGAATAAATAGTTATAAGTATTTGGTTAAGATACTTAATGGTGAATAAGTTGTTTGTTTGAAATCTTTTGTCAGTAAGAATCTAGTCATATTAAGAATAGGATTTTTTGAATTCCATTCACTCCGATCCTTCCTAATTTACCCATGAGTTGTTGTTTTTCCTTTATGTTTTAACAAAGTTAGGTGCCACTTGCTGCATTGACTGGAATCTATCAATTTGGAATAATGGAATCTGGTGCCATCCAAATTTCAAAGACGTTACAACAACTCATAGAAGAAGAAGAGCCCGCTAATAACAAGCTAAATTGCAAAAACAAAGCAATGGAGAAAACAAGAAGTGGATACTTCGCATGTAAACCTCGTAAGAAGTGGTTTAGATGCAGCTTCAAATGGTGAAAATGTTGTTGTTGTATGCAGGAAATTTTTTAATATGTAGAGAATAATAAGTGGTTGTCAAATATCAACATGAAGGCAAGCAAAGAAAAAAACAAGCGGTGAATACTTTAAATGTAGATGTTGTACCAGGTGGTATAGTTACAACTTCAGATGGTCCAAATGGTGTTGTTGTATAGACCATATTTGTTAATGTACATAGAACAATGAATGGCTGTCAAGGATCATCATACAACACATTTATTTGTCATTCAAATGAATATTTTGTCTTATCACGAAAGGTGGTGCAATGAGCAAATTTTCAAAATATAATGTTAAAATTAGTACATATTATGTTGACCTATCTTGCCCAATGGTTGCCACATTGACTTGCAAGCACATGCTTTGCTGCAATAAAGTTGGGGCTTGCATAAGGGATGAATTCTTTGTTATAACTAAGTCGATTCTCACATTTATGTTGAGTGCTAGATTCGATCAGTCACTTAAAGTTATTGTCATCTTATATCTGCAAAAAAAATGATATTTCATGTTATTAAAAACAAAACAATTCCCTAAATCGAAGCTTTTTATTTGAAGCATGTTGTTCCCTCGTAGATGCTATTATGCTACAGTCCATATGTGACTGTACATACATATTCGAGGAACTCTTGTTCTAAGCTGCTTAGAGATGCATTGTGAATAAATTAAGCTTGACTAATTACAAGTGTGTTGTTCAGAACTAACAAGATTAATCTCACTAATAAAGACACATACAATCTGTATTTCATGCTTTCTATTGTATACAAAAGTCAATCATTTCTAGAATACATAGCTTCTATGTGACATTCATGTCTTCAGAGACAATAATCAATGTTGCATGTTGTTTGTTTTGCAGATATACTTTTAAAATACAGAGAGGTGAAAAATAGGAGCTAGTTACTTGCAGCTTTGTTTCTCTTATTTTACTATTTGAAATCAAACATACAATATAAAAGTGAAATTAGTGTTTTGTGCTAGTAAACATTGTCATAGACATATATTCAATAAATAAAAAAATATTGTAGAACCTTCTGTCATCTTTGGGAAAAAAAAATCTAACATACATAGTAGTCAGTAAACAAATTACCATACGAATCTGAAAAATAAATACATACAAAAAAATGGTTGAAATCATAGACATTGAAAAGTACCATCCAGCAAAAAAACATCGCATAGATGCTAATATTGATATCGTTTTAATGAAGCATAGTCTCTTCAAACTACAGCAATTTTCATATACTGTTGGAGATTGTTTTTTCAATGCATTTGAAGTGCTTCTGCACTTTCGTTACTCGTCCATTGAATTGCACAATGAAATAATAGACCATTTTCTCAATTGTCTACAGCGCAATGACACAGAGGAAAAAGTATCATACCAATATGAACTAGATCCTGTCATCTTATATCAACTGCATGGAATTCACGATATTGATACATACCTTCATAAAATGCATTTTACTGCTTCTAATAGAAATTTCCAATCTGAAAGAGGCCTATGGGGAGACACATTTTGCATACAATGGTTGTCAAAGTGGTTGAACATACCAATTGGAGTCTGGTCACTAACAATGAAAACAAGGTATTTGTTCTTCAACCATGATCTAGATACAATTCCACTAAAAATTTTGTTTCATGATACAAATCCTATTAGTGGACATTTTGAACCTCTATTACACAAAATATTACCTAGATGCAACTTTGTCCCAAATTATTTCTTGTCGCCTCTTTGCAAATATCTTGAAAACCATTATGAATCCATTGTTCATGAAATGAAAATTCATGGATTGCACATAGAAAAAACAACTATGTCGAAATGTGGCAATAGCATGTTCAGTGCAATTTGTCATTTAATAGCACCTGAATTTGATGAACAGTCTCTCGGACTCTGCATTGTCCAATATTTTTGCAATGCACTGATGGGTAGGAACGAGGATGCATTAAATTGTATAGAAAAACACTTAACAAATGAAACTATACAAAGTCAAACAATGGTTGCAGGCTGGCAACAATACCTAATTAATATGGCAATGACATATGAAAAAGGAGGAGTTGAAGGGACATCATTTTGCTTTGAATGGACATCGATCATATTCAATGTAAACATACAAATATGGTCATTTACCAATAAAACTATTGTCAATTACTACCCATCAAAAACAAATTCGAACCAAACATACAACATATTGTCATTGGAAACAAGTACATCACACATTCATTATGAACCAATACTATCAGATCAAAATACAGATAAATGCAATCTGCAACATAGAATAGTACAAATGCATGAAAACACCAAGAATAGAATAAACTTGCGCACATTGAAACAAATTATATGTACAAATAACCCAAATAAAATTGGAGAAAATAGAAATAAAATAACAAATAAAAATTGTTCGTCACGAAAGAGTACTCCCATAGAAATTTACAAACAACAAATTGAAGACACACCAAAAATGAAATGTCCAATATGTAAAAAATTGCAATTTCGAAAGAACATCTCAAGCATTGGACTTGAGTTAGAAAAAATGTACATAAACTTATCTATAAAACAAAAGACATTGCGTTCAAATATCATTTGTAGATCTTGCAAAACAGAACTTGCCAATGCAAAATTGCCTCACTTTGCAACACCTGAACAAATAAGACGTAATAAGCCATTGTGAACTGTAACAACACTTTCAGAGCTTGAGGAAAGACTTGTTGCATTAATAATTCCTTTTGCACAAATAATACAATGTGGCAACAAGCGATCACAAATGGGCTTAAATGGTTCAATAATCAATGTACCTGTCCAAATGGACATTGTCCAAAAAGGATTGCCACAATTCATAAACAATACCATGACAATTGCTATTGCATTAAAATGACGACTAGAATAAAAGAATGCATATCAAACAGGAAAAGTGTGTGTGCATATTGTCATGAAAGCACTTAAAGAACTATGTTCTCGAAATTTATATAAAACTAAAAACATTTCCATTAATAGCAATTGGAATCATATGCTTGAATTGAACAATAAAGATAATACATCCAAGGATGAGAACATTGATAGCAAAAGTCAAACAAATAGCATTTCGAAAAGTGAAAAACCAACTGAGACCTTAGTACATGGATTGACAGCTTCACAACGAATACATGATTTACAAGACAAGATCATTGAAATAGCACTAGCTGAGGGACAACGACCACTTGGAATATTCAAAGACAAACATGCAAAATAAATAAGTTTCCCAACACTATTGTTTGGAGATCCACGTGACAATGATATAGTACAAAGATTTCGTTACCAAGAAATAGTGAAGTGGGAACTAATGCATTGCAGTGGTCACTTTTCATATCACATCACAAATGTGTTCTTCAAGACAATGTGAATAATCATTGAAAAGGTCATGTCATGCATTTCAGTACGAATAAGGAAAGGAAAACTACAAGGAAGAAAGTTGTTAGCAAAAGATGTTAAGTACAAGCCCAACTTAGTGAAAATATTAAGACATGAAGTTGAAAAACATCAATCACTAAAGGTTCATACAGCACTTTGCCTTGTAAACAACTTAGAAAAACCACCACAAAAAGTCAACTCACTGATTCAACGACACTTGGATTTTCACATTATATAACCAAAAATTCACAGCAAAAAGTATAGGATTTCTCATTTTAGAACAAATCCATCGAAATTATAATCTGCAGCACAGACAAGCTCAATCAAGTATTAAATATATATTACTATCTTCACAATAGACATAGGCAATGCACAATGAACTTCAAGATTGCATATAGTTTAAATGCTTTATTGTTTAAAGTTTTAAACTATATAGTGAAAATAGAAAATCCAATTCTCTTGGATAATGCACTCTGTTTTTACTCGCCCTTGAATGGGCAATTCCATTCGAATTTGATAAAGTTATTGGGTTCTACAAATCTCGTTTCTTTTTAACAAATTCATGAAGTTTCTATGCATCAAGATCACATTGCAACACTACTATATATAAACTAAGCGGGAAGTAGTAGCTACCTTGTAGCCTTGTTATATATTATTTGATGTTCATGTTATTATATTATTTGATGTATAGACATATAAAAGTTGTATGGAACTCTAAAAAAAGAAGAGGAAGAGAGGAGAGTAAGGAACTTTTCAACCCATGTGAACCCACCATTAGCAACTGCAAAGTACTTTGACATTAAACAACGAGTTTTCTCAAAAATCATACGTGTACTTTCTCAAAAAGAACTCAAATGCTTTTGTAACATTTGAGGGATTTTAAAGCCAAATTCTCTTGTAAGTTTTGAAGGATTTTAAAAACACAATTGAAAGGTAAATTGGTAAAATTGTTAAAGTTCAAAATGATTAATCTACATACATTGTTAAGGTTTAAAAACTATTAGAAAGTGGTTGGTTATTAATTATTAAATTTTTGGAATTTATAAAAGAGAGAAAAATGATGTAAAGGGAGTGATGTTTATTTGTTTAGGTAGAGTTGAATCGATAGTGATAAGGTGTATTATTTAGACATTGTGTGATGTGAAGGTCATTTATCGGAAATTTTATGGGTAAAAGTCCATCCATGTTAAGTGTTGGTATAGCTCAGGTCAGGGGTGATCCTCAAGTGATTTTGACGACTTAAATTCCATTGGGTCGTAGTTTCTCAACCCAAACCAAATATTAAAGGTTCGGTCATTTCAGGACTCGCACAACTTAATAAACAAAAAAGAAAGGAGTAGCGCCCATCTATTTTTATGTTTATTGATTTGGTTGTGCCTAGTTATTTTTCTAATATTAAAAATTAATACACTTATCTCAATAGAAGAGAATAGAAGAAGAAATTAAGATTTTTATTCTTATAAAATAAAATCAATGTTCATCTTGATATTAAAAATCTTGATTTTAAAAATAGAAAAATATATTATAAATCTTCAAAATAAACATATGAAAATGAAATATTAAATCACAAAATATATTGAATTAGAATAAGAAAGAAAATTACAATCTATGGATATTTAAGTATTGAAGGGTTTTTGTAGACTCATTACATCTGCTCACAGGGGTGAAGAAGTGAGATTGAAACTAGTGAAATGAATCACATAGCGTCAATCATCACTTCTGGGGGTGAAGAAGTGGGATTGAAACTAGTGAAATGAATCACATAGCGTCAATCATCACTTCCGGGGATTTCACCCAGTAACCAGGACTTCCCAGGTGGTCACCCATTCTAGAACTCCTCTGGCTCAAGCGCACTTAACTATGGATTTTTCCCCACAATCAAGCCCAGCTTGCTACCCCATTTGCAAAACCTTATCAAGTGTTTTGCCTCTTGAACCATTCAGGTAGAGCTCCCTTTACTCTTTTGTATTTAAGTATTGAAGGGTTTCCACAGTGCATTATGACCATTTCCATGAGAGGTAGTTTTAACTCACTAATTTCTCATGATTTTTGAATAGTCCACCTACCACTCATTACATCAGACTTAGCACTCATTGCATCGGGTGATGCTCACTCACTGGGGTGAAGAAGTGGGATTGAAACTAGTGAAATGAATCACATAGCGTCAATCATCACTTCTAGGGATTTCACCCAGTAATAAGGACTTCCCGAGTGGTCAACCATCCCAAAACTCTTCTGGCTCAAGCATGCTTAACTGTGGAGTTTTCCCCACAATCAAGCCCACTTAGCACGCTTAATTGTGGAGTTTTCTTATATGTTCAAAAAGTTTGGTCATTTATGTATACATAATTTCATTGGTAATGGTTTGTGGGTTTTTTTTTAATTATTCATATTTTAGTATGTTTAGTTTTTTTTTTTTTTAATGATAATTTGAAAAAAAAATTGTAATATATTTTAGTCATATGTTATGTTTTGATGTTATATATCAAATAGCATTTTGTTAATAACTTTCTATTTTTTTAACAAATTTTAAGAAAATGAGCTTTGTTTTTTAAAAAAAAATACAAAGAAGAAGGATGAGTTGATTTACAGTTTTTTTTTTTTAAATAAAGGATAAAGATAATAATATTAAATACATGTTGAAATAAATAAAAAATTAAAAAATTATATATTTTTTTAAGTTATAATTACTCATAATTAATGTTAGGTTATAAATATCTATAACTAAAGAGTATATATAATGGATGATTTAAAAACTTTAAAATTATAGAGAATATATGTTAATTTAAGGATTTTCCTTCTTCAAAATAAGAATGGAGCTATAGAACTTCTTTTTCTTCTTAAAACCCTTATTAAAATAAAGGATTTTTCTTTCTATGAAACCATTTGAAATAATAAATATAGATATAATCTCAAAATTGTATATAAAGAAAGAATATTGTAAATTGAATAATAGTTAAAAATTATATTCTTAAAACCATTAAAATTAAATATGAAGATCAATTTATATTGAACTTTGATTTTATTATGTTAGCTATGACTTTGGATATCATTTTGTAAATTGTGTTACAAAGAGAAATTGCATGGTAGTTAGAGATAATATCTATGAAGGTAGTATTTACTGAAACCAAATTCGAACAAAGACACCTAGATTCTTTGACCATTGTAGAGAGATCCTCAAGCATAATATCCTAAAAATGAAGAAAGAGTTCCATAGATCAACCATCTGGTCCTGGACTCTTCTCCCTGGCCAGTGCTTTCAATACCTCTAAAACTTCTTCCTTTGTGATAAACCTCCCCATAAGATCATTTTCCTCAACCACCCCATAAGATCATTTTCATCCACACTCACCATATTAGGAAAGAGGTTGATAATCTTCATCTATTTGTTAAAATGAACCCCATTTTTAGCTATATGTAAATGGTTGAAAAAAAGGACCACTTCCTTTTGTATATCCTTTTGTGAATTACCATCTCTTTCTAGATTAGGGGAAGGTAAAAATTAATTATAAAAAATGAATGAAAGGTTTCAATATATTGTAAAAACTAATTATGAAAGATTAATTAAAGGCTCCAGAAAATTGTAAAAATTATCTAGAACGGTATTTCATTGATAACTTATAACAATTCATAAGAAAAATGAAATATGTTTATACATTGTTAACCAATGTGGTGAAGTAAGTTTAAATTAAAAAATTCGATGTTCTTGGAGAAAAAAAATGAGGTAATCATTTTACATCTAAAACCTTGTTCCAAATTACCATTAATGTTATTTAAGAATAAGGATAATAGGAAATGACATTTCAACAAAAATTTCCAATCAACCTAAAAGTTATCATTATAGGAAGATTTATAATTCCTCGAAACAAAAACTCATTAGATTTAGAGTAGCACATATTATGTCTTATTCAAATAATTACACCAAATTTCCAAATAGACACACATTTCATTAGAGGTGAGTATGTTTAATCATGTCACAACAGAAGAACTTAACCTTTGCAAATAAATTATTAAAAGTTTGCTATCTCATTTCGTTTGACTCCCCAAGCATATGTGCATTTAATTGCACGACAAAGAATTTGTTCAGCATGCATTCTAAATTAGATTGACTTTCATTGTGTTAAGAGGTGCAATCTACATTCTAGTAACCTCGAGGTAGGGTATGTTCTAAAAAAACAAAATTACTTTTTCTAATGTCGGCCAATGCATTAACCTAATCTTGAATTTTATATAGTTTGAATATTTAGATTATATATAACTTTTTTAACTTATTAATGGGCTGAAATTAACTATTAAAATACAACCATGTATTATTTATATAATTTGAATGGATAGTAAATTATATAGGTGAATTTGAATGGATCATAAATTTACCTTTAACAAAAAAAATTACCACATTGAATTTCCAAATTAAGTAAAATTTTAAACATCTTTACTCTTTACAAAAGTCAATATCATTTCCTAAATCAAAGAAAAAGAGTTAATTCAACACAAACAATCAAAATCCAAAATCTTTTAATATTTCTTTTAATTAAATATTTGTAAAATGAATCTTTAAAAAAAAACCATATTCTATGGATAAATTAAAATTTTTAAAAACATAAATATTTCCCCATCAAAATTGCAATATTTTAAAATTTAAATAGATAAAAATATAAATAAACATGAGGTATGGTAAATAAATAAAACCTATTTTTATACTTACTGCAGAGCTATGGTAAATAAATAAAAATATATATAAACTAGATGTATGGTAAATAAATAAAAATTCTTTTTATATTTAATCCATAAACCTTTTTATATTTAAACAAACTTAAAAAAGAGGTTTTATTTAGATGAAGCCTCTGGGACGAATACTATGGGACAAATTAATATTGATACCACGGGCCAAATACCATATTTATAAAATAAGTATGGTTAATAAATAAATATAAAAGAGGTATAAAAAGGTATGATAAATAAATAAATATAAAATAAGTATAAAGAGGTATGGTAAATAAATATAAATATAAATAAATGAGAGGTATGGTAAGTAAATAAAACTTCTTTTCATATTTACTCCATAATCTGCTTTATATTTACGATTATTTATGTTCATTAGTTTACATAACTAAGAAGAATTAGAGAGAGAGAGTGTGTGTGTGTGTGTGTGTATGTTTAGGTGTGAGATAAAGAGACAAAGTAAGATGTATGGAAAGAAGGGGGAGAGAATAAGAGAGAAGGAGAGAGGGAGGGATATAGTAATGTAGTTGGAGAGAGAGAGGGGCAGAAAGAGATGGGGGAAGAGAGAGGATTATGGAGAGAGAGAGAGAGAGAGAGAGAGAGAGATGGGGGAAGAGAGAGGGAGGTAGTAGAGAAAGGGAGAGAGAGGAGGAGAGTGATGGGGGAAGAGAGATTATTGGATGGAAGAGAGAGAGAGAGAGAGATCAGGGAAGAGAGAGGGAGTTAGGAGAGAGAGAGAGAGAGGAAGGACGAGAGAGAGAGGAGGAGAGAGGGATCAATAGAGAGATGGGGTTGGAGGGGGAGAGATGTAGGAAATAAGAAATATAGAGAGTGAGAAGTGGAGAGAGAGAAGGAGTGACAAGGGAGAGACAGAGAGACAACGTGTATGTTTGGGGCTGAGATAAAGAGACAAATAAGGAGCGATGGAGAGAAGGGGGGGGGGAAGCAGATATAAGGAGAGAGGGAGGGATATAGTAACATAGTTGGTGGGTGAAGGGAGAGAGAGAGGGAGAGAGAGATGGGAAAGAAAGGGAAAGAGAGGAAGGAAGAGAGAGGATGTAAGAGAGTGGAGAGAGGGAGGGAAAGAGAGATGGACTTGGAGGGGGAGGGAGAGGGAGGTAAGAAGAAAGACATAGAGAGAGAAATGTGGAGAGAGAGAGAGAGAGAGAGAGAGTGATAAGGACAATCGAGAGAAAGGGAGAGAGGACAAAAGGAGGAAAGAGAGATATTAGCGGGGGAGAGGGAGAGACAGGGAAGATAAAGATATAGATGGAAGGTGAAGAGAGGGAAGAAGAGAGAGATGGGGAGAGGAGGGGATTGACAAATAGATTGATATATATGGAGTGTGAGAGCGTGTGTGTTTAGGGGGGTGAAATAGAGAGATAGAAAAGAAGAGATGGAGGGGGATATAGATATGGATGGAAGGTGGAGGGAGGGAAGAACATTTCTCACACTAGATGAATTGATATAAGTGGAGATGGTGATTTATAATTCTATTTAATTATTTGCACTATATGCATCGATTTTAGTGTAGATATTTATTTCTAATGATATTTGATTACTTGCACTAGATGCATTGATTTCAGTGTAGGTGGTGATTTCTAATACAATTTGATTGCTTGCAATGAATTTGTTGATTTCAATTTAGATGTCAATTTATAATTATATTTGATTACTTGCACTAGATGAATTGATTTCAATGTAGATGATTTCTAATCCTATTTGATTGTTTTCACTAAATGCATTGATTTCAGTGTAGATGGAAATTTCTAATCTTATTTGATTTCTTTGAGTAAATGCATTGATTTTAGTGTAGATGTTGGTTTCTAGAGAGAGAGAGTGTGTGTGTGATAAGGAAGATGGAGAGAGAGGGAGAGAGGAAAAAAGGAGGAAAGAGAGATATTAGTGGGGGAGAAGGAGAGAAGGGGAAGATATAGTTATAGATGGAAGGTGAAGAGAGGGAAGAAGAGAGAGATGGGGAGATGGGGTGATTGACAAAGAGATTGATATATATGGAGTGCGAGAGAGTGTGTGTTTAGGGGGGTGAGATAGAGAGACAAAAAAGAATAGATGAAGGGGGATATAGATATGGATGGAGGGTGGAGAGAGGGAGGAATATTTCTCGCACTAGATGGATTGACATAAGTGGAGATGGTGATTTCTAATCCTATTTGATTATTTGCACTAGATGCATCGATTTTAGAGTAGATATTTATTTCTAATGATATTTGATTACTTGCACTAGATGCATTGATTTCAATGTAGGTGGTGATTTCTAATACAATTTGATTGCTTGCACTGAATTTGTTGATTTCAATTTAGATGTCGATTTATAATTATATTTGATTACTTGCACTAGATGAATTGGTTTCAATGTAGATGATTTCTAATCCTATTTGATTGTTTGCACTAAATGCATTGATTTCAGTGTAGATGGTGATTTCTAATCCTATTTGATTTATTTGAGTAAATGCATTGATTTTAGTGTAGATGTTGTTTTCTAGAGAGAGAGAGAGAGTGATAGGAAGATGGAGAGGGAGAGAGAGGACAAAAGGAGAAGAGATACATGGAGAGAGGGAGAGAAGGAATGGGGAGTATAGATGGAAGGTGAAGAGAGAGAAAGAGGGATTGGAGAATGATTGAAAAATATATGGAATGCGAGCGTGTGTGTGTTATGTGAGATGAGAGACAAAAACAGAGATGGAGGGGGTTAATGGATGGATGGAGGGTGGAGGAGAAGGAATATATATATATATATATATATATATATATATATATATATATATATATATATATATATATATATATATATTTATATATATATATATATATATATATATATATATTTATTTATTTATTTATTTATTTATTTATTTATTTATTTATTTAAATTTCATATCTTTGTATATAAAAACATTTTTATTTTTAATTTTATTAAAACCTTGATAATACACATCTTTACGAGCTTGCAATTCTTTTTTACATGTTTTAATATTTTTGAATTTAATTTTTTGATATGATATGCATAACATTAATTACATATAGAGAGATAGGTTTGAAATATTATGGCTACAAATATGAAACACTTTTATTTTAATGTATGTTAATGTGATATGCATATGAATTCCCTTGTGTTGGATGGCTAATCATTTATGTCTACCTAGGGAGTAAAGACAAGAAGATAATGATATATATGGAGTGCGAGAGTGTGTGTGTTTAGGGGGGTGAGATAGAGAGACAAAAAAGAATATATGGAGGGGGATATAGATATGGATGGAGGGTAGAGAGAGGGAGGAATATTTCTCGCACTAGATGGATTGATATAAGTGGAGATGCTGATTTCTAATCCTATTTGATTATTTACACTAGATGCATCGATTTTAGTGTAGATATTTATTTCTAATGATGTTTGATTACTTGCACTAGATGCATTGATTTCAGTGTAGTTGGTGATTTCTAATACTATTTGATTGCTTGCACTGGATGTGTTGATTTCAATTTAGACGTCGATTTATAATTATATTTGATTGCTTGCACTAGATGCATTGATTTCAATATAGATTATTCCTAATACTATTTGATTTTTTGCGCTAAATGCATTGATTTCAGTGTAGATGGCGATTTCTAATCCTATTTGATTTCTTTGAGTAAATGCATTGATTTCAGTGTAGATGTTGGTTTCTAATCTTATTTGATTGCTTGCATTAGGTGCATTGATTTCAATGTAGAAGTTATTTTCTAATCTTATTTGATTCCTTGCATTAAATGCAGTTATTTCAATGTATATGTTGATTTATTATTTGATGTAATTGGATATATGATGTTACATTAATTTTAAAGTGATTGGATTAACAATATGCATTGATTTTAGTGTATGCACAAAAAATTATTGACAATGTATATTGATTTTTGTGTTATAGTAATTTAACCTATTAATATTGGAGAGCAAGAGAGACAAGGTATCATGTTTACTACAACAGCTCTGTAAGATTCCAAACAATAAAAATTTGGATAGATCTAAAACATCTTAGTGTTCTCATTTAATATAATCTTTCATCAAGAACCAGAACACAAGAAATGTAGCCATTTATTTATATTATTATTCACTGAAAGTAAAATACATGCCCAGACCATAAAATCCTACAAATGGCATGCACAGCTACTTGACAATGACAAATATAAGAAATTGAAGCCCACCTGTGAATCCTGGATGGATTCACCACATAAACATCACCGCGGGGTTTTCGTCCCGGGATCAATGATAGAACTGGCCATGTCAGGTTCTCAACCCAAACATAATAAGATAGATAATCCAGAATTCTCTAAATGCCTAGCTTCTCTCCCCTTTTATAGGCTTGATGGTTCAATACCAACAAGAAATACCATGGGTCAATATCATGGGAAAATACCATGGTAAGTACCATGGATTGATTCTATCCACTTTGATTGGATCAAGAAAGGGAATATTACAAATCCTCCCGCCCAAAGATTGCTTGTCCTCAAGCGATCCACTTCTATCCACAACAAAAGCATTTGTACATTGATACCAGGATCCCATACAATCCGATGTGCCCTCCATGTTGAATAGTCCTGAATGGATCCTTCGATACCTGGATCCCAAACAATCATTTGACCAATCCTTTCTTCAATGGATTTTCCTGGATCCCAAACAATCCTTTCCCCAATGGATTCTCCCGGATTCCAATGCCACCTAAATCCTGGGACCTGTGGGTTATGGTACCATTTCAGCCTTCCATCACTGCCCGCACCAAAGGGCTCAAGCTACAATATGCCCTTAGCTGTGAGTATCCTCTAAAGAATCAGTCTATCGATAGAATACCAACTCATAATCTCTCGCCAATCCATACTTGGGGAGGGATGAATATCTGCAAATCTACTATGTTGATGTTATTTGATGCTCAATTCATGCTTCTCTACTTGGTTACTCAACATGATGCAGTTGGAGAACTCTTCCCTTCTCTTCCCAATGTATAAAGGTGGGTTGTTGGTAGTGTTGCAAGAATTATCTATGTACTCCTGTAGAGGGCTGCTCTGGAACTCCCAATCGTACTCCTCTTGTTGCCTTATGAGGGATTTGAGTCGTTCTTCAATAGTAGACAACTTGGTCTTTGATTCGACACATACCGCTATGAGTTCCTCAATTTTTCTATTCTCCTGTAAGGCAATGTCTCGAACTGTCCAGAATTTCTGCTTCAACAACATAAGATCTGTCTTGAAATGCTTGATCCTTTCTCGAAAGTCTTCTACTGGCAATTCTAGTGCCGTGCTGACTGTCTCTGTATCTGTTTGCACCTGATGCCCAACGACCACATCTTCAACTTCAGCCTTTGACCAACTCTCTAGGAATGTTCCATTTTGCACATTATGTTTGTCATGTTGCTCCTTGTGATCATACTCATCATGCTGGTTCACTATGGCTGGATCCTCACTCAAATCTCCCAAGTCTCCTTCACCGGTAGAGATCATCCGTTCATCCCTTTCAACTGTCGAACATAGATGCATTGGTGGAATTTTATCTATACTTGATTGTTCATATTCTTCATGAATATTCCCCTGGGGATCTACGAACTCCATTGCATAGGAATCAACTTCATCAATGGCATTAGGTAGAATTTCCTCATGAACTTCCAAATGCTTGTCATCCTGTTAGCCTCCTTGAATAATGTCATGATCTTGCTCACCATCTTGAAGATCAATAGACCCATCTACAAAAGATTCCCCATGATTTGAAGTAATATCCTCTTCTTTTGTCTTTGTTGCCTTCTTCTTATCACCTGGACATGAATGGTTAAGGGCCCAAGGTCCCTTGCAGATAAAGCATAGTCCTCTTCTCCTTAGTTTATTCTTGTTGTAGATTTCATTATTGCTTTGATTATCATTTTTCTCTATAGAGATATGGCTACTTAAAGGACCATATAACCTCACTAGTAAATCAAGAATTTTCTGGTTGTTTTTCAAAATTTCTTCAAGACGGTCCATCTTCTCCCATACCCAAACAAGAATATATTAATTTTTCATAGGAATATTTTGTCAATCATGCCTTCAAATATTTTCACAAATTTAACCCAGACTTATAAATGATTTTCCCTTCACTTATGTCTCCCAATAAAAATAATTTACTAAAAAATAAAAATCCAACTAGGGTGATAAATATCACCGAAGTGAGAAATGCTGGCTAGGGTGAAAAATAAATTTCACCGAAGTTCCTTGCATAAAAATCTCAAGCTGGCAGGATGCACAGCTCTGATACCATTGTAAGATTCCAAACAATAAAAATTTGGATAGATCTAAAACATCTTAGTGTTCTCATTTAATATAATCTTTCATCAAGAACCAGAACACAAGAAATGCAGTCGTTTATTTATATTATTATTCACTGAAAGTAAAATACATGCCCATACCATAAAATCCTACAAATGGCATGCACAGCTTCTTGACAATGACAAATATAAGAAATTGAAGCCCACTTGTGAATCCTGGACAGATTCACCACATAAACATCACCACGGGGTTTTCGTCCCGCGATCAATGATAGAACTGGCCATGCCAGGTTCTCAACCCAAACATAATAAGATAGATAATCCAGAATGCTTTAAATGCCTAGCTTCTCTCCCCTTTTAAAGGCTTGATGGGTCAATACCAACAAGAAATACCATGGGTCAGTACCATGGGAAAATACCACGGTAAGTACCATGGATTGATTCTATCCACTTTGACTGGATCAAGAAAGGGAATATTACAAGCTCGAGCTAAAGATTTAAATGGTTTACGATTTAAATTTTCTTTTTCATATAATTGATATGAAAAGATAACAAAACTAACAAGGGTGGCAATAAGAATAGTAGAATAAAATAGTTTGAGATTGATCACGATGAAGACTATTTGTAACATGAGTACATTCTTATTATTCACATTTTCTATCTTTCAACACTATTATTGTCACTTTGCATTCAAAAAAAATATTTCATCATTTTTCATCATTATAGTTATTAACAATATTTATCATCTCAACGAACTGAGGTAAATAAGAAAATTTAAAATTAAAATGACCAAGTTAATCTCAGAAATATTTAGCATATTTAAAATAATTATATTAATATTTTAAATATTATTGATAAAATTAATCATATCTTTGATAGATTTTCCTTGGCAACACACCACTGAAACCAGCCTAGATCCATCTTAACTCCAGATCTATCAAGTGCCAAGAGGGATCAAATCTCTCAAGATGCAAACATTTCCTCAAGTTTTGCACTCAAAAAAGAGGTTTGCACCTTGAGAGATTTGATCCCTCTCGGCGCTTGATAGATCCGGAGTTAAGATGGATCTAGGCTGGTACTATATGTTATTGAGTTTTTTTTTTGTGCACATCTTCAATTTTATGTCACTACACAACCCGCTCATGAGTGTAAGGTCCCACATACTCATGGTGCTCTCTAACATGTCAAGGAACTGCTAGTCTAAGATGTGAGAATGTATTGTAGTGAGAATGCATCCATCTCTTGTTAGGTTTTTTGGGGCATCTGTCAATTTTCCAAATTTCATTAGAGTTTTCGAGGAAAAGATATATACTTCATATGATAATTTTGTTTCATACTATACTTCTTCAATTCTTATTTTGTAATTTTTTTATGTGTCCCACATTGATATTCTTTATATGGGGGCATTACCATATTTCCTAGAGGTATGTTCCATTTTGAATTGAAATTTGGAAGCGTGGAAGTTGAGTATTTATCAACACTTATAGTGAAAAGCTCAACACTCCAGTACCCCTACATCCAACTAATTATATCTTTGTTTTAATTTGAAACCTAGTACTGCAATATTTTAGATGGTTATTCATTATAAAACGTTATGCCTTGCCATATTATTCAATAGATGATATGATAATATTTTAGATGGTTATTCATTATATAACGGTATGCCTTGTCATATTATTCAATAGTTGATATGATTTCAGACCGGAAGCGAAGCTTTATTTTTAATTCCCCGATGAGCAACAAAGCTTTATTTCTTATTCCCCTAAGAGCATTGGCAACATTGTTGAACATGGATGAGAAGACACTAGAATGGTTAATTTAGCAGTGCACCAATACAACCCTGGTCTGAAGAAAAAAAAAAAACTTTGAAATGTTACCACATGCCTTTAGTCCTATTCCAACTCTCAATGTATAAACACATTTAAATAAACCATGCCAATCAATTATTTAGATGAATATCAACTAGATAAACATCAACTAGAAAATGGTGACATTAAAGTAGAAATAATAATTATTAGGAAATAAATAATTAACTGCACTTATGACTTATTAAGGTGAATTTATACATTATGACTGCAAATTTGTTTAATTAGTGAAATTGAAATAAAAATACAAATTTTCCATTCATATAAATTTACAATTTACAATTTTTTGAAAACATATTTTGTACTTGCTAGAGTAATGTTGCTATCGTATTATTTTTTCTTCATTTGTAGCAGAAATTGGCTAAAACTCCATGCGCATACAAATGGTTTGCACCTCATATATGTCCTACAACTATGTATCTAGACAAATTCGAGATAAATATTAAGATTCAGCCCTATTTATTCAACAGAGAGTCCATGCTTATACCGGGGCCCCCGTTAATCCCGATTCGCAGCCTACCATGGACATCATTACAACTATTCCATTCTAATTACAAAGCACTGCATAGACTGCAATTGCAGCGCTGACAACTAACAAAACAGCTTACAAAATTTCAATTTTCCCGATCGAACCTACCAGTCCAGAGGAAGCGTTCCCGTGAAACTTATTAATCCGACCTTGCTCGAAGAATGAAGAGAATATGTCTGTCGAAGCCGAATTGCGCCTTCCTTCTGACCAGCTTCGGCTTGACGTTTCCTCCCCAGAGTTCTCACCTCCATATTTAAAGAGGCCTCTTCAGGGGTAACAACCAATAGTACTCGCGTTAAAGGAAGCCATGCTAAGATCAGGAAGAGCGGATTCGCCTTCCAGTATTTGGCAAACATGGCGTACGCCCGGCCTGCTTTGCGGCTCTGGATGACAACACAACAACCCCAATTTCAGCACCTTCTCTATCTCGCCCATATCATATGCCTCACCTAGGTTTGGATCCGATGCCTCCAACAGCCTCGCCTCCGTGTGAAGCTTCCACACCCACTCCACCAAAACCATCATGTTGGCATCCTTCGATGGATCAGCGGGCTTCTTACCGCATGCCACCTCCAACAGCACAACCCCGAAGCTGAACACATCCGAGCTGGGCGTGGCTTTCCCCGTGTGTATAAGCTCCGGCGCTATGTACCCCAGCGTTCCCACAACATGAGTTGTCTCCGGAATCTCACTGTGATCATACAGCCGAGCGAGCCCGAAGTCTCCCAGCCGCCCGTTCAGCTCCGAATCCAGCAGCACATTGCTTGACTTGATGTCTCTGTGAATGACCCGCTTCTCCCATTGCTCGTGCAGATAAAGCAGCCCCGCGGCCACGCCCTTTAGAATCGCGTATCGCCGATGCCAAGGCAGTACTGATGTCGGATTCCCGAATATGCGTTTATCCAGGCTACCGTTGGCCATGAAGTCGTAAACAATGAATAGCTGCATGTGCCTCCGGCACCAGCCCCGGAGCTGAACCAGGTTCCGGTGCTGTAAGCGCCCCATGCTCGAGATCTCTGCCACGAACCCCTTCATTCCCTCTGTGAACTCCTTCGTTATGCATTTCACTGCGACTTCTTGGCCACTGCTTCGAAGAACGCCCTTGTAAACCTTGCCGAAACCGCCCTGCCCCAAAATGTTTTCGTCACGGAACTTGCTCGTGGCGATTGTCAGCTCTTTGTAACTAATTCTATGGGGCCAGTACTCCTTTTCCCATTCTTCGATCGTTTCTCTGTCCTTCGCTCTTTTAAAAAGCACGGCGGCAACCACCAGCAGGAAGAGAGCCAGAGCCAGAGCGGCCACGGTGATGCCGGCTATGAATCCCCGCCTAGGATGTCTGGAATACATGTGAGTAAAGGAGGGGAGACGCGACACATCGAGGAGCGGCGCGGTGCCTTGGGTAGCAAAGCTCCACGCGAGAACGTAATGGTCTTCAATAAAGTTCCCCGTGGCCGCTGAAAAGCCGACGAACATCTTCTCTTGCAGAACGCTGCGCAGATCGATTTTCAGAGATATCAACGGCCTCTGCGGCCTGGGCAAGCCGGCCACCGTGATGCGAACGCTGAGTCGGGTTTGAAGATGATCGTAATCAATCCAGGCCTGTATGTTCTGTCCGCTCTTGAGGCTCAAATTATGGAATTGCTCGCCATCCCAATAGCCGGCGGTCATGGCCTCAACTGAGACGAGGTTGTTGATGTCCACGCCCACGTGGTTGCCATCAGGGTCATTGAATTCCACATTCCTGGTGGTATCGAACTCCACTGCGAACAAGTGATTAGATTCCTGCCCGTTGCTGGTGAGGTTAAGCAAGCCCAGATGCTGGGCCGGCAGAGCGCCCATGGAAGATGTGTAAGGCGTCATAACGAAGGCCAAGCCATGTCCGCCTGCGTCAGATGGAGGATGCACAATGGAGAAAACGAAGGTAGTGCTGAAGGAGGAGACCGTATCGTTGCTTTTCATCTGCACAGGGATTGGATACAGCGCACGGCCGAGCATGAATTCCGATTGGTTTGTGACTGCGAGCACAGATTTGGAGCTGATGACTGTAGCCCCCGCCTCCAAAATCAAGTGAGTTCCATTGAATCCGTCGAAGAGGAAAGTAGTAGGTCGGTGACCCTCTTCCTCGGCCTGTGCGGGAAAAATTGATACGACGATGTAGGTGAAGGCTATGAGGAGGCTGCGCCATGGAAGCTGCATCATTAACCGATCTGAGCTAAAATCTTCATGAGAAAAAATACGTCGATTTTCTGATCTGATGATCTCAGGATTCTTTCACTGAGCTAAAAATCCGCCGGGTAAATAGTAAACGGAACTTTCAGTTCTGATTATATCTGGCCGTAGACGCTCGTTTCTGCCCCCTGGAGGTCAAGATCAAATTCTTTTCCAATTCATTATCAATCACATGAAATGCATTTACTGACTGACTGACCATGTGACTCATCTAACCACTCGCGATTGCAACGCATGAAGTACAATTTGACAAGTTGCCATCTGGGATGGAAAATTGGCTGTAACGGGGACGATTTTCTTGTCAAATACAGCAAAAGATGATTTTTCTAGTCAAATACTGAGACAAATTTTCACAGCCGGTCAACATTTTTTTTTGATAGAATAAAGAAATAAATATTAAAATGGAGTTGTTTTTAGTGTGATTTTTAAGTACTGGAATTTGTGAAAAATTTTGAGGTGAAATTCTGATTTGTATTACTTTAATTGATTTTTTCATTATATATGGATTTAGCGAACTAAAAAGCACCTAAAGCACTTCATTTATATAGAAATTATCCATCAAATTCATAATTTCAATAAATTTTTACCGAATTTTAGAAAATTTATACTAAAAAAATCCAAAAAACACTTTCAAAAAATATCACTAAAAACAACTCCCATTAAAATTACAGAAATTGTCAAATTTAAATTTCATGAATGCTGCAGATTTGAAATTCCTGCCTTGGTTGCCCTTCGCTAATATTACGTAATGAGAGATTATATCGAGAATAGGTACTAATTGAATTTTGTGTGTGAGATTTGTCAATTTTATCATTTAATATTTGTGACCCTCCAATGTTGATATAATCGTATCTTCATCAAACTATTGTAACCACAATTTTGTAGACATTGAAATTAATCAAATTTATGTTGACATGAACGCTCAACCACTCGGACTCCGACTCCTACTCGCAATTGCAATGGATTAAGTACAATTTGACAAGCTCCAGAATCCCATACGCTAATATTGCGTAATGAGAGAGTTTTCAGCGAATCAAAATACTAAATGGATGTTTTTCTTAGAATGGATAGATTGTCTATTTTTTAAGTGTTAGATTATTATTTTTTATTTAAATCATAATTTTATGTAGACACTAATCTCAAGTATTATTAAAAATATATATAAATTTATTTTAAATGATTTAATGATCATTATATAAAATATTGATTTTTCAAAAAATATACTTAATTTTTTAATTTGAAAATTATTTTTTGGCACATAAAAATAAATAAATAAAATTTATTTCTATTAATATGATATAAATTAAAAATAATTATAATTAACTATTAATATGTTTTTCCATACATATATATAAATAATTTAAATATAAACCTTATTTTTATTAAAACATTATAGTTTTTAATTCTATAACTATGTTATAAATCTCTATGCCCTTCTTAAAAACTATACAAATCACTTTGGACACCTAACATCTCATGGATTTGACTTACTTTTGTATTTTTCAATGATCGATTTCAAACTCATTTTTTAATTTTATAGTATAATAATGTCTTTCTGTCACGTGTAATATTAAATCACTGACTTTAAATGTAAACCGGTCATTTTAGCCGTAGTCTAAAAAAGTAACAGAATGACCCAGAATCCGGTAGAGATTTTGAAAAAATCCGGTAGAGATTTTATCAGTATTTTGGGTGTCCCAAGAGTTTTTTATAGTGCTGAATCCATTTCCACTCTCAAAAATAGATTCCAAACACTGCAACTACCTCATTTTTTGAATTTTACTGAACGGGATTCAAGCGAAAACCTACCGTCTGGGCTATTCTGTTGCCTAGGAAAACAACTCCGTCATTTATGTTGAATTTCAATTTTTTGGGATTCCAACAGTGTGTTAAATTTAGACTTTTCCAACATTTCGTACATTCACTGCTCATCCATGAGCACGAAAGATGAAGGTGATAAAAAGCATTTTTTTTTTTAATTATAAATTTTAATGAAAAGAGATGTTTTTATGATAGTCATATTGGAGAAAATATTGTTGAACTAACTAGTGTGGTTCATATCAATTAGTTTGAAATACATCCACAATATTTTCACATTCTTATGTGATTATCACTAAAAGATTTCTCTTCATAAAAATTATGGATCACATAAGCTTAAATTCAAAAATTATAAACTTTAAATTTATATCAAATTGAAAAAACACATATTTTATTAATTAAAATTTATATTACATTTAACATGAAAAAGATATTTATTTTAAATAATTAAAATTGATGATATATTATAATAAATTTAAGTCTTGGAGACAACTCAATTGGTGATCAAAGTAAAGTGAGTCATGTGAAAACTAAGAGATCTAATGTTCAAATCCCCTTGGTTGTGACCTGGTTTACAACGAGGTAGATAGGTCGTAGACTCCCATAGGTTTACTAGTAGTTATGTGTCAGGCGAGATGTTGGGTTCCTTTGGGATACAAAAAAAATATGTAATAATTTTTAAACAACATCTTTGGAATGCTCCTGATATGCAACTCTCCTTGCTAGGGTTTGTGCAAATTTTCTTCGTCACTTAGCCCTCTCCCTTCCTCCTCACCCTTAGCCCTAATTTCCTCATCTAATAACCTCGTTCAAATGGTGATTTACTAGTAGTTATGTGTCAGGGAGATGTTGGGTTCCTCTGGGATACAAAAAATATATATAATAATTTTTAAACAACATCTTTAGAATGCTCCTGCTCTGCAACTCTCCTGGGTTATGTCGAATTTCTTCGTCACTTAGCCCTCCCCCTTCCTCCCTGCCCTTAGCCCTCGTTTCCTCATTTACTAACCTCATTCAAATGGTCGTACGAGAGGAGGGATCGTTGGTCCCTCCAACCACTTTGTCAGCAAACACCAACACCCTGCTTCAGAACCCCTAATGTCAAAAATTATTGATGCTATGAAGTCAGAAATGGCTGACACAACGCTTCTAGAAAAGTCAAATGTTCAGATGGTGAAAGGAAGCAACACCTACATTGCAAAGTTTGCAAAGATCCCCATATTGCAAATCCGCTTGACTAAGTTCAACGCTAGAATTGAGCACATGCAGACACACGCACTCATATGCAAATTCGTCGACATTTGGCCAAATGAAAAGACACTTCTCCATTGGATTCTCTGCGATGGAAGCCAAAGCCACACTACAAGGTTAAATTAGGCTCCAAAAGGTTCTTCACTTTCATATTCACACTAGAGAAGACATCTTCTCAGTGATGGAGGGAAACCCTTATTTGTTCAACTCAGTCTGACTCTACATGAGATAACAGGTAGAGTGCTTTAACCCTAACAAAGAGGAATTCTCATGGGCACCAGTGTGGATTCGCCTCTACTCACTCCCGTAACAGTATTAGGATCTTGAAATCCTAGCTGAAATTGGCAACAAATTGGTTAAATATCTCTGTCTTTCAGATCAAACCAAGCAAGGAAGACACACCTCCTATGCAAGGATTTTCATTTACATGAATATGTATGGCTCTCTTCTAGAAGCCATAGGCCTCAAATTAGAGGATGTCAATTGGATCCAAATGCTCGACTACAAGCATGTCCCCTTTGGATGCAAGAAATGTCAGTGAGAATGAACATCTCTTCCGTGATTGCCCTCTCAATGCTATTGAGAAAGACTCCTTTGAAGTGACAACCAAATATGAAGAAGGATTCACTAAGATCCCCTCCAAGAATCGTTACAAAAAGAAGTCAAATGCATCCTCAACCCCTAAAAAGCAAGCCACGAGAAACAACTTTGAGGTGCTTGTTGATTTGTTGGACATCTAAGATAACCCAACTTCAGCCCTAACCCTGGAGAATAACCAAAAAGCATCAAGGTCACAACAATGAAAGAAGGAATGGTGCCCCCAAATACCATTATGACTCAAGCAATGGGTAAGAACACAGAAGGAGAATCCCCTAGTCAGTATGAAAATTCAAGCATGATGGATGATAAGGACCTCATGGAAATTAAAGGTCTCGACCTAATCGCCATAGAAGATGCTTGCAAAATAAATGATGTACAAGCAATCCATTATTAGAAAATCAATATCCTAGCATTCACATTATAGAAAGCCAAAAAAGCACACCAATTGGGCATCTAAAGCACCATCTCTAAGGATAAGAAAAAATGAACCAAAGATTCAAAGAAGTGAGGACATAAAAAAATCTCTAGAGAATTGAATCGTTAGGGAGGAAAATCGTAGAATCTAGGCAATATAAGTAGATGTTGGATATCTTCTTCTCACCCCTCTCCCCTTTCTCAGGAAGACCATTTCATGGAATATAAGGGGCATGAACAACCCTTCCAAGCATCCCATTCTTACGTGGAGGATCCAACAAGACACTCCATCCATTTTGCTCATCTAAGAATCAAAATGCTCTAGCTCAGATTGTCACCTTAGATGTTGTAGGAGATTTGGGAGGCTTAGGAATTTCCTGGAAGGAAAACCTGTGATGTCAACATGATGATGGTAGCTCTCATGGTTTGTGATTTATATGCAGACGTACTAGACATGAGTTATCACTGATTTGATGCAGAGGTGTTGACTTGATGCAAATATGTTTATTCATTTTGAGGAGGTTGGATAACTTTGATTTCATGTTCTTGACTTAATGAATATGTGTTTGGAAGGCTAATCCCCTTACTGCGATGATGTTCTTGCTGTTGTTGAGGAGTTGGAGAAGGTTTTATAGGGTCTAGAGATGTTGTAGGAGGTTTTATAGGCCTTGGAGATACTTACAAATCACGTTTCAAACATGAAGATAGCCTTATGCAGGGTAACACAGGTTCTGGAAGAAAAACTTGTGTTATAGCAGAGGGGAATGCATATTCTTAGTGAAAAACCTACATCAGTAACTTAGTTCCCGAAGGAGAGACCTGTGTTAATTCCTGTAAGTTGAATTTTTTGGATTCTGTGCGCACTCTGGTAATTTCCATTGGTTGTAACCAGGGTATTGTTTTATGGTATTGTTTGTAAATTTATAATTGACTTAGTCTCCACCTATAATAAGTGATTTAGGTGTGAATGTATTGATCATTTAGAGTAGTGGAAAGAATGATTTGATGTGTTTAAATAGATGAGCAAAGGGATGAAATTGAGGTTAGACAATGAGCATAGAGCGAGCAGAGGTTTGTGTAGAGGTTAGAGGGTGAGCGCCTACAGTAGGTAAACTTGCATACGATAAGAGAGGAGCATGCAAAGATTAGAATGATGAATGGATATGCCAACACAATGATAAAGCTTGTGATGTCAAGGGAGGTTTCGATTTGAAGGTGTAGACAAAATATGGAGAGGTTGTAGCAGAGATAGATTAGAGGCAGGAACTTTTGTATCATAGTGGTTTATTTCCCAGTACTAATAATGTATTGCAAGGAAATCCAATGTGTGTGCACGGTAGAGAAAAATATGAATGTGTAATTTGATTGTGAGATTGATGCATTTCTGATTGCAGGGCCAAAGACATTAGTTTATGGTTGTATGGTTGAGTCATTATTTGTATGAATTGTGTTTTTGTAGTAAAAGGATTTGAGGAGCTTGATATGACTGATTGTATGAGAGCCATATGTTGTATATTGCTCGTTATTATTGAGAGTTGATTTGAGTGTGATGGTATGCTGCTGATGTAATGAGAAGTATTGTTTTATTTTTTTTAGAAGATTTTAGCTGAGATTATGTTGCAAAGTTTTATATGCAAATTGGTGATTGTTTTGCAGGAGTTTGACTTAGTTGTTATTGAGCATAGAGGATATTTTAGGTCCAGTGTCAAAATGGATGAATTTTGGATCACAACTGTTTAATTGCAGAGATCGTGGATATAGTGTGAAATATTATGAAAAGTTGTCCACGTAGGAGCTTGAAGGTTGGGGCCTTCAATGTGGTGATTGGTGGCTTGCATATTCAGGGTGTAGGGGCATCCTTCAGGCAGTAGTATGAGAACTTGGGAGTAGTGGATTCCATGTAGTGGTGGTTGGATAGTCCAGTGGTGACTGGGCGGGACTTATTGAGAGTAGTGGCTTCCAATAGGTGGTGCCCTGCAAAGTGGAGGGAGTGGTGGCTTCCTATAGGTGGTTGCCTGCAAAGTTCAAATAGGTTGTGGCCTGGAGCGAGTAGTGTCTCGAATGATAGGCAAGTTGTGGCTTGCACAGTGATGGTGGCCAGTGACTAACTAAAAGAAGATTGGATGATAATAGAAGAAGAGTAGAGCGGAACATTTGAAGGTGGTTTTCTCCATTAAGGGAATTTTGAGGTCTAAATTGGGCCTCTTAAGGAAATTATAAAATAAATGTGGCAATAATAAAGTAAGATTTGATGACATCATCAAATTTTAGAGGGAAAAAAGAAAAAACTACTATTTCAACTCATATTTTCAACTTATCTCCCAAATTTTTTACTCAAATTTCGAGCAGGAGTACTCGTTGGATGAAAAATTTAATTCATCATCCAAAGAGTACCCATGTTGCATACTTTCAATGGAGTTTGTTACACGAAAAATGAGAAATACATGAAAAACGTGATTGCAATCACGTTTTTTCATCTATTTCTCATTTTTCGCATAGCAAGGTCCATCGAAAGTATGAAACATGAGTACTCCTTGGATGAGGAATTAAATTTTGCATCCAAAAAGTACTCCCGCTTGAAATTTGAGTAAAAAATTTGGGAGATAAGTTGAAAATACGAGTTGAAAAAACAGTTTTATTGTTTTATTATTTTTTACTCTTTTTACCCTTTTGTTGTTTTTCATATACATCCACTGAATTGTTGTTATTCTCTTTTCTTACTTCACATTAAAATAACCCAACCATGAGTATATAAGCACTAAACTTTCTAAATATGGAACCATGCAAACTCTAACTTTATTTTCTTCATGCAAACTATGACTTGACGCTTTAACTAAACTATTCGAACTTCACTTTAACATAAATTGACATTTTTATTTTCCTTCACTTAGCTTTTCTTGACAAGGCATTACCTTTTTAAATTTGACTCACTTGACTTCTAATATTAGACTTAATTAGACTTAACTTGCTTTCCTTCACTTAATTTAATTCTTCATACATTGCATGCATACGAGAGTACTTACTATTTCTATCAAGTGAAATAATTTCGATCCATGACAAAGTTGTGATCGATGATTGTAAATGAAATAGGAAATTTGGTGATAGGTTCGTATGAATTGTGTGCTCTTATAATTTAAATTGTTATATGAGACTAGAGTTCACTTGATTGTAACACATTTGAATATTTGACAACTATTAGGCTAGTTAGGGTGTTGACTATATAATATTACTTTCATTCATATCATTTGCATATTGGTTATGTTAAGGCATAACCAATATAAAAAGTGAGGTGTAGTATATAATCACATAGTTTCAGATTGAGAAAATAAATGAGATGAAATGAGTCAGATGCACCACAAACCTATAGTGATGGGTCATTTGGGTGCGCTAAGTCAATCTCCGATATGGGTGACTATAGGGGCATGACAATGGATTTTTAGGTTAAATTAAATTTTATGCTAGAGTACACTTTCAACCTCCTTCACAATTTCTTTACATATATCTCTATTAAGTGAGGAAGATAAACCATATAATCGGTATTCTTTAGTTTGAAATTATATCAATTACTAGTATTACTTGGTTTCTTAATAATGCATTCATGGTTTTCTAATTACTAGATGAAAATATTTACCAACATCTTAATACCTAATAATAAATTAATATGAAAAAATATTAAACTGCATTTTGTGTGTGTGTGTGTGTGTGTATTTTACAATATTAGTAGATTTTTTTTTTTTAATTTAAATACTAAAATTTTATCCAAGAAATAATTAAATTATTGTTACTTATCTCTTTGATATATTTGTTCAACAGTGAAAAGAAAATTGAGATGTGACTATAAGACATATGCAAGAATCAAATTTTTTATTTTTCATTTAGAAAGAAAAGAATGAAGGTTTAAATTGCATATATGGATGAATTTGTATTTTTTTATTTTATTTCTTTATGTATAGTTTTGATATATATATATAATATTTATAAAAAAATTATCCTTATATTGTATTTAATTTCTTGCAATTTTATATCAAATTTTAGTTAAAGTAATTTAAAAAATTTCACATATTTAAAAAAATAAACAATTTTAGCTCATGGAATGTAACTCATTTGATAATCGCCTTGTTATGAAGTATTATGTTAAAACATGAGATTCAAAGTTAAATCCCCTTGAGTGGCCAACCAAAAAATAATATTTTTTATCTATTTGTTTATTATATTTTTAGAATGTGGTTTAATGAAAAAGGAAAAATAGAATATAAAATAAATACAATTAACATGATTAAATTTCATGTGGTTTGAATATCTATTTTCAAAAATTAAAAGTATAATTATCCATTATCCACTAATGGAATTTCAGTGAAAAGAATGAAGGTTTAACATCCATATATGGATGAATTTGTATTTTTTATTTTATTTCTTTATGTATAGTTTTGATATATATATATATAACTCATTTGACAATCACCTTGTTATGTTATGAAGTATTGCTAATGGTTTTGTCTTAATTGCTAATTGTCTTAAATGAGTTTTGTCTTAATTATCATTGTCTTAAGTTTCCATTGTCTTAAATATAAAGTTTATATAAAATATTTTTGTCTCAAACTTCTTTTGTCTTAAATATAAAGTTTTATCTTAAAATAATTTTGTCTCAAACTGCTTTTGTCTTAAAATATTTTTGTCTCAAATTGCTTTTGCCTTAAATATAAAGTTTTGTCTTAAAATATTTGTCTCAAATTGTTTTTGTCTTAAATATAAAGTTTTGTCTTAAAATATTTTTGTCTTCAATTGTTTTTTATCTCAAATTGTTTTTGTCTTAAACATAAAGTTTTGTCTCAAACTATTTTTGTCTCACACTACTTTTTTCTTAAATTCTATATTTAAGACAATTCAATTGATATTAAATTTCATTGTAAAATAACGGAAATAAAAAGTGAATTTTTAAGATAAAAGATTTATTTTGCCTTAAACAAATGTCTTAAAAATTCCCTTAGTGTAGTAGTGGTAGCACCTGTACATGGACTGCACTTCCATGTACTTCTGGCATATCGGAAGCCCCTAAGGTTACATGAAACCAAACCCTAGATAATCCAACAGCCATCTTGTTACTACAATACACCAAGAATAACACTAAGGGAGATTACTCGCACGTACCTGGGGTAGCTAGGTCATACAAATAAGGGAACAGTCGATCCTCCTTATTTAGCACCCTGAAATATTGGGCTGAGTACTATTGCTAGATCCTTGGCACATATCGCAATCTGTAGCACTTGAAACTCCTTTACTGACCTAGTTCCCTCTCTTTTGTTTATTGGTCGTCACATCTTGTATTATCCAAAATTTGGGGTTTCTGTTGTAGTAATACATATCCGATCTTATTGTATCGTGTTGTTGGGGTTTCTGCCACAATAGTACATATAATACCTTATTGTATCCAACATTTGGTGTTTTTGTCGCTGTAAATTTTGCAGTATCGGATGTTGGGATTTTCTTCGTCATAATACAGACCAATGGTACTGCCAAATTCCTACACATTTTTCAGTATCAACATTTTTGTATTTCATCCGCCATAGTATCGATTAGCTAAGAGTAATCCTCCTATGAGAGTAAAAAGAAAAAAAATATGGTGGTCCCAAAATTCAAGTTGCAAGAGAACTAGCCCTATGAAGTTAGGTCAATGAGATGGTCACAGTGATACCATCCATCGGCAAACATCCATTTTTCATGTGGTCCCAAAATTTTCAAAAGTGATTGTAAGTGACCTACATCAACGGACTCCTAGTCTCGCACCCATAATAGCTATATTAATTTGAAGTAACCCCAAATTTTGACCTGGGACATTGTGTGGAATCTACAAGGGTTCAAACTATGGACAACCTCGAGAAAATAATACAAGATCTAGAAGACAACCTCCCCACCAAAATACAAGAGGTAATGGAAAATTCCCCAACACCAATGAGATCACTCCTTAAGGATGAAGTACCCACGGGAGAGGGGAACATTGTTGATGGAAACCTGGAAGGGGAATCTAACCACCATCGATATGAGGGGTATCATCCTTTCCAAGGGGGTCACCAATATTCTAACAATAGGACACCCAAGATTGACATGCAAAAATTTGATGGTTCTAACCCAATAGTGAGGGTGGCACAAATGGAATAATATTTTTAACACAACCATATCTGGGATGATGAAACCAAACTACATGTGGGAGTTTTTTTTGTACCAAGAACGTTGGCAATGGTGGCAATGGCATCAGAAATGCTACACAAGAAAGAAAACTTGGAATATGTTCTTTGAAGCCATTTGTGCTTGTTTTGACAGGGACTCTCACTTTCTGGGTCACCTCACAAAGCTCAAACAAATTGGTACAATCTCAAACTACATCATGGCATTTGAACAACTGGTCATCAATACAGAGGGCCTCGGGGATGCCATTTATATGTAAAGTTTCATCAGTGGCCTCAAGGAAGCCATCCATTCACATGTTAGAATGCATCAACTGGCTACTTGGTTGGCATCTTGCCACAAATACTTAGATGCAAAAAAATGTTATTACTACTCAATCTAGTCATCCTTCATTCACATCAAAGACAGGTTCCACCCCTACTATTGGCCCCAATCAAACCCTTAAGGTGGAAAAGGTGTCGCTTGTGGAAATGGCCAAAATAATAAGACAACGATTATGCTACAATTGTGATGAAAAATACTCACCAGGACACAAATGCAAGGAACCCAGGTTCTTTCAAATTGACGCAATAGAAAATGGTTCAGATGATGAGGCCCAACCCAGTGAAGTGTCTAGGGAGGAAGCAATGGAATCCAAATATCCTACAAGATACTACAATATATTTTAGCAACCTATGAGGAACCAAATATATCTCTACATGCATTAGGAGGTATTTCTTCTCCATAATTGTTTAAAATCAAAGACTTTATTAAGCATCACCTGGTGGTGTATTCATTAACAGTGGCAACACACAAATTTTTACATAAAAGGGTTGTTGAGGCAGTGCATTTCTTTGTGAGGGAAATATCCAATTTTTAGGTCCTTATAATAAATGGGTGGGCCATGAAATTCTAAGGCCATTGTGAGAACATAAATCTCCAGATGGGGGACTACCACCTTAAATCACACATTTTTTCCATTGAAATGGAGGATGTGACCTTTTCCTTGGAGCTAAATGGTTGCACACAGTAGGCCTTATTACCATGGAATTCTAAGAGATATACATTCTCTTTAAATAGAATGGGCACACTCATACACTCTGTGGGATCCACGCAAGAACTCCCACTATCATTAGCTCGCATGGAATGGAAAGGATTCTAAAAAAGGGACACCAATGGGGCAGTTTCTCAATTCAATTCAATTTAGGCCATTGAATCTACCCCTACCAATATTCATCCAGATGTGAAAAATGTGTTGAGTCACCATAAAAAAGTGTTTGAAAAACCCAAGGAACTAACTCCCTCTTTAGATGAGCATGATCATAACATCCCTTCAATTTCGAGTAGTCAACCACCCAATGTACTACCCCATAGGTACCCATTTGCACAAAAGAATGAAATATAAAATATTATTAAAGAGCTACTATAATTTGGCGTGATTCGTCCTAGCACCGTCCCTTATTCATCACATTGATCATGGTCTTAAAGAAGGATGGGGAATGGCGCATGTGTCCTTATTTGAGGGCCCTTGATAATCTCACCATCAAGTACAAGTTTCTTATTCCATTCGTTAATTATCTCTAAGGTGAACCCTCTGTCGCTCAATTCTTTACCAATTTGGATCAGGATATCCCCAAATCAAAATGAAGTACAAAACATCCCTGAGAGAACTTTCAAAACCCATGAAGGTCACTATGATTTTTTAGTTATGCCCTTTAGTATTTGTAATGCACCATCCACCTTTCAAAGTCTCATGAATCACCTTCTCAAGCCCTATCTCAGAAAGTTTTTCCTCGTATTTTTTTATGATATACTCATCTACAACAAAGCATGGGAAATACATCTTCAACATGTTGATCGAGTCTTGCAACTTCTAAAGGATAATAAATTATTTCTCAAATTTTCCAAGTGTTCTTTTGGAATGAAAGAGGTGGAGTACTTGGGACACATTGTTAGTCGTGCAGGAGTACGAGTGGACCCAAAAAATATTTAGGAAATGAAATATTGGCCATAACCTCAGAACTTGAAAATTATACGGGAATTTTTTGGTCTCACTGGATACTATAGCAAATTTGTCAAAAATTATGGACGCATTTCTAGACCCTTGTCAAGTCTTCTCAAGAAAAATGCATTCTCCTAGGACGAAGAAACTCAACAAGCCTTCTTGGATCTCAAACAAGCCATGTGTTCCACCTCATTTTTTTCCCTCCTAGATTTTACAAAACCCTTTGTGATCGAATGTGATGCCTTGGGGATAGGTATTGGAGCAGTCTTAATTCAAGATGGTTTACCAATTGCCTTCACAAGCCAGCAATTAAGTGGCAATAATTTAGTTCAATCCAATTATGAGAAAGAAATAATGACCATATTACATGCAGTAGACACTTGGAAACCATACTTTCTTAGACGAAATTTCTAGATAATAAATGACCACCACATTCTGAAGTATTTCTTGGAGCAACGCTTATCCTCACCACAACAAAACAAATGGCTTACCAAATTTTTTGGCTATGACTATGAGATTGTCTATAAGAAAGGTCGTGAAAATGTTGTGGAAGATGATTTATCCAGGAAATATGAAAAGGATGGAACCATCTTAGCCCTATCTTCTCCCATCCCATCTTGGATTAAGGAGGCCTGTCGTGAATGGTTTTCCCATCCATCTCTTTCCCATCTAATTTGAAGGTTACAAGAGGATCATAACCCTCCAATGGGTTACACTTGGTAGACATATATTATTCGATACAAAGATCACATGGTTCTCCCTCCTGACTCCACTCTCAAACCACACATCCTAGCAGAGTTTCACTCCTCTCCCATTACAATACATTCAGGCTTTCAGAAGACTTATGCTCATGCATGCCACTCTTATTTTTGGGAAGGGATGAAATAATAAATTATTACATTTGTGGCTAAATGTGATGTCTATCAGCGCAACAAAGGGGAGACAATGAATACACCAGGAACATTACAACCATTTTTGCTACCTTCTTCTATATGGAAGGATGTCTTAATGGAATTCATTACCGATCTCCCTAAATCAGGAAACAAGTCGGTCACCATGGTGGTAGTTGATATACTCTCCAAATATGCCCATTTTTGTGCCTTACCACACCCATTCACTCCATCTCTGGTGGGTCAGGTCTTCATGGATCAAATTTTAAAACTACATGGAATTCCTACCTCTATTGTGTCTTAAAGAGAACCCACATTCACCAACAATTTCTTGCATGAGATTTTCAAGATACATGGCACACAACTCCAAATGAGTACAACTTATCACCCCGAGACAGATGGTCAAAGTGAAGCGGTAAAAAAATGTTTGGAAACCTACCTGCAGTGCTTTGAGTTGTATGGATAACATCAATGGGTGTAGTGGCTACCTTTAGAAAAATGGTGGTCTAATACTAATTACTATGAAGCAACCAAGATGACACCATATGAGGTGGTGTACGACCAACTCCCACTTTCGCCAACTTCTTATATTCTAGCCTCTTCCAAAGTAAAGGAACTAGATAAGCTGCTTCGGAATCAAGGTGCCACTCTCGCTCTTTTCAAGGATAATCTCAACCAAGCCTTAAAACCGGATGAAGAAATAGGTTGACCAACATCACTTAAAAATATATTTTCAATTGGGTGACGAAGTGTTCCTTCAGCTCTAGCCTTATAAGTAGACATCTATTAAAGAAAAGGACTTCCAAAAGTTAACTCCAAAATTTTATGGGCCTTATCATTTGGTTTAGTATATTGGCTCTATTCCCTACAAACTATTATTGACTGACACTTCCAAACCCTACCCCGTCTTCCATCTCCTATCTCAAGAAGTCATGGGGCGTAATTGTAAGGTTCATACCATCCTACCTGAATTGGATTAGGAAGGATCTATTTGTCTCCAACCAGAACAGATCCAATATTTTAGGGAATGGCCTCTCTACTACCACTGTTAAGGAATTCCTCATCAAGTGGAAAGATACCTTACCATAAGATGCAACATGGGAACCAACAACTATTCTTCAGAAATTTTTACAGCTTCAGCCTTGAGGACAACTCTGTTTCTGAAAGGGGGGTACAACCCTAACCTTCGTATTAATGTAATAAGCCCAAGGGGCCATGTAAGAGTCATGATTAGTTAGTCTAATAAATAAATCCCATAAGCACTGTAAGTAGTTGACATGTACTATAAAAAAGAGACCACAATTAGTTATAATGGACCATAGTTAATAAATAAAGTGGTTAACCTGTGATATGTAAGGGACCATGAGCACTTAGGTTTTTGGGTCTCAAGAAACTATATAATGTCGAATATAGTAAGGAAAATCTTGTCTTGTGTTGTGTAATTGAGTTATGCTCTACTAGAGGTTTCCCTCTCGAAGAGGAGAGTGAACAATATTTCCGCAGATATTAATAAAATATTTCTATTGTTGGCATCTCATTGTGTTTTTTTGTGGGTATATATGGCATATTTTATACTTCTAATATTTTATGTAGGTCAAGCATACTACAGGACCTTGTTGTCGATTGTTAGAGTAAAGGAGCGAGAGGCAGACTAAGAAATCTGCTAAGTATAATGAGGCATTTTATAGGAGGAAAACCCCTTACTTAACTTATAGATTTACGTTGAGGTCACGGATTCTCAGAAGGGATTTCTATCATAATGGTCCCGGTAGATGAGATTCGTGAGACAAATATTGTTCTGTCAAAGTACAGGAAATTTCACGTCATAGTCGTGGGACCCCTATAACGTTTTGTGTCATGGGGTATGATTGGGGTGTGAAGATGTGGATTTTCGTAGACTTAGCTCCATGTTGGACCCCAAAAACTCATATAATTGAAAATTGATCCTTTTCATAAGGCTTTGGCCCTAGTGGGGCTTAGAATGCAGTTGACATGGTAGTGTGGCATAGAAGGAATGTTGACATGGAATGCAGACAGTGTGACATGTGGCCACCAAAAATGGCCTTTTGAGATGGCCTTTTGGCCATAATTGAGTGACACATGGCACTTTGAGAAGAGGACACATGGAAGCATGTCGTCGACATGATGTCAACGCAGGATGATGTCAAGATGACAACATCAAAGGTTGCGAACCCTGGGAGGTTCATGTGTATAATTTAGGGGATGAACCATGATTAACAGAGTAGGGGAATGAGAAATTTTCCTGGCACTTGATGAAGAAAATTGGTTTCACAGGTCATGGACCCTAGGAGGTTAAAAGTGTGAATCCTTAGGATAGCTCATGATTAACATGGCCAATGAATTGGAAACTTCTCAACAATAGATATGGAAGTGCTTGTCAGGCCTCGGTATAGTTACCTCGCGATGCAAATGTTTTACATAAAGGCCATAGTTGAAAAATATTTTGGAAACGGATACCACCTAGTAATTAACGCTAATATTTCCATTCATGCATTGGGTGTTTGAAGTGGATGAAACCTCATAATGGCCTGGGAGATGGGATTTGTGATATGGGAAATACTCCCATCACATAAAATGGAATTCATGCCCGAGAGGTTCGGGAAGGTAATTCTAAAGGACTAATGTGAAAGGACAAAGGGTGTGGTGGTGTGTTTATATGGTAGAAGCCACATTGGAAGTTGTAGGCGACATGGTAGAGCCATATAGGACAATGGGAGGATACATGTGAGATTTATTGTTAGTGTGGCAGGGTAACATTGTTCAGGCTTTAAATGGCCATAAATCTTGATCCGGGTGTCAAATTTCAATAAATTTTATATCTTTGGAAACATCTCAATGAGTTGTATGTGATGTTGCAGTCCAAAGTTTATTATGTTAACTTTTGAGAGGGAGAACATTTTTTAACCCCATTTCCATAATGAGACCATGGAGGTCATGTTAGGATAAAGTAACACCTCCCATTCAACCTGGAAAATTTAAGGGGATGGGAGGTAGTGACACACTGCAAATTCTCCCATAGCCTTTACTCCTCTCTAAGTCGTTTCTTACTTACCTAGGTTTATTTTATATTTATTAGGTTGATTTCATACTTGATAGGTCAATTTATAACTATCTATGTGTTTCCTATTTTGTACAAGCCATACAACTTTTACTTTTTAGAGTGGGATGTTTTACAAGGCCATAAAACCACTTTCAAATATCAGAGAAAGCACTATGTATGTTGTATTATTATACATTTTTTAATGGCCATCTCTCTCTTTCTTGGAAGCATTAGATTGGATGCTAGGATGTTTATTAGAGCCAACTCTTCTTCCAAGTCGTTTGTTTTTCCATTTGATGAATTTCCATGTACTTGGGCATAACATTTATATTTAAGAGGTGTCTTATTGTAACATTCTAGCGCAATTATTTTATAATTAATTAGAATCAATATCTTTTCTCTTGGTAACCACACAACATTATAGCCCATTGCATAAATCTAAATTAAAGAATTACCAACCCTAGTAAATTTAATGAATGGTATTTAGAGTTGCATTGAAGACTGTTGAGTTATTTATATGCATAAACCCTCAAAAATTAATCATCATCCTAGGGTTGCGTAGACTTATAAGGTACAAACACATTATGTGTAGGATTAAAGCCTAAGCTATCTTGAAGGCATAACAACTCAACACTCTGAAAATACGAGTTACATGTTATTTCAAAGAAATCATTTATTCTTCTTAAACTTGAATATTAAATGGGGCTCAGTCAGTTTAGGTGAGAGTGATGTAGCCATGAACTTTAAATTCCATTTGCCTCAAAGACACTACATTTCCATTCTACATTTAGCTGAGATGAAGAACTCATTAAGTATTTTGATACCAAATATTAGCACATAAACAAAATAATTATTTAACAGTGATCCTTAATGAGTTTCAACCAATTAAAAATCACTCTAAAACTTGCTAAGAATAAAGACACATAAGCACAACATGCTCTAACTATAATCAAGATGGCAATCCTACAAATCTATCCTCTTTACATGTAGATATGCTTCCTAAGAAGGGAGACCTACCTCCTTGGGAATCAAGCTACTTAGAGACACTCAACGATACTCCAACAACAAAACCACAGAACAATATAACTCAAAATATCATTATATTAAGGAAATATTTTACATGCATAAATTGCTACATCTCGCATCATTTGTCCTCTATATCACAATACAAAGTCTAATGTACATATTTATAAGAATATCCCAGCTATGGATAAGATCAATGTCTCTGATCTCATGGATCAAAGATCAAACCATATATACATTTTTTAAGGTTCTAATATGATCCTTATCCTCATAAAAGAGCAAGAGTGTACTCATCTTGGATCAAAATGATAAGTTATGTCTTCATAAACTAAATGAGCATGAATCACAAGGCACGACACTAGTTACCAACATATATGGTCCCTCTATCTCATGAGATCTTATTTATCTCTTCCCATATAACATAGTCAAGAATGACCAGAACCCTACCATCTTTAAATCTAAATATATGGTTGGCTTAACATATTGTAGAACTCCCAACATGGGCATTCGATTGCATTCATAGGAATGGGATCGAATACTTCAAACTATTGATGAAGTGGCAAAAGAAACTATTGATGAGTTGGTAAGATCATTATTGTTCACTATGTATGAATATATGTTGTGTATAGACGAATGTTTGACCATATCATTGATTGTGGCTACATGTTTCTTCCTAAGGACTTGGGTGAAAATGGAACAACATAAAACCATCTCGGGTACCTTCTCTACAAAATGCATGTGCTTGATTCTCATCATGGCAGTTGGAAATATGACAAACGATGAGGTAGGAACATGAGTTGTATTCTGCGAACAAGAAATGAATTGAACGAATAGGAACCCTTCACCTAGCACATGATGCGATCCTCCACATTGACCATCATTAGTAAAATCTTATCTAAACATCCTTAAAACATTGAAAACAAAGGAAATATACTAAATAATTAACAATTTACCTTATCATGCTCAAGGTTGAGGTAGTGGTCTTAGGACGTGCCTTAGGACTTGATGTCTCTGTGGATGATCCTCTTCTCCCATTGCTCGTGCAGATAAAGCAGCTCCACTGCCACTCCCTTCAGAATAGTGTATCGTTGATGCCATGGCAGGATTGATTTTGGATCTCCGAATATGAGTTTATCCAGGCTGCCATTGGGCATGTAATCATAAACGATGAATAATTTCTTCTGCCTCCGGCACCAGCCCCGGAGCTGAACCAGGTTTCAATGTTGTAGGCGCCCCATGCTCGAGATCTCAGCCACGAACCCTTTCATTAGTTCGGTGAACTCCTTCGTGATGCATTTCACTGCGATTTATTGGCCACTTCCAGGGAGAACGCCCTTGTATACCTTTCCAAAACCCCCTTACCCAAAAACGTTTTCACCCCGGAATCTGCTTGTGGCGATGCTCAGATCCTTGTAAGTGAATCTATGCGGTCAGTACTCCTACTCCCACTCTTCAATCGTTTCCCTGTTTCTCAATATTTTGAGAAACACGACTGCCGCAATTGACAGAGATAAAAGGAGAGCAGCAACCACGGTGACGCCGAAGGGTGCACAATAGAGAAAATGAAGGTAGTGCTGAAGGAGGATAACGTGCCGTTGCTTTTCATCTCCACAGAATCTGAATACAGTGCGCGGCCAAGCATGAAATGAGAGTGATTTGTGAGGGCGAGCACAGATTTGGGGCGGATGACTGAAGCATCCACCTCCAAAATAAAATCGCTTCCATTGAATCCATCGAAGACGAAAGTGGTATGTCGGTGACCATCCTCCACGGCCTGTGTAGGACATAGGAATATAACAAGGGAGGTGAAGGCTATGATCAGGAGACGGGTCTACCAAGGAAGCATCACCAATCAATTCTTTGGGCCGAGAAAAATTCCTCCCTGCAACGAATAGGGGAGAGGCTTCTATTATTGTGCAAGGACCAGTAGTAGTTATAGTACTGGTCCCACACATCCATCAAACATAAATTACAAACTCACTAAAATATGCACATAAATATTTGATAATAAGTTATATAAGCTATATAAATATGTCCAAAATGGGCCCAGTTTTTTACTAGACAAACAACTGTCATACACCAAGTCTAACATCACAAGTTGACAAGACCTATTGTCTCAAGTACCTCTAGTTCTGAATTACCAACTAAGGCAAAATGCACTACAAAACATTACAATGCTACCCATCCAAAAGTACATTTATCCCATCAAACAGTCCCCCACTGATTTTGCATTGGGGCAATAGATCTCATTGCTGAGTAACACCTGGACAAATACTGGGTAACACCTGCACAAGGACTGAGTACCACCTGCACAAAAATAGGTGAAATTTCTGTCAGCCATATGTACATGTTTGTTTAACCATTCAGCCTATTGAAGACATTAAATGACACCATTCAATTCAGGAAATAGTTCACCCAACCTTTCATTTCAAGAATTAAACACAACAGCCCTGGAATTACAGGAATTAAATTCAGGAAAGCATTCAATTCAGGAATTAAATTCAGGAAAGCACAAGGATCAACCATGAAAAATTTTCATCCATTGGATCATGTACAAATCAATCCACAACACACAATTAAATTTGGGAGATGGAAATCCATGCCAATCTTCCCTACCAATTAAATTCTAGATCATAAAACTATAAAACATCAACTCTTACTGCATTTGAGGCATTCATTATACTCTTAAACTACTGTTGACATACATTCATAGTTTTCAGACAATGTTCCATTCATTTTGCAGACATACAATTTTCAGAAAGTGAGTTTTCAGACAGTGAGTTTCCATTTTGCAGACATACAATCCTTTTCAGACAATGTTCCAGACATACAGACAGAGGACAGAGTGTGCTCAGTGTTACATTCCAGACAGAGTGTGTGCATAGTGTTACATTCCAGACAGTGTGTGTGCACAGTGTTACATTCCAGACAGTGTGTGTGCACAGTGTTACATTCACTCTCTTCATCAGTTGCGGGAGCGTTGCTGGAGACATACAGGTATTTCGTTGTTCTTAAATAATGTTATTCAAGATATTGAGTACTTTATCATTATTTTAGTTGAGAAAATCACGTAGATTAAAGAAGCTATGAGTGTTCAAACTAGCTTACTAATTAGCTACTCCAAATTTCAAGTTGGAATTTTTCTAAACCTTTAAGTACAGTATTGAGTAAAATCTTTCAAGAAATTGTTCCAACACACAATCCCCTAAGAACAGTACATCAATTTCTGTGGAGAAAATGTAGTTGTCAGCGTTCAGGCTATTACAAGTCCATGTAGCTAACAACGTTCAGGCTATTACAAGTCCATGTAGCTAACAACGTTCAAGTTTCCTCCTCCTTTTGTTGTGCTTATTAACTAGATTTGGATATTGACTTTATATTGAGTAAAATATTTCAAAAATTATAAGAACAGAAACCTACTAACTACTTAGAAACAGTGTCTGCTAACTACATAAGAACAACAACCTACTAACTACATAGGAACAGTGTCTGCTAACTACATAAGAACAGCAACCTACTAACTACATAGGAACAGTGCCTGCTAACTACATAGGAACAACAACCTACTAACTACATAGGAACAGTGCCCTTCAAAATTTATAGGAACAAAAACCTACTAACTACATAGGAATAGTGCCTATCGGGTAGAGGGTTTTCCTAAGAAAAACAAAGGATTCATAAACCTTGAACGCCTACGCACAGTCCATGTCCAAAGATAAGTCCATTTTAAAACAGGCACTTACTAATTTTAGACAAGTCCATGTAGCTAATAGCCATGTAGGTATCACATATCTTTCTCCTGTTGATATTACAAGTAATACATAATTGACAAGTAATATTTCAGTGTCAATTAATTCACAACAAACATACATTTCTAGTTGCCTACAATATAAATGTAGTTGCCTCCTCCTTTTGTTGTGCTTATTAAGCAGATTTGGATATTGACTTTATATTGAATAAAATCTTTAAATAAAAATAGTTCTAACACACAGTCCATGTCCAAATATAATTCCATTTAAAAATAGGCACTTACTGATTTTAGACAAGTCCATGTAGCTAACAGCCATGTAGGTATCACATATCTTTCTCATGTTGATATTACAAGTAATACATAATTGACAAGTAATACTTCAATGCCAATTAATTCACAACAAACAACTAAAGATTTCATGTTATTATCAGAAATTTTGGAATTCATACATAATTATAGTTTACTCTATACAGTCACTAGTACATTTGGCGGAAATTCCGACACTTGGTTCCGACGCTTTTGACCAAATGTCGGAAATTTTCCCAAATTTTTTCCATCCCGCCCGGAACCGTCGCTATAGCGACGTCTATAGAAAGTTGTCGCAATACCGACACCTAAAAACTATTACAATTGCGACGTTTCGAGGAAGACGTTGCAATTTCGACACCATGGCCCAAAGCGTCGCTAAACTACTACATTTGGCGGAAATTCCGACACTTGCTTCCGACGCTTTTGACCAAATGTCGGAAATTTTCCCAAATTTTTTCCATCCCGCCCGCAACCGTCGCTATACCGACGTCTATAGAAACCTGTCACAATACCGACATCTAAACCCTGTCGCAATTGCAACGTTTGGAGGAAGACGTCGCAATTGCAATACCATCGCCCAAAGCGTCGCTAAACTACTACATTTTGGCGGAAATTCCGACACTTGCTTCTGACGCTTTTGACCAAATGTCGGAAATTTCCGCAAATTTTTTCAATCCCGCCCAAAGCCGTCGCTATACCGACGTTTAGAGAGATGGGTCGTAATACCGACACGTAGACAAAGTGTCGCAGTGGCGACGTCTGAAGGAAGACATCGCAATGGCGACCCTATTCTCCAAGCCGTCGCTATTGCGACAGATGCGTCCAGACGTCGCAGTTGTAACACAATGTCTAAGTTGCAATTGCGACGTTTGGAGGCATCCGGTGCAATAGCAACGCTTTGTGTGTATGTGTTGTGAGGAATAATTATATAGTTCAACTTAATGGTTCATTATATAATCATGTGATCATCACCAATGATATATCTTAAAAAGCAACTGAAAAGCCATGTGTACAAAATCGATGTATACTCTAGAGAGTGGTTCTCATATCACTATGTAAATTGTTGTATGCTACTTCAAAAAAATTATAAGATAAACTGTAATACACATCATATATGCACCACAACAATTGGTACAGGGTAAAACCCACCTACCACACCTTTGTACTCGATCCAATTTTCTCTGTCAACTCTTCTAGCTGTGGGAGTTTCCTTCAAGGATCATAATACCCCCAAGGCCTGTTATCACCCTAGTAATTCTCAGGTTGTGGGATAGGGATTTTTGTAGTTAAGAACACCAAGGGTAACCAAGAACCACTTTGGCAATTCAAGATCTAGCCTTCTTGAACTCTAGAGAGGGATCTCTCCGTATGATTTAGCTTTGTTTTAGTAACAGATATTAGGCTAGCTATGATTGTGTATTTGGGTTTGATTTTAAAAGACTGGGTGGGAATAAAGAGATCAAGTTGCAAATGTAGAAGGACTCACTAATATCAAAATGGAGTCAACTCTTCTGCGGCAAGGGTAATCTGGCAAAATGTTGCTCATAGATGCAAATGTGCTAAGGGCAAGATAGGTGACCTTCTAAGGCTATGTATAGGCTTGATTTGATGGAGTGGATGGAATCTGAGCAAAAGGGCACTTAAGAATCCTTAAGCTACAGATAAGAAGATTGAAGAAGGAGATCTAACTGGGAACCGTAGAACTGCCCATAAGGTTTTACGAACAGGCTATTACTGGCCTACCATCTTTAAGGATGCCAAAAAATTCGTGCAGGCCTGTGATAGCTGCCAAAGGGCAGGACGCCCTGGGCAGTCTGATGAAATGCCTTTGAACCCTCAACTAGTGATTGAACCATTTGAACGTTGGGCACTTGATTTTTTTGGCCCTATTAGTCCTCCCTCAAACCAAAAAACATACATCCTAGTTGCAACCGAATATGTCACTAAGTGGGTCGAAGCAGAAGCAGTTTCAAAAGCTACAGAGGACTCTGTAGTACAGTTTCTTTTCCAAATCTTTGTGCGCTATGGTCTCCCAAGGGACATAATCACAGATGGAGGACCATAATTTGTAGGTAATAAATTAGCTGAAACATTGCAAAACTACCACATTCAGCACAAAATTACAACTCCATATCACCCACAGGCCAATGGCCAAGTAGAGAGCACGAACAAAGTACAAAACATTAAAATGCCAAGTAGAGAGCACGAACTATATTTGTCTTGAGAAATTTTATTCACACCTAATACTTTGAATTGTTAAGTATTTATACAAAAAAATGTTTACAAAATATCTCAGGAATTGAGATGATGTTTTAATCAAAAATAGGTGAAATTGAGAAGAGGGACAACAAGAAAAGTCAGCTTTGCTACACATTTTTTACAAGCAAAAGTAGAAACTCGATCATTCTAATTTGGAATCGATTATTAAATTCGCACTTTAACCTCGTATTTTTCCTATTTGAGGTAACAGAAATGAATTTTGCAAGTGAATTTCGTTTTTTTAGGCATTAAATTCACAAAGCAGAAAAACAACTGTGAATCTTTGCCACTTTTCTCAGGTGGGATCTTCCATAGTCTTCAATTTTCCGTAACTTTCATCTCGCAGTCAGATACTTGGCAGTGTGTTAGTTTTATAAGGAACAGGCTCCCTATCTCATTATCTAAAAAGAACAACATTTTCAAAATATCGATGGAAGTATTCCCGCCTACTGGTGATCCTTGGAGTGCGCTTGTTGTCCCGTTCGTCTTTGCATGATTTCTGATTTTTAGATCATACTCTTTCTGAGGCATTAAATTTTCAGTCAATGCATGAATATCAGGCAAACCTACTTCTGACAATGTTTTGTATTTGGCTAAAAATCTTGAGATGGATAAATTCATGTCTTTACACTAGTCCTCTAGAGTACTCATTATGTTTCTTTTTGTTCAGACCTTTCGATTTGAAGAATACTTGCCTTCTATCAACAACACCCTTCAACTTCTTCCTCGGCCGATCGTTTAAAAATCTATGAGTTGGATTGCTTGGGCTGGTTTTTTGTCAATTTCACTCTTAGTCTTGTCAATCTCTGCACTAGAAACTTGAAGTAACTCCCTCTGTTCATAAATTATCCGAATTGAAGGCCATTGAGAATGAATTCCATCAATAATTTTGGTCCATAAATGATTTTTTATAAAGGCCACTTGATCTATAAGATTTACTTGTTCTTGCAGAATCTTTACCCGTTCTTGTAGTCGATCAACCCTTTGCTCATGTCCTCTAGAAGTAATCAAGGCATCATTTTTGGATTTTTCTAAATTTTTCATAGTGCTTTTCAAACTAAGAATCTCTTTATCTTGGTCTTGTAGTGTGCTCCTCTGTGAGGATGAAGAAGAAGAGGCAGAGATTAGAGAAGTAATTGGCACTGCAGTTGGCAGTACTCCTTTCGATGCCAAGTGTTCTGCCAAAGTAGATGGTATAGCGTTGTTTGCGTGATCACCGTAGGAATGACTATTACCGTGCTTTTCTTAGTTCTTCATTCTCTTTCATTAGAGCTTCTATTTGACTTTCCATTGTTTTTATCCTGGACTCGACATTTGATGTACAAGTCGTCAACCACGTCTCTCGTTTTTATTGTGAGAATCTCTTTTTCTACCTGAGAGTTTTCACCGAGGCAATCTCCAACCGTTTTCTAAGAGCGCTTTTCTAAGAGCAGCTATATCCTCATTTTTCTGTTTAATTAAGAATTTTTCCCCTTCAATGTTGGTTGGGTAACCCCCTGCTTCAATCACTATATCTTCTAGTGCTTTTATTCTTAAATTATTAGCATACAGTGAGGCTTTGTCCAACCTCATTTGATTTTGGAGGTTGAGCACTGTTTTCTCAAGCCTAATTGATTTCATAGTTTTACTGACAATTTTGGAATATAGCATTTCGGTATTGCTCCTATGAAATTCAATTTGATCTAATTCATGAATGGCATCTGCATCCAGTTCAAGATCTGTTTTGGAATAATCTGCCACTGATTTTGGCTCAGCCACTGTAGGCTTCAAGAATGACATTACCAATTTATTGGATGAATAATCAAATGCTGAAATAATCCTGTCTTTGTTTCCAGGCTTTTCCTTAAGAAATCTAGAATGAGCTTGATTCTTGAGCTCTTCATTCTTCTCTTTAATCTGTCTGAATCTGATCTGAATCTCTGACTCTGTATTGTCAGTTTCCTGAGAAGAAGGAGGCAAATCGACAATAGCCTGGTTTTCCTTCATGACTGTATATTTTTGTTGTGTTCCAATTTTTACATTTTGAAGCTCTTCTAATGTTTGAGTGACTATTCTTGTTGCTTCATCATTTATATCAATATTTACAGCCTTATCCTTTTCTTCTTTTGTTGACTTGCTTCTTTTACTATAAGGAGTTCTGAATTTTATGTTCTCAATAGTCTCAGCTATGAAACTATCTCCTTCTCTGTCTCTTTTATGTACATTATAAGTATCTTTGCTTGTAGAAGCCACTTGTACTGTCTGTTCAATCTGTTTTCCTTTGCCACTGTCTACCTGTATTACCTGTACTGCCTGTGAATCATCATCAGATAGGGTGTTTGGCTCCCATTCAATTTTATTTACATATCTTTGAATATGGGGCTTAGGATCATGCAAGTAAATAGGCAACTTACATTTTACCCTTATTGCACTCAAAATACCTTGTGGGTCATACTTCCATGTAAAACTACATGGGAACTTATACTCTTTAAGTTTGACATTTATCTCATTGGAAGCTTCTCTGTTATTCACAATGAATGGCCCAATTTGATTTTTCAACTTAAATTGGGTCTTTTTCTTGAAAGCTATGAAGTGGATTTCATCTACATTCAATAGTTGTCTCAGATATTCTAAAGCAAATATTCTTGTAGTTACAAATCTGGGTAGCTTATATGGGGCCAGGGATGAGCCATACACTCTGATTTCTGTATGATTTTTATATAAATACCAATCTCCAGTTTTGTAGCTCTCTGATAACTGCAGAATTCTTCTTGTCTCATCATTGATCCTAGGGATCTCCTCTTTTCCCAAGAGATACATAGCAGGGGCTATAAATGAGTCATTGAAATCTGTAAAACTATACTCTTTGTTCCATTTCCTTAGAATAGATGACCAAAATATTACTGATAGAACTTTTCCTTCTGCATCCACTTTCTGACATTCAATTCGAAACTTATCTGTTTGATAATATAGAAAGAGGTGTAGTAGATAAGAGGAGTATCTGAAAACTCCTTCTTCTGATAATTTGGATAACTGATAATGCATATTATCAGCAAAACATCTAGCAAAATTGAACTGAATGGATGGTGATTGACCAGGGTTTAGAGTTGACAGAAAACCTAGGATAGCCACATCAGTGAATTCATCACTGGCGTATCCTAGTATGAAGGAGAGCATTGAGACAATTTGTCTAGTTTCATTTGGGAAATCAACGGTGTCGAAAGGAGGATCTAACTTAGGCATATCAACTTGATTTGGACAAAAAGTCTGGTATATTTTGAATCTAGCATTGAAATCCAAGTCAAGATATAGTTGGGTTAAATCTTCTCTTGTTAGGGAAAGAGAATTGGGGTCATGATTCATTTGCAGCATGGAATTTATCGACTCTTCAGTGATGTAAAACAGGGTTTCTTTTTCTTTGTTTACAATACATCTTTTTTCTGGCATATAATAGGCTTCGCATAATCTGATAAAGTCAGGAACAGAATGAGTGAGAGGGACAATATATCTAGGCAGATTGGATTCCCAAATTGGAATATCTTTGTCACCCTTTTCCACTGATTTTCCATAGCACCAATTATAGACATCGAGCGGGTTAAATTCTACATTAGGGTCTAGTATTAGACAGTCCAGATCAACTAAAGGGCTCTTCTCTGGAGAAATGACTGGAGGCTGGACTGGTCTGACCACTTCTGTAGAATCAGCCGTGAGTGCAGGAGTTGGTTTGTCGATTTTGAAGGACATAAGCTGAGGAATCTTTGCAGAAGACTTCTTTTCAGATTTTGGGCCTCCATTCTTGGGGGTTACCTATTTCTTAGTCATTTTTAATAATGAACGAAGCAAGCTTAAACGGTTTGCTAAGTCCCTTTACGAGAAACAGGGGTTTCTTGGCGAATTTCTACTGAAAATGGGGTTTCTGAGCAGGGTTTTTAGGAAATGAAAGGAATTTAAAGCTCAGGACGTGTATTTAAAATCGATTTCAACAGCAAAACGGACCAGGGTATGGAAAAAACTGCGAGAAAGGGCAATTAGGGATTCCAGGGAAATTTTGACAGAGTTTTCCCTGAAAAATGGACACTTTTTTGCAGTAACTTTGGTAATTATTTGAAATCGACAAGAATTTTGAAATCTCAGAGGGCAACTTCGAATAAAAGTACCTGGAGAACCAGCGGAATTCGGTTGAAGACGTTGCAGAGGTGCTCAGTCTTCAATTTTTTGAAAATGGCTTCGCAGAGGACAATGTAGTACTTTGTAATGGAAATTCGGGGCAATGGGCGTCGAAAAATGGTACTGGTAGGTTGAAAATGGCTCTGCAAAGTTTCTCAGGGTTCAAACGGCGTGATTTTGAGGAAAACGGTTCTGCAATGTTTTTACAGGTTTAAAGCGAAAAGGTGAAAATTTGAATGCAAATAATAATTTTAATGTTATCCTTCGATGGTATAACCATAGTTAAATGACATTAAACTCGGGTTAAACGGATGAGGTTTAGGGAATACCGCCAGTGGTATTCGTGAGGGTAAATGGTGGTAAGCGGAAACTAGCTTTTCGAACGCGATACAACGTGGTGGCGACACGTAAGCGCGGGTGGTTTGGAAAAACCACCCATTTCGCGCGGCTTTGCCAAAACATCGAACGATTACTTTATGAGCGCGGAAATGTATTAGCGCCGTCGGATCTGGATTCAACGAGCGAACGGCCACAATGAAAAGGAAAGGTGCGGGGAAAAGGTAAGTTATCGGGTTCAGTGCGATACTATTGCAAAAGTGTCACAAGACCGACGAAAATGGAAATCGTTCAAAACGTCAGAAGAGCGACGCTTACCGAAAAGTAAAAGGTAAGTTATCGTTCACTTTGGGTCATTGATCTTGGGAAACCATCGCTATACCGACATTTATAGAAATGTGTCGCACTACCGACACTTATAAAAAGTGTCACAATTGCGACACTATGCCCCAAAGCGTCGGTAGACGTCTTCCTCCAAACGTCGCTATTATATGTTTTACGAAGATATGGTAAGTAACTCTCTCTTGTTCTTCTTCTAAATAATTATATATAATTTTTCTTTTTTTTTCAAAATAGATTAAAAAAATTATATGAGAAAAATTATTAATTCATCAATATGTGTGTGTTGTGAGGAATAATTTCATAGTTCAACTTAATGGTTCATTATATAATCATGTGAGCATCACCAATGATATATCTTAAAAATCAACTGAAAAGCCATGTGTACAAAATCGATGTATACTCTAGAGAGTGGTTCTCATATCACAAAGTAAATTGTTGTATGCTACTTCAACAAAATTATAAGATAAATTGTAATACACATTATATATGCACCATAACAATTGTCATACAACTAATTTGTTTTAGGATACATGTGGCATTCTAGGGGTAAATTCTATATGATGTGTATATCAATCTATTAGGTGTTGGTAAGTTTTGAGTATCTAAGAAATGATAAGAAATATCCATACATCATGATCTTGTAATGTGATTATAAATTGTGTCTATAATTTCCATAAAATGTATAAATGATTTGTTTAAAAAAAATCAACACAATCAACCCTAAACAATACTCATGATGTGGAATGTCATTGGCGAAACCAAAATGATGGTCACATGTCCCATTTCTATGGTAATGGTGATCATATATATGTTGTAGCGACACTTGATGAGTAATTAAATAAATCTCAGAGTATGACTCATTGTGCCATATTTTTTTAAAGCATGATTTGTTTTCCTAGTTTTTACTAATTTGTTAACATATTTTATTCATTTGGAAAGCTAATTAATGATGCCTTAAGTAATTAGGACTTAATGAGAGATCATCTTCACATCTTCACTGAAATATATTGGTAATTGTAGTCACTATATGGACCGCACATGCATGCTAGAAAAAATGAAATATAAACTATAATACACATCTTATATCTGCCATAACAATTGTCATACAACTTATTTACTTCTAGATACATATGAAATACTTCAGGTAAATGCCATATTATGTGTATACCAATATAGTAGGTGTTGGTAAGTTATGAGGATCTAAGAAATGATAGGGTATCTACACATTAGTAGTGCCCTGGTGAATTTTTTGCATAATTTTCTATTTGTTGTGATTTTGTTGCCTGGATTTGTTATAGATTTCAAATAATATATACAATTATCTACCAATTGTTCTTTATAAAGAAGAAGAAGTACAATAAGTAGTCACCTAAAAGTGAGCCATGTGAAAATATTGGTAACATGAGTAACTTGGTAAGCTGTAAATGAAAAGTGAATAACCTCCACTCACCAACAAGTGGCAGGCAGGGTTGGAATTTGGATTTCTCTTTACCCGTCACACAAATTTTTTTGACGTTTTGGTCATTGTTTTTCTAGTCAATAAACGTTACGTTTAAAATTTTGCACTTCATTAATGAAGTTCTCGTAATAAATTAACCCTTCACCAATAAAAGTTTGATTAAAAAAATTGAACGCTCTTCCATTTTCTTTGGATTTTGGAGTGTGATATATCTGTGTCATAGACTTTTAATACCTAAAGTTTCAAGAGAAATAACTGATTCTTGTCAAACTAATATTTCCTCAATATATGCTATGTGTTGAAATTACTTACAGCTGATGTACAGGCACCCGCCTTCCATTTCCAGTGATCAGTCAAGATCGCAGTATAACAAAAACATTGCAGAGAGCCGCTTGCCATTTTTGATTGATCAGAGTTTAAAAAATTGAAGGACAGTGGTCCCAGAACTGAAATTTTCGGATTTGAAATACGAGTGCCCAAAATCGGACGCGAAAAATTCATAAAGCAGATTGAATAGAAATTTCGCGTCACATTTTTGATGACGTCAGCAAATTTTATTGGCACCCGAAATTGAAATCTCACTGAGGCGGATTTAATAGAAATTTCGCATCACACTCAGCCGTCCGTACGAGTGCCCAAAATCGGACGCGAAAAATTCATAAAGCAGATTGAATAGAAATTTCGCGTCACATTTTTGATGACGTCAGCAAAATTTTTTGGCACCCGAAATTGATTGAAGGAGAGTTTAATTTTTGGTTGACGTCCGGTGGTCAAAGTTCTTTAATGTTTGTTTTAAAAATGTCGTGCGTACAGGTCCATATATATATAATATATACATCATATGCACAATTCAAAGTAGTGAGTTGTAAATGCACAGATAGAGTGAAATTTTAGAGTGTGAGTTTTGTGTTGAACTGTGTTTTGAAGCAGTCAAAGTTTTTTTATTCCCTCAGTCAGAGGAGATTTTGTAACCAAAGTTTTGAAATTTAATGAAATAGTTTTTACAGTGAAAACTCTGTTTCCAGTGAAGAATTTTTTTTTTATATTTTCTCTGTATTGAATAGGGGAGTTTTATTCTCCATTGTTGTTCTGGAATTTTAAATATTCCAACACTATGATCTACTAAAAATTACTTCAAAAATCAAGTAAACCTTCCAATATAAAGAAAAAAAAATGAACGAGCTTTCCCTAAATTGCAATAAATTTATGTTTATTATTAATATTGCATAATCTGTCTTATAAAAATTGCATAATCGGACTAAGAACAAATCCTCGGTGCATTTTTTATTGTTGTTGTGATTAAAAAAATGAGCCAAAGAACGCTAAGGCACTCAGAGAAATCAATCTATGTATTATTTCTCACAAAACATGTTGAGTAGTGGAGACTAAGCCCTAGATTTTTTTCTGTCCTCAATCTCTCGATTAATTATGTCTATGTAGTTATAAGAATAACAAGCCAAAGAAATCTGAGGCTTCCAGAGAAATTAGTCTCTGTGTGCAGAAATTGATGATTACTGTTGACAAAATGTTATACCATTTGAAATTGCTGAGCGAAATTAATCAGGCCATGATGTACCATTTGTCAGTATCTATTTTCTCATGTATGAAAGTTTTTTTTTTCTAAGTAAAAGTAATTATATTAACAAAAGGAGTACAGTACAGCGGGCCGAAGCCTGATCATTGCCGAGTGTTGTGGCATTTGAAACAAAAAACCATAGTTTGAAGACTGCCCTGCAAGAGGGAAACCAGTCTGAAACAGTTCATTTGAAAAATCCCGCACAGGGGAACCAGAGAATTGTAGTATTGGAGACCATATCGAAGCAAAAAAAACAGATGCATTTTCAGAGACAGCAGGAAACAGTATATGAACAGGCCCGTGAGAATGGGCAGAAATAGAGCAAAAAACCAGAGTGAAGAGGAGGAACTATTCATCAGGATCAGGTTCGTAGACAACTCTGCACCAGAATTCATCTGGTTCCCCGTCAGAATTATACTGGTCAGCAACAGAATGGATCACCTTCCCGCGAGGAGGAGGAGTAATCTGCGCCTCGCTCGCTTGCACTACGTCCTGCCTCTCAGTAGGTTGACCCACCGCTTCCTTGTTCGCCTGGTCCTGCGTGGCCTTGCCCATCTGACCCTGCACATTCGCACTATCAGGTTGCTTCAGCCCAACAAACTGCGCCGAATCCTGAGCCGCCGAGAGGCTGCATTCCGCCGGGCGAGAACTGGGAACAATTTCCTGAGGCTCTTCACGAAAGACGACCATAATTGAGGCAGTCACCCTGGGTTGATTGAGAGTGCTGTTAAAGGAAAAATGCACGGTGTGGGTTTGAGCAGGAGGAGCGGAAGGAGTGGGGGAAGCAAGGCGACGGCCCGAGCGGGGAAGGCGCCCTCTAGGTTGACTGTCAGAGTGGGAGATAGACGCAGAGGAGGTGCCAGAGGTGGAGTGAGAGCGTCAAATTTGGCACCTCGTGGAGCCTCTTCGGCAGCGCATTCTGTGCCTGAGGCGCGGCATAGTCGCACTCGAGACAGCAAGGCAGGGAGGAAAAATATGGACAGAAGACTGAGGCGAGAGGGGCAACAGCGCGATAGAAGCAAGCTTGTAGGAAGCAGCGTGGCAGAAGTGGAGATTTTCTCCAAAATCCAAACAACAATTGAGACAGCTCCTCTTACCAGTTACAGTGCGAACATTAGAAAGCCCTGCTCCTGGAGCGCACCACAGATTCACAGGTGGGGGAATTCTGTTTAGACCAGAGGGACGTTCCATAATAACAACCCAGTCTACAGTGCAACTGTAAATCGACTGCAATAAACCACCATAAGTATGAACTGGAGGTTGAGTCATGTCGCGGCATGCGAATGTGTATCGAGGAGCGGGACTACGGTTTATTCGAGCGAGTAAATGGCATTAAACGCCGATCAGTCGACATTAAGAACTGAATGACAGCACTCTTGCGGGTGGGCCAGTGGCTTCCCCTCCCCCATCCCATCACGTTAAACACTACCAACTTCACCCGCATCCGGGTTCTCATGTATGAAAGTTGATGTTACCATTGATATTATTTTTTTTATATTTTTGCATGGCCATTGGACATTGATTTACTATGGTTTTCCTACTAAATTCCAATGGATGATTATTCAAAAATATTGAGAATTAGTTTAGTCTCAAGGCATAGCCAAGAGTTTTATTGGATAATTATAGATTACCTCTCCAATGGATGATTGTACATTTTTCATGTACTTTTTCACGTGAATTTCAGTTGATGCTAGATCTTACATTAATAACTATACTTGCATGAATATCCATGCTTTTATACTTCCCCACTATGGTCAATGTTGATGTATGGCCTTGGCCCATTGATATTACAATTAACTCACTATTCATATTCAATTTTATCCAGTTCAGCCCAATAAAATAAGGAAAACAGAAAATTCAAATGCGGGCTACATAAAAATGATTTTTTAAAAAACTACATTAATGTCTGATATCACGCGCGCATTCGCACGCGTGCATTCGCCCTCAGCTCTTGCAGAACAACATTCGCTCTCAGCATTCGCCCTCAGCTCTTGTAGAACAGCATTCGCCCTCAGTTCTTGCAAAATGGTAAGTTCTTACTGCAGGCCCTTCCTCCTGTAGTAGGGTTGACCCTATTTGGGTTTTTTTGGAGCCTTTGAGAATACAAAGGTTGTGATTGATTACGGGGCACTGCCTATATTTGTGGAACTTCTTGCCTCTGGGAATGATAATGTTCGAGAACAGGTAGCACGTTCATTTTAGAGGCATAAAATTATTCTTCCCAACTATCTTTATACGTCTGTAATTTTGGAATTTGATTTAAAAAACTACTACCCAACTTTGAGTTCAACTAGTGTTCGTGTAAGGCTGTTTGGGCAACTTTGAGTTCAACTAGTGTTCATGTAAGGCTGTTTGGGCTTTGGGAAATATTGCTACAGACTCTACATCATTTAGGGATCTTGCCCTCGGTCATGGAGCTCCGAGGCAGTGCTTGCCCAGTTGAATGATACTGCCAGAATTTCAATGATACGAAATTGTACATGGGCTCTGTCAAATTTTTGCCGTGGTAAACCCCAACCACTATTCGAACAGGTAAGTAGAACACATTTTCTGCCTCTTCTTCTTAGTTCGCAGATACTGTGGATTTTTTTTTATAGATCTTGGTGCTTGGTAGATTTGGACGTAATATGGACCTAGGCACTTGTTCATTACAATGTCTCCGTCATCAGGTTTTAGAAAATGCTCAGAAATTTGGGTTTCACAAGGGGATTACCCTTGCTTGCAATTATCGATTATCAATCACATTCAAAAAAAGTCTTTCGTAGCATTGCCGAGCTCTTTGTAGGTGAATTTCCGAGGCAATTTCACAATATCTGAACTAAATTTGTCTGTCCTTTTCAATACTCTGTGCTTGTAACAGAACCAGACAAACAATCTAGTGGCCAATGCAACAACAACAACACCTCATGTTGCAATGCCTGCAATTCACCCTCTCTACACGCATGAATGACTATGGCACCCTCTTTTGTGAACAGGTACTGGAGTTGAAGGTACTGGTTTCCATTAGGATCGTGGAATTCAACATCCAAAATAGTATCAAATTCCACTGCAATAGTATTCCCCAGCGAGGGCAACAGTTCATAGAGACCTATTGGACTCATCACCCCCAAATAGCCTCCAGGGCTACCCAGAGTGTGATCATCTGGAGCAATAACAAATGCTCATCCATCCCCAATTGAAACAAGAACAGGACCCACATTGGTTACAGAAAAAGAGATACACGTTTTGAAAGAAGAAGAAACTTTTGTATTAGGGTCCAGAAATCTAACTGGTCTATTGTACAATGCCCTACCTGCACTTCAAATTGGTACTCCCAACTCCATGCTAAGGCTCACTGTGCCATTCTTCAGATGAGCATCTTAACTTGAAGTTTGATTCCAAAAAACCCAAGTCCCCTGTTCTATGCCCAAGACCTCTGTTACAACGAGTAGAGTTCTGAGTGAAATACTTCACAATAGGAAGCAAAAGAAACATCGCAAAATTGCTCCGCTTTAGACTGATAATTTTCTGTGCGAAAATTCAGCTGCGGACAGTAAAAACATAATATCAAACACAACCAATCGACAATGGAATTTGAACATGAGGATTTATAACCACAGAAAACCCTCTCCAGGTTAAAAGAATTCCGGAATGGCTTTAAGATTCTACTAATGAGCGCTTACAACACCATAGCAATTACTGTCACAATGAAATCTGTTGGAAGCAAAGCCCTTGTACGGTTTCTACATTTCCACAGTGGAAGCAAGAATCTTGCTATCTCTCATGATTTGGTTATGTTGTCAAATCCTTTGCTATGGCTGTCTTGTTCTGCTAAACATGGATCTGTCTTAGCTTTGGCTCTGGTTCTCATTGAGGATCGTGGCTATCTGATCTTGCTATGGCTTTGACTATACAAACTTGTTCAATAGGAAAATGTTGACTCTGCTATATATAGGAGCTTCAATGGGTGCTCTCAAACACTTTTTTGGGCAGCTTTTTTTTGTCTCTAATTCAAGGCAGAACTATGTTGGCCTTGGTTTTTTAGTCCTTGGAACTTAGTTCTCTCATATTTTCCATCCTATCCCCAGTTTTCTACCGAGAAAGACATAACTTCACGATATCAAAATTGACTATTTTTGGCCATTTACCTTTAGGAATGGTACAACCTTAATTTGGTGCATTCGTACAGTATCTGAAGAGCACTCTCAAGCTGTTATTCAGTATTTTAGCATAACTACTACATTTAAATGCCATGCTCTAATATTTATATCAACCATAAGCATTCTTAAGGTAGTTCCACGTTTGTGAAGCAGAAGGAATGCTTCTGACAACTTCTTATCATAGTGGTACAATTCTGTCCGCAGTTTATCTTTTATAAACCTCCAATTTTCCAAAAGTAGTAGAGACTACAGTTTGCATCTGAAATTTTGGACAAATCTGTTTAGTATTCTACAGAAAATGCATTAAGAATAAAAAAAGCCCACAATTTGTAAAAAGCCCACAATTTGTAAAAAGCCCACAATTTTGTAAAAAGCCCACATTTTGTAAAAAGCTCACAATTTGTAAAATGCCCACTTTTATTTTCTTTTTGCTTATATATTGAGCTCCCATTGAGTTCAACAAGTCTTGGGTTTTCTACACCATTGAGAGAGATTTATTGTTTTCTTTATAGGATAATTTGCAACAATGGAAGAAAACATTGGAGCTGGAAAAAAAATTCAAAAGGGTGAAAGGGGTGATGGCAGAGTTTATTGCCCTTGTAAAAAATGTTGTATGAGAAATAATGTTAGAGTTTTAATAGCAACAACAACAGTGCATTGTAGGAAATATGGGCACATTGATGGTGGATCGAATGACTATCATCCCATGGTAATTAATTATCTATCTTCATTTTGATTATATCGTAAAATTTTATATTATTTTAAATTTTTAATATTTTTTATATGCACACTAATGTTTAATTATTAATTTTTGTAATTTTCATAAAGGCACAGTTGCCCCCCAACTTTTTGCAGATGATCAACCAGCTTCCACAGCAAAATAGTAGTAGATTAGATGATGTTGCACCAGTACAAGAGAATATTGCAGCAAATATTAGTATTGAAAATGATGTTGTACAAGGTGAAGAACATGAAGCGAATGATGAAGGTAATTTTAATGATCCCATGGAGGTAGATCACGATGACAATAATGAGACAGTTCACATTAATGATGGGACAAATCAAATGCTCCAAGACTTGTATGGTGAGTCAGATGATGATGGTGGAGATAGCAGTGACGGTATTTATGATGTACCTCTGATTGAAAGGTCAAGTGAACGACTTTTTGAACACTCAAATGCAACTCTTCTTTCTGCTACATTGTTGCTGGTGAACTTAAAGGTTATGAATAATTTGTCGAACAGATGTATGACACAACTCCTAAGGTATGCAATATGTATATATGATCACATATATGTAAATGTTGATTATTTTCCCTTTTTTTTAATTGTAATAAATGTGTAAAATAATAACTTATATATAAGTTATTATTTTACACATTTATTACAATTAAAAAAAAAGGAAAATAATCAACATTTACATATATGTGATCATATATACATATTGCATACCCTAGGAGTTGTGTCATACATCTGTTCGACAAATTATTCATAACCTTTAAGTTCACCAGCTCTCTGCTATTGTTGCTGGTGAACTTAAAGGTTATGAATAATTTGTCGAACAGATGTATGACACAACTCCTAAGATATGCAATATGTATATATGATCACATATATGTAAATGTTGATTATTTATTAATTCATTTTTCATTTTATTAAAAAATAATTATTTAATGTATTTTTTTTTAAACCGGTTCATTGAGATCTGATCGCTACCGGTTAGATCGGTTCCGGTTCGAAACCCGGTTCATTAGCTCCACCGATCCGGTCACCGGTTCTGGTTTTAATAACTATTATATATATATATATATATATATATGATTAATAATCTTTACAAGACACTAATTTTTGTTTCTATTGTAGATTGTTGGGTGAATATTTGTTACCATCGCCAAATACTTTACCTCGAACATATCGAGATCTACGTGCTCTTATGAAACACTTTGGAATGGAATATAACACTATAGATGCATGTTCTAAAGATCATATTATATATTATGGAGAACATGCGTTGAAAACAGAATGTCCGAGATGTGGTACCAGTAGATATCGAACAGATCAACTAACCAAAAAGGTGCCTCAAAAGGTTCTTCGTCATATTCCCATAATTCCACGTTTGCAGCGAATGTTCAGGTGTAATAGCATAGCACAGTTTATGGATTTCCATGCAAAGAATAGAAGTGGAGATGGTGTTCTTCGAATGCCTGCAGATGGTTCTGCATTTAGAGAAATCGAGGAAAAATATGTGAATTTTAAAAATGAACCTCGTAATGTCAGGCTTTCATTGGCAGCCGATGGTGTTAATCCATTCGGAGAGCTTAGATCTACTTACTCAGTGTGGCCTATTTTCGTTATCAACAATAACATTAATCCTTGGATGTCAATAAATAGGGAGCACATAATGTTGACTATGATTATTCCAGGTATTTGATACATTATTTCTTTTAATGTAACATTTTCATTTCTCTCGTTGTTTGAATAAATATATATTTTATTTATTTACTTACTTATATATACATATATCATGGGAGTAATTATTATGTTCCGTAATTTTGAACAATTAGGTAAGTACCAGGTCAAAGATATGAATGTATATATTGAGCCTCTTATCGATGAGCTAATACGGTTATGGCATGGCATCACTATGTATGACATCACTAAGCCAATCAAGCAGAAGAGATTTCAATGTCGTGGAACGCTTGTATGGACAATTCATGATGCCCCAGGACTAACACATGTTTGTGGTATGTAATATTTCATTGCACTTTAATATGATACATAATTATCTAAATTAGATATACCATATTGCATGTTTTAAAAATGATCTCATAGTTTATTAATTGTTATTGATCCATCTATTGCAGGTCTTCAAACAAAGGGTAGATTTGCATGTCCAGTTTGTGGCCCTAAGATGAAGTATCGTCATTCAACAGACTTAAAAAAGATGGTGTTTGATGATTTTAGGCACTTCCTCCCTAGGAACCATAAGTATCGTACTACTGAAAAACATCTTTTCAATGATAAAGAAGAAACTAGATTAAAACCACGAAGAATGACACCTCAGTTGTGGATGTTGGAATATAACAGAATTAATAATCGTCGAGCAGTTGGTACGTAATGTGTGTGTATATATATATATATCTATATTATTTGTTTATGTAATGTTTGGAATTTTTGTTTTAACTAATGAATTTATTTTATTGTATTTTATAATTAATATTGTTCTGATTTATTTTATTCTTTGATATCAAGGTCATCGTCACAGTGAAGGTACTAATATTGTACTTCCACCTGGAATGAAATGTTATCCTTCTCAATTCGCGAGGTTGCCCTACTATGAGGACCTAAAAATAGCTCATTTGTTTGATACAATGCATGTCGGGAAGAATGTGACAGAAATGTTATGGAAAACCATAGATGGTGCACATGATAGAGATAAAATTGACAAAATTTGTGCTGACATTGAGAAATCAAATCATGCAATGAAAAGTGTGATCGACGGATCAAATAACAATGGAGGTCGAAATTATAATAATATTCCATGGTTATTAATAGAACAACAAAGCAATGATGTAAAAGAGGTTGTTAGAAGAATTAAATTTCCAACAGGTTTTGCTTCAAACATAAATAATATCTTAACGAAGAAAGGTGACTTCAGTGGGGTGAAAACACATGATTGGCATACCTTTATTAAGGTAATTTTTTTGGTATACGTTTTTGTTTGTTATTGCTTGAATACATACTTTAAATTTTCCTTTTTTCTGTTTAATTTGGAAACCAATAACGATTCATTTTTTATTGTTATAGTATGTTCTACTTGTATCTCTCCCAAATGACTTCGACAACAATGTCAAACAAGTTATATATGGTCTTAGTAAATACATGAGGTAAGTAGTTTTGATTTATACGCAAAATCTAATTGCTACAATTTATTTTTGTACTTGATGAAATGATGTATTAATTTACTTGTAATGAAATATATATTATGTTTCGTTGAAATAACCTTGCGTAATGATTTGCAGATGGTTGTCATTGAAAGAAATCCATCAAGATGAAATAAAGTATTGGAAGAGAGAAATTCCTCGGCTAATGTGTGAAATGCAAAAGTATCTACCTCCAACATTTTCCAATGCACAAGAACACTACTTGATACACCAAGTTGAGGAGATTGAAATGTGTGGACCAGTACACACAAGGTCAATGTGGATGGTCGAGAGGCACCTGAAATCCTTGAAGGCTTTGGTTAAACAAAGAGCACGACCTGAGGGTTCTATGGTGGAGGGATATGTGGTATATCAATCCATGGTGTATATTAGTCATGATCTTCCTAAATTAGCTGCGCCAGTCATGAAGGCGGTGGATTGCATTTGGGATGTGAACTCCATCAAAAAATTTGAAGAGGAGCACCTGTTGGGAAAAGGTAGAATGAAGAAAGTGAGAGGTAAAAGATTTATTATGTATAATACATATAATGTTTCATTTTTTTACATCATGTATATGATCATTATATTCATTCAGATTTTATTCTTTCATAGTTTATTAATTAATATAATTTACCATGGTTATAAGTAATATTTATTAATATTGGTGAATTATTATTTTTTTATTCAGGTGCTCAAGATTATGAGGCGCTACTTTTATACATTGCAAACAATCTTGAGTGGATGAGTGAATGGATTGAAACATGTAAAGCACGTAACGAGGGTAGGTTATCATGGCAACTACTGTCTGAATTGATTAGAGAAGCGTATCGTAGTGGAGATGGGAACGTTACGGACACGGAAATCGATTTAGCATATGGTTTGAAAGATAGAAAGGTAAGAAATTAATTCACCTATTTTATTCATTACTTATTTTATACTATATTTATAATGTGACAAGAAGTTTGATTTTTCAGTTAATTTTCATGTTGTGTAAATTATATGTTTAATTATTAATTGAGAATGCATCTTTTTCATGTTTGGCATATTGCAGTTGAAACACCACAAGGCTATGTGGTGCAATGGTCGTCAATTTCGCGTTAAACGGTTGGATGATAACAGGAAAACTTCTGATAGTGGGATAACTGCAGTATTCCAGGTCACTAATGTTTCCTCCAGGAGTGACAGACATCCTCGAGAATCTGAAAATAGATATTATGGGTTCTTAGATGATATAGTTGAGTGTGACTTTAATTCCTTCAAAGTAGTTTTGTTCGACGTCAAATGGTATAGGCTACGAATGAATGTACGTGATGATGATAGAACACTTATTCAACATGACAATGGATTTCCAATGGTTAAAACATCGCAGTTTGAAGCAGGAAAAGATCGCTATGTTTTTCCAAGCCAATGTGAACAAGTCTTTTACTCAGAGGTTCCAGGTGAGAAGGAATGGTCATTTGCTATTAGATATGATCCAAGAGGAAGGCCAGTAGAGTATACTATAGAGGAAGAAGATGATATTGATCAAGAAGAAGATGATGCAGTGGCAGATGAGCAGGAAGATGCATGGACAGATGAAGAAGATATCTTAGAAGATGAACCAGGCTGTGGAGATGAGGCAACAATTATTGATGATGATGTCGATGAGGATATTATTGAAAATGACATAATTGATGATGATGATGACATGGTCGATCATTTCAACACCGTTTCTGAATCAGATGTTGATATAGATGTCGATCAGTTGGATGAAGATCAAGAAGATACAGAAGAATATTGATACGGATGTTATGTTCGAGTATGAGCTGGTATGTTATAACTTTATATTTTAATATGTAGGAATTATTGTCTGTTGGGAAAAATACTGAGAGGGGGGGTGAATCAATATTTAGGGCTGACTGAAAACTTTTCAACAGAGATCTTATTATGTTGTTAATTCTTTACTTGGATTATTGCACGGTCACGGTTCCGCTCTTCCACGCAGGGTTCCGTCGCGCTTCCGTTTGTTATGTTCCACCTCTTTCCTTCCAGGTTCCATTCATGATTCCAAAGGGTTAGTCTGTGTTCCACCGAAAGTTCAATGCCAAATACTCTGTTTTAGTTCTTTCGCGTTATAACTGGTTTGCTCTCGCTCCTCGTTCCTTTCTCCATGAAAGCCAGTCAGCTCCTTACTAATAGAGTAGACCCTTCCATCGTATATTTAACGAATATATATAACTCCATTGTCTACCAGTTTGGATACACTGTCAACCGTATTAACATCGGTTCCTCGATCAACATACAGAGCACAGGGTTTCTTACGGATGTCAATTATCCTTCATCAGGATGCATACATATGTTCACACATGAATTAACTCGTCCTTACTTATATCGATTCTCCATTAAATACAGAGCTTGCCATCAAGGACAATCATATAATAGGATACAGGAAACATATTTCCAAGTACATTGTCTTTAAATAATTTACTAATTATGCGGGTTTGTTGCATGTTGTTTATTATTTAAAACCAATAAATAATGGCCTTACTATTGTTTATTATTTCGCAGGATTCGCAGGATTCATTTGATTCTATGGTCAGGTCTCTGAAAAAGCCAATTAAACACTTAAATAGTCAAGATCTGGAAGACATGCTTTACCCCCACCATAAATTGCTGAAAAACCGGCCTTCGGTTCAACTTGTTGTGCTGAAGACGAGGGTGGATTTGCATGATCAGTTGAATGAAAATGAATCAGATATTCGGGATGCTTTTGAGGGAAGATCCATAATCCCCATAGATGAAGATCCCATTGCTGTAGAATTTCTGTCTGCGTTGAAGCACAAGTATAGTGTTGTATCGGAATACAAATTAGAGGACAACTATACCAAGTCTAAATCAACTGAATCCAGTTCTAGTGCTCTTAAACTTACCGAATTAAAGCCAAAAGCAGGATTTACAATCTCTAATGGGAACGGGTATGGTAGTTCCAATATTGGATTGGATGTCCGGAGCTCTGCAATAGGCACTGGACCTGATCGTAATGAACCCCAACTAATTCAATGTGATGAAAATATGGACTTTGATGATGATCGGGAAAACAAGCCAGAGCATTTTGGCAATATTGAAGAAACTGAAGAGGTTTCCTGTGATCGATTGAATCAACTCAGCCATAAGACATCTACTGCAGGTTGGTTTGTATCAGAAGGAGAATCGGTTTTGCTTTCCCATGATGATGGATGCTTTTCTTTTCACGATATAGCAAATTCAGAGGTGTGGAGGTTTTAATTATTGTACTTAATTTTGGGGTTTATGGGTGTTATAATTTATACATTTTGGGATTTTCTATTAGAAATAGGGAAAAGCCTAGGGGTTAGATTATTCTCATGGTTTAAATTTCTATATTTGAAATAAAATTCACCAATTTCTATTTAAAAAATGATTTGCCTAAATATTTGATGTAGTTTAAATAGGATGTAGTTCATTTCAAAGACTGTTGAAATTTTCTAGAAACTATGATTGGCATTTCAAGAATATTTATGCACTCTTTAAATTTTCCCTTAACATAAAGGGCAGTTGATGTATGAGTAATAATCAGTATTGTTATTTTCCAATCTCCAGGAGAAGGCTGAATATAAAGCTCCATATGGGCTTAACCCAAACATGTGGGGTGATTGCTGGTTGATCAGAGCAGCTGGTTCAGATGGTCGCTCTGGTAAATATGTTGTGGCAACATCTGCAGGTTGTACATTGGACTCAGGTTTCTGTTCATGGGACTTTTATAATAAAGAAATTATGGCATTCCATACTGAATCAGAGGCCTTCACTTCAACGTCCGGTACCATCTCTCTAGTTTTGGCAAAGAGGGATGTCTCGGGGAGAGATTTTGGCTTTGCAAATGTTGTGCCAGAGAATCAACATTGGTGGTACATGCCATGTGGGCCTCTTATGGTATCTACTGCCAGTGCCCAAAAGACAGTTAATATTTATGATATTCGTGATGGAGATCCTGTGATTTCAATGTGTTTGTTTTGAAAGTTTAGGTTTCATAGTAAATCATCAATGCGCTCTAAAATAAGGCCACATTGAAATCTTGGATACATGTTTCATGCCAAAATCAGTTGTATCTTCCATAAATACACAATCTTGGACCACTCTGTATACATCTGCTTCTTGGACAATATTACATCTCCCTCATTATACAAGTGGTGTTCTTACATGCATAGCAAAGGCATTGTTTTGGCAATCATTTTTTAAGTCACTAGATATTGTGGGTACAAGGATCTAGGGTCTCCACATGAAACTGTGTTGCCCGGAGACTCACTCTGCCTGTCCTTAAATTTTTAAACATAGTAGTATGCCAATGATTCTTTCATTTTGTATGCATAAGACGATTTTTTGTCAAAGTCCATAATTGTTTTAAGTTTTATCCATCCCAGTTTTGTTGTGAATGCACAGGTTTTTGGCTCAACACATATCTGTTATATCTTTGTACTTTTCCTTTACTAACTATTTGAAATTTCTAGTTATATTTAGAGGTGTTTTTTAAGGGATGAGGGGAATTACTTGGATTTAGTGCTCCCAGGCTTATCATTTATTCTCCAAATGAAGCCCTGTAATCTGTAACACTATATGGGCATGCGGCTCACTTGTTAAAATATAGTTGATACAATATGTTGTACATGAAGCCTGAAATTGTGTACATTCCTGGAATATATTAATTTGCGGGCATGCTTAAAAGAGAGATAGGGTTTGATAAAATCAAAAACCCTGAACATGAAGAAAAAAAAGAGGCAATTATTTTATACAGATAGAACCAAGACACTATCTCCTCATTAATAACAAAACCTCAGTCCAAAAAGCATATGTACAAATTCTAGAAGTCGAAAGTTGAAAATTTCTGAAATGGAACCAGGCCCTTTTCAAAAGAATAAATTTAGTAAAAACGAGGGTGAAGAAATTTATCTTATCAAAATTTCCACATACCGTGTTAGCAAGGAATGACTACGAGTCCTGAGCAGTGAGACTGAGGAATTGCTCCTTTGCTGCAGGTTGCAGTTCTCTTCTCCAACACGATGAAAAGAAAATTCTTAGCTTTAGAGTCTGAAGCTCGAGTCACAACTTGGAAGTTGGTAAGGAAAATTATCAGGGTTGTTTCCAGTTGGCTTGGAGTTCGCAGCCTAATTAATTTTCTTTAATGCATTTCCTTCAATGCTGCGCCAGTTGTCACTGGCCAGCAACCTTTACAATAAAATTTATTAGACCCGTCACGCTACGAGGAAAATTTGACGTGATCACTGATCATTGATTTCTTATTGTGATAACAAACATTGGAGATTTACTGTCCTGTTTTAAAGTTTTTTATTTTTATTTTTTAAATTGAAACCATCGTCGGTATACCGACGCCTTGTAAGCGTCGCTCTTTTGACGTTTTGAACGATTTCCATTTTCGTCGGTCTTGTGACGTCCGTCGATATTGCGACAGCTATAGAAACGTCGGAAGAGCGACAGAAAAAGAAGTCGGAAGGGCGACGTCCAAAATTTCGTCGGAATTGCGACAGTTCTTCCTGGCGTCGATATTGTGACGCTTCTGGAAAGCGTCGGTCTTGTGACAGTTTTGCAATACGTCGGTCTTCTGACACTTTTGTTTGGCGTCGGAAATGCGACAGTTTAGACACGTCGGAAGAGTGACAGTATAAATACATCGGAAGAGTGACGTTCAAAACGTCGGACGACATTTCGTCGGAATGGCGAGACTTTACAAACGTCGGAAGCGCGACGTCAAAAACGTCGGACCAAATTTCGTCGGAATGGCGACATTTTACAAACGTCGGTCTGGGAGGCGTCGGAAGAGCGACGAGTGTTTGGAAGCGACGGGAAGTGTCGGTAGTGCGACACTTTTTAGAGGCGTCAGAATTGCGACCGCACGAGAAACCACGTTTTTCCCGGCCTCGAACTGTCGCTCTTGCGACGACTGTGTGTCGGAAAAGCGACGATTTGGCCGTCGGAAATTGCGCCAAATGTTCTAGTGAGTTGTGTTGTAATACTTATCAAATTTCTTAACAATGTTGGAAATTGCAGGTTGTAGCCATGCCTAGAGTTTATGTTGTAGATCGGATAAGGAACAGGAGGCGAGGGAGAAGGGGGGCCCAACTGCGGAGCAGTTCATGAGATGATGATGTCAATGCTCCCATTGCTCCCAGTAATGTAGTTGAAAAGGACCCTGTGGTTGCAGATCATCCCAGCCCACCATTAGCCACAGAGCCACCTTCGACCACAATACAAGGTGCAATTTCAACAAAGAAAATTAGTGCAATCAGAGGCTGGACGAAGGAAGACATGCTTGCTGCAATTGATGACATCAAGTTTAAGGGATATTCAATCCGTGCATCTGAAAAAAAACATGGTATTGTTGCCTCTAACATACATTATTGGATAAATGGGTTGACTAATACAAAGCATAGAGGGCCTGTTATAGTCATGACTGAAGAGGAGGAAGATGAGGTGGTGGAGTGGTGTAAGGAGATGGCCCAATTGGGACATGGGTTAGAGCTTATCCAACTTAAATCCACTGTAGCTCAAATATGTCAAGGGAGGCCAAACCCCTTTAAAGATGGTTTTCCTGGTGTTGATCATAATCAGTTTCCCATAGAATTTCACAGGCAATCTGGCTCAGAGATCTCAAATTCCCCCTCGCATCCTTGGAAAACCCCCCTCATGCCTATCTTTACCATTTCCCGCCTCTAAAATACATTGTCGAGGGCTGGAAATTCATATTTGAAAAATTCGAGGCGTAGCTCCTTTAGCCTTAGCCCCTCTGCTTTCTTCTCCATGTAACTCGGACACTAGATCAGGCGTTATTCCGACGGGCGCTTATCCAATACATATCGGGCGGGTCCTGAGCCATTTATCTGTGCATATCGAACAGCATTTGCTCATCTCTGCCGCGCCCGTAGCCTTACTATTCACCGTCCGATCAAGTCATGAATCTACGATTCGCGTTGTGCCTGCCCTAGTGGTCCCCACGCTCCAAACACTGTTCAAAACCAGCGGTTTATATCGCACCGCCTTTCGGCGGTAGGCGGTAATTCTCCACGGGCCAGCGATTCCATTCAATGCCTGCCACATGTCCTTGCGTACAGCCCCAATACCGCTCTCCATCGCGCATTATCATTCGGACAAAGACGCACAGCGATATTCATCACCGCCGTCCAATCTGGGAGCCTTCATCCGACGGTCACCATGCTCCAGAGCTGTGCGAGACTTAATCCGATCCCATCATGCCCCTGGCCCACCATCTCATCGCCTTCTGATGTGTTTTTAACCGTCGATCTCGCCTGGAGATCGAACGGTCCAGATCATATGCATACTCCGTCATTGATTCCGTTTCTCCACGTCATCATTCCACGTGTTTTCTGTCGTACATTCATACACCCCTCGTAATATATCCATTCAAAGGTCATATTCAAAGGTTTTTCGCAAGATTTTTTGTTGTGCAAGTGTTCATCAGCTCACCCATCATCGTCACACTGCATTTCTCCGCCACCCTACGTTGTTTCATCATATCACAGTTTACACGACTGTTCCCATTAACCTTTCCATTGTTCCCACTATGTTCACCTTCCCGTGCATGGTTTTCTTTAATGATTTTGCGTATTTTGCAGGTATTCAGCGATGGAGAACTATCATGACTCACAGTCTTAATTTATGTAATGGAGCACACGTCAAAGGACCATGTTCAGAGCGGAATTATGAAAAAATTCCCCGGAAGCCAAATCGACAAGACTCTAGTTTAAGAGGCAGGGTTTAAATTTGTCAAACCCTACAGGGACATTCAAGGCGCCAGTTTCACAGATGGAGATATTAATGGGGCAGATGAAGAATATCAGTGTTCAGCAGAGAAGTAAAGGTAGGTAGCTGAAGATTTTGAGGGCCTTGTCCTAGCGTTTTGAAGCAAAGTACCAAATTGAAGATCCTGCACATCATTCGGAAGATTTATACACACACAAAAAATCCCCTCAAGGTTATATTTCAACAGAGTTTTCTTTCCAGGCAAGGACGGATGTTTGTGTGATTTTACTACCTTACCGTGCTCCTGAAGAGGCTTCTACCCAGTGCATTTATTTCAGTTAGCAGGCCACAGAGTACATCCAGCACTACAGCGCTGTCAAGCAGCATGGGCGGGCACTTTTCCACCATTTTATTTTGATGATACATTTAAATGTTCATCACCTATCTCTTTTGCTAGGTTTTAAGTTTCTCCTATAAAAACCATGAAGAAACGCATTGTAAGGGTTCCAGATTTTTATCAGAAAATTATGCAGTGAAAGGAATTTTGTATACATTTTGTAGAAATTTTGTATGAAGGCTCAGAGCCCATAGGGTCTCAGTGAGAAGGAGTTCCATCTGTTAAAGAGGATTCTGGTATTTGGTATTTCACAGTCTGTAACTCTCTTTTACATGTTATTAAATATATCATTTCATTTCACTCATCCCTCTTGTATCATGTTTTGGAATGTGAGTGGCTCACTGATTTTTGGTATGGATTCATCCTAGTTGATGCCCATGCTCGGATTAGTCAAGTGCTTTAAATATGGCTCATGCATGATATTCTGTTCCATTATTCAGCTAACCATACTTCTGCTATGTTAGTTGCTTTGGGAGGGTACTTTTAAAATGTTATTATCATGTATGGATTCTTAGATTGGTAAGCCCATGCATGGTGGTATTGTATATCTGGGTATCAGCTCAATATTAGCTAATATCTTCTCATTATTTCTTTCACTACATACACCTTCTGATAATTTATGTCTGTGAGGTATTTCTGAATCGGCCCGCTTTACAGTAAACTGTCTCTAAATTGTCTGTTGCTTTTGTATTAGAGTTCTACATTTTGCCTTTGCAGTATCCTTTTGCTTGTGTCAGTTTCTGAGAGTTTGGTCCCATTCTATTTCACTTCCCTGCTTACAAGAGATAGCATGTGAGCTGAAGCTGACAACTTCTTACATTACATTATATGCTCCTTGCTATGCTAAGATGTCCTAGGCACTGGTCTATCACAACTCTAGGTTGTCTCTAGGAGCTACAACATCTTTCTGGCACCGTTTCCGGGGACGAATTTAAGAAAAATTATAATCCCTGGGCCTTGACAAAATCATATTCACTCTCTAAGTAGGTGAGCACAGAGAGTTGAGATTTGTATATCCCTCACCTTGGCGACTCCACACTTGTTATTTGACATATCTATTTGCAGTCCTGGCTCCTCGTAAGCCACACTTGAGGTCAGATTCGTCTAAGCCAAAGACACCTTCAATGTCTAACCCTAAACAGATTATACATAGAAGAAATTGGAGGGAAAGGAAATCATCCTGTTCCCAAATTCCTGAAGTGCCTATAAAAGATTTTCCTTCCTCCTCTTCTCAAGATTCTCAGTTGCAAATTCCCGACTCCACTATGGGAGATACTGACTATTATTATTCAGATAGTCCACCCCGAGAGGGTATCAGAAATAAAAGCAATCCTCATCCTACCCCTGAGGTTGAAGAGGTCAAGGAAGTAACCGAAGTATCTACTATTAATAGACCTTTGTTCCCCTCAACCCCTCAAGTTGTAGTTGAATACATTCCTATTATTATTCATACTCTACTTCCACCTCCTCCTCCTCCTCATACCCATCAAACTATTGTACTACCTCCACCTCCCCCAATGGCCAATGTTCCTACTTTCTTGATGAATAAATATGCTCCCCTGGCATTACCCCAAGTGCTGAATGATATGCCCCAAGACTATCTGAAGGTCTTGCCCAGATTCAAAGGAGAAAATGAAATCGATGCCCAGAAACATCTTGAGTCTTTCTGCTCCTTTGCAGAGAATTTTAATGTTGAACATTTATATGTGGTCCTAAGACTATTTGTCCAGTCTCTTGATGGTGAAGCTCGAAAATGGTTTAAAACATTGGCTGGCCGTTCTATTACCACTTGGGATAACATGGAAGACACTTTTCTCAGGAAATGGGGAGAAAATAAAGATCATGGAAATTTCCTCATTGATTTCAATACACTAAAGAAAAAACACAACGAAGGAGTATCAGAATTTATCAGGAGATTTAATAAATTATATCTGAGTCTCCCTGCTGATATGAAACCCCATCAAACTGCTGCTAAAGTTGTTTTTGTAGCAACCTTTGATTCAAAATTTGGTTTCTCTCTCAGAGAAAGAAAGCCTGCTACTCTGGATGATGCTCAGGCAGATGCACTAGAGTTCGAAGCAAACTTTTCCTCCACCGGTAAATTAAAAGGAAAATCAGAACAAGATTCCAGAAGAAGGGGTAAAGAAGAGGTGTCTACTTCTAACCAAGACAAAGACTCAGACAAAATGGAGGAAATGAGCAAATTGATTAAGAAAATGGTCAAGCTTGAATTGGAAGCCAAGAATCCAGCCTTCAAGAATTTCCAGAATGCTCCAAACAGAGGATACAATCCACAGTATAGGAAACCACCCTTGCAAATATTGCCAAGGGAAGCAAAGGAGCAACATAATCAAGTGCCACACCCATTGTACCTGGAAGGCCGATAGATGATTCTACTGAGGACATTGCTTATATACTGGAGGATGCAAATCTTTCCTTTTCAAATAGTGATGGGGAAGAATGCCCTTTGCAAGGGAATGATGAAGCTGGGTGCTCATTGCAGAAAGAAGAAAAGACCAGAGACACAGAGGAAGCCGAATTTGATCATTATTGTAAACAGTTTGATGATTTCTTGCAAGCACATTTCAATAGAAGATATGATCTCAGATCTTCTAGGAAGAGGACTCGTACCCAAGAGCAAGAAGAAGAGTTACCCCAGAAGGAAACATCTGCTCAGTAAGAATCAGCGATGCAGAAAGCTACGGACAAAGGTAAGCAACCTCTAAATAAACCTTTGCAGTCTAATGACCAGATTCCTTCTTCTTCAAAAGTAGTCACTTCCCCTAATGCCAAACCTGTGTCAAAGGAAGCCCACCCCCAGTTGAGAATAAAGAGTCAAAAGAGTTTGTGATAGAAAAATCCCCCCTGCTTTTAGTCTGCAAAAAGAACTTGAAAAGGTCAAAATTCCAGTCCCCCTGACTGAACTGTTGAAATAGCCAGCATATAAATCTAAAGTTACCTCTTTTATGCTCCCTCCAGAAGCACCAATCATTCCAGATAGTCTCAATCTTCAAGAAGAGAGACCCATGGTAGTTTTTGGCCCACACGTTGAGGAGGTAGATCCCTCTACTCCTCCCTTCTATGTGTCTCTAGTAATCCATGACCTACTACTACATAACTGTATGTTAGATTCTAGAGCTTCCCATAATCTTATGCCTCTGTCAGTCATGGAACAACTTGGTTTACAAATTACACGTCCATATAAAGAACTCTACTCATTTGATTCCAAAAGAGTTAAATTCTTAGGGATGATCAAAGATTTGGTAGTCAATTTGGCCCAGATCTCAGCAAAAGGTGTGGTAATGGACATTGTGGTGGCTGACATCCCAGCTCGTTTTGGTATGTTGCTATCAAGGTCCTGGGGAACAAAAATTGGTGGATCAATCAAGATGGATTTAACATATGCCACTATCCCAGTTTTTGGTGGCCAAGAGAGGAGACCATACAGGGAGACTAGATTTGTTAAGATGGTGACTAAGGCTGACAATTCTGTAAATTCACCAGTCTACAGTAAGGAAGGGGATTTCTCCTGCTTGATGCTGGAAGAAGATCAAGATTATGCTCATGAACCATCCTTCCACCAGATCAAGAGTGAGCAACTCTCAGAAAACATGGAAGCAGGAATATGGAATCTCCATTTTGATGGAGCAAATTCGAGAGAAGGAAATGGAGCTGGAGTGCTATTAATTTCTCCTACAGGCAGATGGGTGCCATTGTCATTCAAACTAGAATATGAAGCTACAAATAATGTGGCTGAATATGAAGCACTTCTGTTGGGATTGCAAACAACCTGGAATATGAATATACAAGGTTTAAAAGTTATGGGAGATTCAGAACTGGTGGTTAGACAAATCAGAAATCAGTGTCAGACCAAACATCCTAGGCTAAGGGCTTATAGGAATGAAGTTTGGGACATGGTAGAGAATTTCTTCTTGGCATTCAATATCCAGTTCATGCCCCGGGAGCAGAATAGGATGGCTGATTCCCTTGTTGTGGCTGCTAGTACATTTCGACCACCTCAGAACTCTCTTTTAAGATATGAAGTTGAGGTGCGTTATCGACCTTCAATCCCAAATAATATCAAACACTGGCAGGTATTTGAAGATGAAGAACAGATGAAAATATTTCTAGAGACAGTAGGATAATTCTCCAATATGGAGGTTGATGATGAAGAAGAGGTAGAATCTGAAGATACTCCAAAAAGGAATTGGGAGGAGAAAGTGGCGGGAAAAAAAGTGTTGCAGTTAAAGGGAAACATAATACCTAGAGGGTTGGTGCCCCTAGAAACATTATTTGACAAGAATGATGTCTCATTGCAGCCAAGCAAAGTGACAGAAGAAAATAAGGTAGAAGACCTAAATTTGGGTACTGAGGCTGAGCCCAAAATCGTAAAATTGTCGAAGAAAATCCCCGGAGAATACAAGGAGCTATATCAGAAGTTATTTCAGTCTTACAAAGATGTGTTTGCATGGTCCTATCAGGATTTGAAAACTTTTGATATCAGTATTAGGCAGCACAAAATTCCACTGAAAACAGATGCAAAGCCTCATAAGCAGAAGCTCAGACAAATAAATCCCCTGCTACTGCCTTCTATTGAGAAAGAAATTAAGAAGCTACTGAAGGCCAAAATAATTGTACCACTAAGGTACTCTGAATGGGTCGCAAACCTCGTCCCTGTATGCAAGAAGAATGGAGAAATAAGGCTGTGCATGGATTTTAGAAATTTAAACAGAGTGTTGATCATCTTAGCTCCTTGCTAATTTTTGAAAAACAAACAAGGGGGTCACGCTGTCTTTGAGTTTTCAAGTAATGGTTTCCTTCTGAGAAAGAAATCATCCTTGAAGCCTTTCATGATTCCCTACTCTTTAATTCCTTTCCCTCTGCTATTCTGGAGTCGTTAAGTCTCACTGATTGCTAAAAATATGTGCTTCAAAGGCCTCTACTTATCTCTTGTATCTCTGCAAAACTCCCCATTTTTCCGCCTTCCCCCCCCCCTTTTGGCCAAAGTCCCCTTTTTCCTCTCTATCGTTGCCCTTTCCTAATCTGGAAATACATTAAAAATGGGCCGAAACCCACTTTGAACATTATATTAAGGCCCTAGCCCCTTTATCGCAAGCCCCAACCACTTCCCCACATATGCCCTTAGCCTGGGACCGAACGCTGATCCTTCAGGCGCTGATCGCAGGATCGCAATTTCACATGCTCATTGTATATGTTCAATCGCATCCATCGCAAAATCCCATATTCAACTGAATGCTCAGATCACCCATCGCGGATATTTGTGATGCGATCCATCGATCGTGCAAACCTTCTGATCACAGCCGTCCATCCCTCCGCCAGATCCAACGGTCACCGCACTCCCCGCCAAATCGCAATCGCGATATTTTATGTGACACCCCGCCGACCTTCCCAATCTGCGATATTGCGATTGCGATAGAGCTCTGGGCCCCACCTCTTATTCCTCGCGCCGATTCATACATTTAAGGGCTTTTCCCTTTACAAACGGGAAATTTGTTATATATTGTGTTTACAAAGGATTGCTCATCGCATCACAAATCCCATGTTTATCACTCCGCTCCACTCCATCTCCTGATTTGCGATTGCGATGCGTACCCCGGTCCCAACGTCAGCATTCCACGTCATCCCTCCATGTGCTCTCGTCATACGTTCCTCTGTCTTTCGTGTAAATTTTTGTTAAAAGGTCAAAAGTCCACCGTTTTTGTTAGATTTCACATGTTCCTCCAACCTGTACCAAAATATTTCTCTGCCCTTTATCTGCGTTTTCCGCCACCCCTCATCGTCTCGTCATTTCGCCCAGTTGGCACCACCATTTTCATGGCCACCGCCATATCCACCACCCCTGTGTTTGGTTTTCTTTAACATATTTGTGGGTTTTGCAGGTTTCGGGTGCTGAAGAGCTATCTTAATTTGCAGCCTCCATTATAGAAGCTGAGTACGCTCCAAAGGATCATTTATCAGATGCAGAATTATGGAGCAAAGATCCGGGAAGATATGCTGATAAGACTTTCATTATAGAAGCATGGTAAAAACCTATCGAACCCTCCAGAAGTTATTCAAATGCACAGATTGAGCAGATAAAAAATTAATGATGCGGATTAAGAATATCAGTGGAGAACAGAGAAATTCAATAATCAGCATTCAATGTCTCAAGCCCCAATTCAAAGTTAGACGGCAGAGGGTACCCAGCACAGAAAACAATACCCTCCATGTTTTATTTCAGCCTAATTTCCTTAAGGAAAGGACAGAATGTTTATCTGATTATATCTCCATAACATGTCCTTGAAGAAGATTTTCATCCCCAGCACATTTATTTCAGGAAGCCGGCATAGAGTACATACAGTACATCAGAATTATTCAGCAGTATGGGCGCGAATGTTTCCGCCATTTTGTTTAAATTAGGCGAATTAAATGTTCACTACCTACCTCTTTCTATATTTTACGATCTCACGGCTATAAAAGGCATGAGGAAACTCATTGTAAGGGTTCCAGATTTTTATCAGAAAGCTGTGCCGCGAAAGGCATATTGTAATACATTTTGTAAAGTTCTTGTATGAAGGTTCAGAGCCCGTAGGGTCCACAGGGGCGTCACTCAATTAACCTATGGCATAGCACGTGCGTTCGTGGCATACTAAACAATACCCTTAATTTGACTACATATTGGAAAATACCACTAAAAATCACTTTATTTAACCCCCTACCAATACTAACCCATTGCATTTTCCCAATTTAAAAAACCCCTACTTTCACTAGATATTGTAAGTATCTGTTTTTTCATTAACATTTTTTACACCCCTTTATATTTATATCCTTAACATAATGACATGATGCCTCTCTTATGACCCCACATGCATTCTACAATTCACCTTTCTTCTTGTATGCATACAAAGCTACACTACTATTGCAACTACAATAGTACAAGAAGAAATAAAATAACAATAAACCCCAAATACAGGAAAAACAATGTTTAGAGGCATCCAAATAATATCGAGGAAGAGCTCTGCAATGTAGGTTGTTAATTGTATTGATCAGTAATGAGTTACAAAAGAAGGGGAAACCCTTGGTTATAAAATCAGGAAGAAACCATAACTTCAAGCTCAAGTAACTATTAAGTGTCATGAGACTCTTATTACATGAAAGTGGCCCAAGTAAAAAACTATCCCTTTCCCTCTTTTAGCCATTCATATTGAATTTTTTTCAAAATATCAGCCTTGTAGCTCGTAAACCAATTTGTATGCATTCCAAGCTGCACTACTATTGCAACTACAATAGTACAAGAAGAAATAAAATAAAAATAAACCCCAAATAAGTAGAAAATGACAACAGGATAAAGCCTTGTAGGTCGTAAACCAATTTGTATGCATACAAAGTGATGGAGGTCAAACCTGGAGTCCCGGAGTTTTCAAAACTTTGTTACCCAATAAATTTCTAGATGGGCAAGTCTTCATTCTCATTTCTTGAACTGGAAAATTTAATAAACCTCCAAACAAAAGTCTAGCAATTCACAATAATCTCAATTGGCAATTTCAATACTGTGCGGAACTAATTCACTTTCCATCTTAGGTTATAAAACCCTCATTTCTTATAGCCTGCCTTTGTAATAAGATCCGAATTTCATAAAGGTTCATTTCATAATGGTGATCAAATGAGCTTTATTATAAAGTTCATTTGTTACCATAGGCCCACGCACTTATATCCACTTACGACAAGGCTCCCCCTTCTATCACCTATGCTTTCACCCACTATATATATATACACCTATATGTTAACTATTATTTGGTTATGAATCCAATTCATAACATAAAAATGTCGTTCATAACACACATAACCAGCTGTTGATTAGACCCTGCAGTGCATTTAACATACCCTTTCATTAATCATCGTCTCCATCCTACGGCTGGAAGGCTATCGCACTACCACTCCATCATCCGACGATAGTTGTGTGACCCAACTACATGGAGGTTAATTCTCCAAACGCACGCAATATAGATGGTATCAAAAAACCACTCAATTACATGTGTCCATTGCCAGAGTATATCGCATTGTTTTTATAAAAACAACTCACCACCTTCAACCTTGCGCGATACTGCCAGGTTTGGATTTAAAAACTGCCTTTACTGTTCAATGATCGCGGTTCCATTCCTTTCCTTCAGGGTTCCATCGCTCCACAGTTGAACAACCCTCGCCAATTTACAATCCTCCTTGGTTTCGAATTATGGTTCTCAACGCTGGTCCAATTCATGCATCAACCACGATATGCTATTCCAGCGTGTTGAACAATTCAACCCTTCACCCTCCAATCTCATTCGAGTCATGCCTATGGCATTCTACTCCTCAACGCTTCGCCGATGCATACATCTGGAGTATTATTTCAATTCCAATTTGTTTGACCTTCCGGTGGTTTTAACAGAGGTTTAACGCGCCAATTTACTTCTGACTTGGTCCAACACTTATACAACTCAGTAATAATTCCGAAGGGGGGGAATCCTTCTCCGCCATATAGCTTAATAATTAAAATCGAACTTTGTAACTCTTCACCAGAGCACTAGATTCGATTCCTACAGGCTTTATATGCAGAATTGACCATGTTAAGTAACAGAGGTTTCTATGGTTACGCTCAACAAATAGGGCCCAACTCCTCGACCCTTCCAAGGCCTTCTACGCAGGCTCAATGTACATAGAACGTGAATCCTATTTCAATTGGGATAGAAAATTAAACTTCTACACATGAACTGCTACTTTCGATTTCGATCCAGGGTTTCTCATGTGAGCCATTATCACAGGATTCATTCTAAACTATCCACAGCCCCTGATCAGTTCTCATACGGAATTAAGTCTTCAACACACATATAGTTTCGAAACAGATTCCTTTATACACAAAATTGAAACAACTTACAAAGCTTTGGGTCTCTGGCCAGATCTTCAATCCACTGGCCCCCTGCTACTGTACTCTGTCTCTACGGATTTTTCAGGTCTGCATCTCTATGCAGCCTATGCAGATCTGTCTACTTTGCGTCTTAAGCCTATTTTTAAACAAACTAGGAAATCAATCGATTCAGCTCCCTACAGTGATTCGACAAATCCTCAAATCCTATTTTTAGCCTAATTTCCTAACTGTACTGAACTGACTACCTCTTCATGTTCCCACTAATCATTCGGGAAGTTACATTTTCCTCCACAATTTAACTAAATAACTCAACTATGAATAATTACATGGGGAAACAAAACATGAGGCCCCCTTTATGTTTATTTATGTACAAGGAATGTCTTTAGCCTAATGCCCCTGCACATCACAAAAGTTTACTACTATTGCAACTATAATAGTACAAGAAGAAATAAAATAACAATAAACCCCAAATAAGTAGAAAATGACAACAGGAAAAAAAATGTTTAGAGGCATCCAAATAATATCGAGGAAGAGCTCTGCAATGTAGGTTGTTAATTGTATTGATAAAGTAATGAGTTACAAAATAAGGGGAAACCCTTGGTTATACAAACAAGAAGAAACCATAACTTCAAGCTCAAGTAACTATTAAGTGTCATGAGACTCTTATTACATGAAAGTGGCCCAAGTACAATACTATCCCTTTCCCTCTTTTAACCATTCATATTGAATTTTTTTCCCACCCACTCACTGAAATATTCATGAGACTCTTATTACATGAAAGTGGCCCAAGTACAACACTGTCCCTTTCCCTCTTTTAACCATTCATATTGAATTTTTTTCCCACCCACTCACTGAAATATTCATTAAGTAATGAATTCTCACTTTTCATGTCTCAAAATCCAGACCAAATACATTTAATGATTTTGCTATATTCAAATACATTATTGCTGGCCCTTCCTCAATGCCGCCCACTTGAAGTTGCACCCTGAAAAAAAACACGTGGAATTTCATTACATAGTAGTCTTGCAAGAAGTTCACGTAGAAGTAGACCTATTATGGAAAGTCTTAGAAAACTATGGAGTAGATTCAAATTAACAATTCAATCAACTAGTTAATAAGACCAATAAAAACTACACTGTAAAAATATGAATAATTATGTTCTAACTTCTAAATTTATGAAATTGATTGCAGTATATAATTGGATCTACTTACAACATTAGACAGTTGGTCTCTTATGTAGTACATAGATCTCAACATGGCATCCAAAGTGTTTTTCGTTATCTGAAATTTGACATCAGTTTCTCCAGATGAAGATTGTGTAGTTTCCTAAAGCTGCATGTGTGGAGGAAATATAAATGAATTTTAGAAAGAATGATAGTGTAGAACATTTCTCTTAGACATAACCAATAATCAATCAAATTTCGAGCATTTTTTTCATATGAACCTCTCCTCTATCATGAATGTTAAGCCATTCTTTGATGAGCATCAAAGATAAAATGCTTATGACTAATTTGTTGTAATAGTGCATCTCTACCCAAAAATCTTAAACAAGTCAACTAGAGGAACAAGGATCCTCACCTTCAATAATTATTGTGCAACATTAGAACTTACTAGTGGACCAAGAGGTAAAGTGGGTGCAACAACCTATGGAATGGTCTCAGGAGCTAAATGCTTATTCTGTACTCTTTTTTTAAAGTTTTCGACTTACTGTCCTTTCCTAGGTACATCAATCTTAGGCTGGGAAGCAAATGATTCGTTAACTGGAAAAATGTCTTGATCATTTAATTTAATTTTTATTGTTTTGATCTTATTTAATTTAATGTGAGAAATTCCCGCAAGATATTTGGTCCCAATGCTAGATTCGTTTGGGAGGGCCATAGTGCTAATCACATTTAAGAACAAGGAAGAAACCAAAAATATCAAACCCACTCTACCAACAGAACAAACCTCCCAACCTATTGTAGACCATATCAGTGTCATATAATAGGCAACTGTCCCTATTGTGAACTTCTCAGCCTCCTTTTTCATATCTCTGAACTCCCCACTAACAAACAATCCAACTATGCATACCACAGCAGCAACTATGGATGTGAAAAATTGCATCTGCAGAACCACTGCAAATGTCTGCTTCTTTATAACCACATTGAATACAAGTTGCATCAATGGAAGAAGCAGCCGATAGATTGCAGAAGCTGCAACAGTGCAAATGAAGCCTACTATGTACTTGGCAGTATTCACTCCCTTAGGCCTGTCACCGTCTGAATGAAAGGCAAGTAGATTGCACCCAAAGTCAGAAAAACCAGAGAATTCAAGATATATGGAGTAATTTTCTGCATGTTCAATATCAATGCAAATACAACATTGAAGGCTAGTTGGCTTGAGAAGAGAAGTGAATAGGTCGAAACAAGCATATAAGAGATACCTCATGAGTAAAGCAGATTATAACTCCATGCACAATCAATTACCTATCCCGGGTTATCTATACTGGACAAACTCACTGAAATCCAAAAGTCCTTGCTTAACAGTCTAAAAAAAAACAGGAGGTTGTTTGAACTTTGTACATGGTGTAACCTTGTGTCACTCTTGTAATTAACCCATGGCAGTGTACTTGAGAAAGCTTGGGTAACACTTCTTTGAATTGTTCTTTGAAGTCATGGTTCATGGGAAAGAGAGACCATCACATTGTTATAAATGTTGGTAGACCGAAGGAAATTTAATAGCACAACCTTTAGATTTCAAATGAAGGTTTCCTAAATAGCTCTGTCAGATCCTATATATATATACACAAACACACAAAGTATACCTCACATATGCTTCAGGACAACTGTAATGAATTTATATGAAGGTGAATTATTTGCATAATAAGATCTCTGCTATAGACTAACCTCCTTACCCCGAGGAACCCTCTATTTTACATACATAATAAGAAGGAGATTTGTTAGTATGATACAAATTAAACAAGGTTCCACATCTTGCTCTGTTTTCAACTAGCTGATGGAGATAGAAACATACACTTCTAGATATGTCTATTAAGGGTGCCCATCATACAAGGGAAAGAAGCTCAATAGTAGAGAAGCCATCAGTTGAGGGCAGTGTTGGACAAAGTGTAGCTTGAGGAAGGGAGCGGTGGAGATATAAATCCACACTAGTATGTTGAACTTGATCATAAGGGTGGAAAACGAGAACAACTCCAGAAAACTTAACTCATACTTGCGACAGATGGAATGTGAGGTGGTGAGATCAATAACATCCTAGATTATGTAGAGAGCATTTTGCACTGATGCTTAATTTCCTTTCCACCATGAGTTTTTTAAAATTACATTCAGGGATTACTTTTTCATTATTAAAAAAATTGGTTAGGGCTATCATATGTTGTATTTGATCCTAATTACAGGGATTTTAAGCACTAAGGAAGGAGCCATTGACATGGTCAAAGGTTCAAAACCACATTGGAAAATACCATTTCCAGAACCTACCCACTTAAAGTGTTCCCCTAAAAAATGCTACCTACTTACAGGAATAAAATTCTAAAGAAAATAATGATGACAATAGTTTAAGCGCCACTTACTTGGATCCGTAGTAGTGATTACTACAGTACTTGCAAAATCACAGGTTCCCGGTGCCATCCAATTCTTTTGGTAGTAACTGTTAAAAGTATATGAAGCATGAGAAAATACATTGTTAGGAATAAAACAAGAGCCTCCTTGCTGGATTTGTCCATAGTCTGCTTCTCCAAGTCCACAGGCATAATCCAGGGCAGTCTGCAACCTTGAATCAGCTATACTGCTGATGGCTACACACCAACTCTGACCTGATGTGGCACTTACTGCAGTCATACTATTTGTAGGCACTTTGATGGCTATGGAAATGGTCTTTTTCGAGCTTGTACTAGTGATTTTTCCTTTCAAGAAAGGGGCAGGAGCAATGTCAGTAGTTTTGTTTCTCCTTGAGCTAGAATCTACTATAGAACTAGAGTTATCTGATTGTTTTTCCATAACCTTCGTTGAAGCTGATAAAACAACCTCCAACACTTTCAGTTGTGAGAATCCAAAAAAATCCCCTGCAAAACAGTAGCCCCATGAATCCACCGACATTAAATTCCTCCAAACATTTGTATGAGCCTAATAATATTTACTTTATATTTAAAAATATTTGACGACTGCTAACACGTATTCATGTAGTTCTTAACATACTAGGGTTTTTAACTTCAAATGGACCCGGTATATATAGAAAATCTACGAGGCAATGAGGAAATTTCACTACGCCTTTGGGACCAATCCTCTATGCTAATTCTTGAGTTATGCTAATGTCAAACACTCATGCACATAGATATTGAGCTACATAAACTTATGGCTCAAACACTTTGGTGATCACGTTCTCTTTGTGGGTTAAGAGCTTACGATTCTGAGTACTAGGAAAATCTATATCTCCATATTCTCTCATTCAACCATAATTCTCCCTTCTTATTCTATCAAATACCCCATTGTTATTGGTTATGTCTCTGCAACTACCATATTTAACAGTGGGTGTGGTCCTTGAACTCATAGTAACTTTGGAGTTTGAGTTTCTAATATTTAACAATTTGTTGTGATCTCTGCAACTCACAATAATATTGGAATTAGAGTGTTCGGTTAGCTGAAGTAGACCCAATTCCTCCATCATCTGAATACCCTCTCCTCATACATCATCTAAGAATAAGGCGAACCTCTTTTTCTTCATTCTCTCATTCAACCATATTTTTGCATTCATATTCCATCACATCCCCCATTGAAATTGTTCATTAAACTCAACGAAATCCAAAAATTTGCTTAACAGTCTAAAAAAAACATAAGGTTGTTTGAACTTTGTATAGGGTGTAACCTTGTGTCACTCTTGTAATTAGCCCATGGCGGTGTACTTGAGAAAGCTTGAGTAACACTTCTTTGAATTGTTTTTTTAAGTCATGGTTCATGGGAAAGAGAGACCATCACATCATTATAAATGCTGGTAGACCGAAGGAAATTTCATAGCACAGCCTTTAGATTTCAAAAGAAGGTTTCCTAAATAGCTCCTATCGGTCCTATATATATATATACACAAACACACAAAGTATACTTCACATATGCTTGAGGACAACTCCAATGAATTTATATGAGAGGTGAATTATTTGCATAATAATATCTATGCTATATGAATAACCTCTTATGGGAACCCTGTTTATTTTACATACATAAGAAGAAGGAGATTTGTTAGTATGATACAAATTAAAGAAGGTTCACATCTTGCTACATTTCAACTAATTGTTGGAGATAAAAACATACACTTCTGAATATGCTGTTAAAGTTTTGTCATACAAAGGAAAGAAGCTCAATAGTGGAGAAGCCATTAGTCGAGGAGCATTGTTGAATGAGTGACTTAGGGAAGGGAGCGGTGGAGATGACAAGTACACTAGTGTCATTGAACTTGATCCTTAAAGGTGGAAAACGAGCAACTCGGCTGCTCATACTTGCGACAGATGGAATACGAGGTGGTGAGATCAATAACTTCCTAGATTATGTAGAAAGCATTTTTCACGGACGCTTAACTGCCTTTCAACCTTGAGTTTTTAAAAATTGCATTTAGGGGATTACTTTTTCATTATTAAAAAAATTGGTTAGGGCTATCATATGTTGTATTTGATCCTAATTACAGGGCTTTTCAGCACCAAGGAAAGAGCCATTGACATGGTCAAAGGTTCAAAACCACATTGGAAAATACCATTTCCAGAACCTACCCACTTAAAGTGTTCCCCTAAAAAATTCTACCTACTTACAAGAAAAAAATTCTAAAGAAAATAATGATGACAATAGTTAAAGTGCCACTTACTTGGATCTGTAGTAGTGATTACTGCAGTACTTGCAAAATCACAGGTTCCTGGTGCCATCCCATTCTTTTGGTAGTAATTGTTAAAAGCATTTGAAGCAGGAGAAAAGACACTATTAGGAATAAAACAAGAGCCTCCTTGCTGGATTTTTCCACAGTCTGCTCCTCCAAGTCCACAGGCATAATCCAGGGTAGTCTGCAACCTTGAATCAGTTATACTGTTGATGGCTACACACCAACTCTGACCTGATGTGGCACTTACTGCAGTCATACTATTTGTAGGTGCTTTGATGGCTTTGGCAATGGTCTTTTCCGAGCTTGTACTAGTGATGTTTCCTTTAAAGGAAGGGGCAGGGGAAATGTCAGTAGTTTTGTTTCTCCCTGAGCTAGAATCTACTGTAGAACTAGAGTTATCTGATTGTTTTTCCATAACCTTCGTTGAAGCTGATAAACCAACCTCCAACACTTTTAGTTGTGAGAATCCAAACAAAGCCCCTGCAAAACAGTAGCCCCATAAATCCACCGACATTAAATTCCTCCAAAAATTTGTATGAGCCTAATAATATTCACATTATATTTTAAAGAAATATTGACTACACTGCTAACCGTATTCATGTAGTTCTTAACATACTAGGGTTTTTAGCTTCAAATGGACCCAGTATATATAGAAAATCTACGAGGAAATGAGGAAATTTCACTAAAACCTTTAGGACCAATCCTCTATGCTAATCCTTGAGTTATGCTAATGTCAAACACTCATGCACATAGATATTGAGCTACATAAACTTATGGCTCAAACACTTTGGTGATCACGTTCTCTTTGTGGGTTAAGAGCCTACGATTGAGAGTACTAGGAAAATCTATATCTCCATATTCTCTCATTCAACCATAATTCTCCCTTCTTATTCTATCAAATACCCCATTGTTATTGGTTATGTCTCTGCAACTAGAGTCATCACTCACAACAGATTGAGTAGTTAGAGCCTAAGGATAATGAGGTCAAGAAGGACAATTCTACGATTAAGATGTATAAGAGGGACCACCATATTGATATAATCGCTGATACATACACTCGATGACTAGAGGGAAATTCATAACCCAGGTTTTAGATTACACAGAATCTACACTCACCGAGGTTTTAACCTTGACTATTTTTTCTGGTTGTAGCACAGAGTTGAGTCAAGATGTGGTTCTAGCACTTTTTTCATCATCCCATGAATGTTGCAAGGCCATTGGTAACATGTATCCTTATTTGGGAGACAATGACCCAAGTATGTTACTAGCCCCTAGATTTTCAAATAGGAGACCTCGGTAAAATGTATATGTCACATTTTTTCAAACAATAGCCATGACACTGAAATAAGAATCGCTCATTTTTTAGATCTCAAATCAAGTGGCAATCAAGCAGAAGAGTAGGGCTGAAGAATAATGGTCAAATAGGAGTATAGTGGCCAAATTCCACACCCCTATCTTGAACCAAAGGTTGTAATGAATACTCACCTCTACAGGTGACCTTGCTTGAAATAAGTGAATGGTGTTGAGATTGAAATCCACGCCACTGAATACAATACACAGATCACATTGTAAATAAATGTAGAAAATTGATGCTTTCAACAAGTCATGAATTATAAAACTGAGGCATGGTATTAAACAATTTAACATATCATCTATGAAGTCTTCCTGCGTGCAATCTTGGACTGTAGAAAATTACAAATTGTTGAGGGGTTTACCCACTTTTACCTTGCATTAGTGACCACTAACATATAATGAACTGACTAAAAAACATGTTAGTTTTGAGACGATTTTCATTTTTAATGAAGAAAACAATCGTTGTAAATCACTATTTCATTGAACAGAAAAACTTCAGCAGTAGGGGAGATCAGAATATTATAAATCCTAAGAATGTGTCTGCTACCATACCTCTGCGATACAACTAACTTCCACACATATGGAATAAAAAACTCTTCTGGGTGAAGTTCCTGCTCATAGGTGAATTTTATCTGGGTGAACATATAAAAAACACACAAACCATCTATAATTAGGACAAATCAAACCACTAACAACAAATATAGAGAATAATAAAAGCAAATTCAAATACTGAAACATGACTCTTTCAAAACAAAGTTTTTTTCATATTACTATCGTCATTTTCTACCATGTCATAGCCAATTTTGTACCTTCATCCCTTCACCCCGCCATGACCAGCTATTAGCAACTATGACCTGAAGAACCTTTTCTACTGACCATTCCCCATCTGTATGTTGAGCATCAATACGACTGTTGAAAAAATCCAGAATAAATATGCTTACCAATTCCACACCCCTATCTTGAAAGGATTGTACTTCCTGTAGGAAGTATAAGAAGCCAAATTTTCTATTCTCCATTGGGCAAGCCTGGCTGTAGTGTCAACTCTGCAGCCAGCCTCACCCATCCATGTAAGAGCCAGCGCTGCAGCAATCTCCATGATGCAGTCAAAGAAAAACTCAATAAAAAGTTGTGGAAATGGTGTTCAGCAATCTGAAAATCCTGGATCAGTATCAAGTTTAGGGGTTTTCCTTGCAGTGATGATGACACCAATTCAAACCTATTGTTGCTAGCAAGGATAGTGTTATAAAGTTGTTAGCTAAACGAATTACAGTAGCGATAATGGGGCAAGATAGGTAGACTTTGATAGCTTTCAGGCTTTGTCATTGCAGTGTAGGATGAGAAATGGAATTAGAATGAGCATTTAGATAATTAACTCATTCTATAAGAAGAAAGTAACACAACATAATTTCCCTTACAAAACAGAGCATAAATTGATTTATGAATTATGTTTATAACTCTTTAGAACAATCAGTGAAAGCATAAGATATGAAATGGAACTGAGAAGACATTCGATGAAATGAAACACGAAGGAGATACAATGCTATAAAGCCATACCACATGAATCCCAAAATTCTTACTGCAACTGCCTCTGTATTATCAAAAAAAAAACTCAAAGTACAATAGCTCTCATGTGATATATCCAATATAGGCCAAATTACAAGGGCCTATTTTTCCAAAACAATAAATATATTTTTGCAAAAATAAAAATAAAAATGATATCAAGGTGGCCAAAATATAAATACTTGCAAAAAGACTCTGATGGCACATTTTTTGAGCTACAAACTCTGATTTATATGTCCAATTTGAAAAATAGGAAATCCAACTACCACCAAAACATTCAAAATCAAATGCACTTCATGTGTTAGCCATTGCTCTGGTGTAAATTTGTTGACTTGAGTGAACAGAAACCATCCTGATTGAACCCCGTGCCATTAGATCCTTGATATCCTTTCTAGCAAGCGAACCATTAATCTAAAAATTCAAGGAAAACATTAACATTAGTGAGAAGAACCACATACGTTTCTTCAAAACATATTCATAAAAAAGGAACCAATTCTTCTTGCTTTTCATGATTAAATGGACCAACTTCAGAAGAACCACAGTAGAAGGCATCCAACATAAGTGTTGAGGTAAGGGATGCCCTTATATTCAAAATGTATATATGTGTTGAGGTAAGGGGTACATATAGTTATATAGGTATGTAATTGTATTGTTTTTATGGAAGAAATACCAAATTAATGTTTGAATGAAACACAACTACAAAAAGATAAATGGCTAGTGAAAGAAACTTACACCAAAAAGTAGGTAGCAAAAAAGGTTGAGTTATCTCGAACATTCACCATTTGAAGTATTCACTATACCTAAAGCCAAAAAGTACAAAATTAACATCAGATTCATACAAACAAATCAACAAAAATATAACCAAAAACTATTTATAAATAATCCAACATATGGAAATACATAAGGAAAGTGAAAGTAGAATGTTTTGAAAATTAACCTTGTTCAAATTTTTCACAAAATATGAAAAAACTTTGTAATCACTTTCTTCTAATTTGTATGTATCATTCTTAGCATTGTACGATAAGTTTGCAATTGCTATAACAGATTCAAGTTGTACAAAAGCATGATCAGTCAAATCATATTTATACAAGCGTTGCCCCTTTATTCGACTATACCAACATAATTGAAGCTCAATGCCTTCTAATCTATCCAAAAGGTCGATGTCATTATGGTAATCAAACACCCTATTACCATCCTTCTTCCTTATTCTTTGAACCCTTCCAATGTACCACATTCCACAAGAAACACCTTGTTTTGTACTTCGAGGAACACCTTTTCTTGCAGTACGTTCAGTGGGAGGAATTGAGTTGTTTTCAAACAACACCCCACAATCTGATCCAATTCCCAAGCCAATTGAAACACCCTTTTGTAGAGTATTCCCATCTCGCCTAAAGTAGACCCCACTTCTCACTTTTGTCAACCTATCTTTGGATAATGTTGGATTTCCATTCAACTGACTAACCAAACATGCTTTGAACATATCCTTACCATCAAGATTCACCATTGGTTTTATAGTTTTGCTTACATTTTCATCAGTGGAATCTAAAATTTCATCCAACTCGTGTCTCCACTCACTTTCCATTATTTGCAATTCACTTTCATTGTGTACCAATGAAGATGAAGATTGAAATATAGAGTTGGAACAACTCGGTGGAGAATCATCAACCACTTCATCCACAATTTGAAATGTTGAATAATCTTTATCCTCTGTCCATGGTTTAACCCACCACGAACATTGAGTGTAATTTTCTGGTTTCATTCCAAGAGTTGATAAAATGTCTTGTGCATCCTTCAATCCATTCTTAAGGGCTTCTACAATTTTAGCGTCTGTGGATATTGAATCATATTGCGACAATATGTCAATATTTTGTATTGTTTCTTGGTGAAATTTATTCCAAATGTTTTCTTGCTTCTTATGGGATTTATTAAAATGAAGCCCTTGGGAATTTGATTCTTCTTCAACAACTCTATTAAGGGTTCCAACAGCATAAAGCAAGTCAGTGAAATCATAAGCCCTCTCCACTCCAACCATCCCACCAACTTTGCTAAAGAAGTTCTCACATACATCTGACCCAGTCAAGTGCAAAACACATGGCAAGTTAGAGTATTGATCTTGAAACAATCTCATCAACAAAACTGCAAAATGACAAGAAATTCTCACATCTTGATATGCCTCTCTGCTAATGAAATTTATGTTGACATTAGTATGAGATTGTTTTTGTACCCAACATAACCATAATGTGAAGAAATGATGAATTCGTGAAGCATTTCGCACTCTTTCCCAGAGGCTCAAACTATGAGACATAAAAATGTCAATGTAGTCAGCAACAATCATTAGGTAAGTCTCTGTAGCTAGTGTCCTCTCTAACTTTCCACTTGGTGTACTTCTCAACTCTTTCAAACACCTCTGAACATGCCTTGAAGCAATCCGTTGTGCGGAACCCCAATTTTGTCGATCCATCCTCTCTATATCTTCACACTTAAGCTTGTGATCATCCACTTTAAAAGTGTGATAAACCATTCTAACATGGCCAAAACTTATGTACTCATTTCCTAAAACCAATTCTCATCGACCGCTAAACAAAGGATTCACTAGCTTTTTGCCGTTGTGGATGTAATCTTGGTCATGCAATCCTGTTACATTGCAACCATTGTACAACCCAGTTAGCCTCCACCCTTCCCAAGGAATTTGATATCGAGGACCTGATGTTGAAGAATAATCCTTCAACATAAGTTGTCTTCTTCTGCTATCCCCATCTGAGGAATGACCAACAATAGGTCCCAAATTGTTTTCTACATGTTTCTTCCACATAAATTCTACCTTTTTCCATTGTTGATAAACAAAATTTGCATTGAATTTATTGCATGTTGGATGAACAACCACAACCAAACGAGGAAGTTTTTCATGTAAAGGGTTTGCAATAATAACACGTGCATAATGTCCAATAACATTGTTTTTAAAAGAATTTGTTATAATCTCATAGCTTGCATCTCCCTCACCAACTGTCACCAAGAAATGTGATTGGCATTGATGTTCTTCTTTCAAACCACAAAACCCCACCAGTGTATCGCTTTTTGCTACCCACCTAACATATTTTTTCACAATTGTTTCATCTTCTGCAAGGCATACAGGAATTGGTCCATATATACCATGTTTGGCTTTATAAGAACCATAATTTTTTCCAAATGCCTCAAAAATGTGTTCGTGCTCCCCTGGAATATATGTCAATGACTTTCTAACTTGCCTTAAATTTGTAGATATTGAAGGACCATCCATATTCAAGCTAATACAGTTATGTAATCTAGGACCTCCCCATAACTTGATCATCTGATAAAGGGATTTTGTGGATGTACTATACCTTCTCCCTGCTTTTTCATGAATCAAATTATGAAATATATCCTTGAAAAATTCCCAAACTGCATCTTTACCTTGTAATTTTCCTTGCTTATGTGCCTCACAAACATCCTTACAAAACCTAAAGACATCCTTCCTTTCTGCCGATTCAAACAACTTTTCCTTTAGAGATCTCATTCTAATAGAGAGTGTAGCAACCTTTGTCCTCTCCCACCAAAGAGCTCGCATTGTTGATCTATGATTATCATTTGTAACCCTTGCAGCATTCTTCAATTCATTTTGAGTCAAATAGTCCAATCTTCTACCTTTTCCTGTATCTCGTTCACTTCTTTTATTGGTGCACCTTGATTCATGATATAATCGCATCCTGAAGTCATTACATTCTGGAACCAACTTACAAAATCTACATGTTAGTGAATCAAAAGGGGTCCCTGTTTCAGAACCCCTCTGGCAATGAATATGCCTATATGTACCATCAATACGACATTCAATACCCTCATAACATAGCATGATCTTGGTATGCTTCTATATGGCCCATAATTTTCCACCCCTTTGATCATCCATTAGGACCTTTGTTTCCAATCTCTCCCCATTTCTATCAATATAAGGATACCAATACCCCCAACATTGTAGTAACAAGGGAGACAATTGACCTATAATAAGATGACAACACAACAAATAAATAAATAAATAATTAGAAGTACGATAACTAAATAATATACAAATTCATATTCAAGTTTAGTCTAAACTATTAATTAACCACTAATTAACACACCTGAAGTAGGATTTGCACTTGTAGAACCTCTATGTAATACTGATGGTGATGATGGCACTAAGAACCTAGTCAAACTTTGTTGGGACTTATCATTTGTAGGCTTCTTAGGTATCCCAACTATGCCACTCCTCAGCCCAATCTCCTGATGTGAAGCCTCATTTGTCGTAGTAGTAGTGTGCTTCTTTGATTTCATGTGTTCATTTAGAGAACTGACAATATTACCGCTTGTCGGAACTAAACAAAACCATTTATTGCATCGTGTACATTCAACTCTCACTTTTTTCATGTCCTTATAGTCTGCAAGTGTTGCTTCCACCACCTTGAACAAATTAGGCTCTTGTGTCTTGTTGAAATCATCTAGAAGTTTGATTGCTTGATCAATATGAAATCGATCTCCAACCACCGTTGTTTGTTGTACTTTGTTACATGAAGGAATTTCACTACCACTTGGCATTGAAAGGCGTTGTTGATGGGACGTTGTTTTCATATGATGGTTTTTGAAGTTGAGCATTGTTCGCGCTACCAAGGATACATCACCTGTTCCATAATCAATGCCACAAATTTCACAATGGATCTTTATTTTAGATTCTCCCTTTTCTGAATATACTTTGAGAGTAAGTTTCTCATTGACAAACTCTTCCATTAAACTTTTCACTTTTTTTTCCCAAGATGCCAATACACAAGAATCAACAATTGTGGCTTCTTCCACTGACAAAGGCATATTTTCAACTCTTGGTTGTTTATGCATAGGTTCCTCCACATTCTCTTCAATGTTTTTAAAGATTGGTATTGCTTCCACTGCATTTGGACACCTTGTTTCCACATCAAATGTGTCTAGTTTCCTCTTGATGCCTAAAAGTGTTGTATAAACTTTCCATTTCTTCTCTTGCTTTGGATTTAGAGCTACTCCATCATGGATAAAATCAAAAGGGTATTCAACGATTCCATCATCCACAATTTCATCACGGATTTCAGCAAATGTACAACCTTCTCGACACCTGACAATGCCAATGACAGGTTTCTCTTCATCGATAGTAATTTTATAAGACAAGTCCATTTGTTTTTGCACATAAATAAATGAAAAAGTAAGTAAAATTCCACAAACATATTGGTTTATTATGAAAAAAAGAGCAAGGAAGCAAGGTATGCACTTTCAATTCAAATCTTCAAAAAACATGAATAACTCTTACTATTGTGATGAAACACTTTGATTCAAAATGTACTATCGATGGATTCCTCAAATGGAACTAAAACCAAAAATAAAACAGAGTACTAAAATAGATTTGAGAGTTGATTTATTGAGTCAAACATTGACAAACTTATAAGAAAGCTTAGGCCCCAAAATCTGCCTCAATTTTGGCCTTATTTACATCATTTTTTGTGTCCTAAAGAGGTCAAAACCGTGTCAAAACCAAACCATCATAGCTTTTACTGTTCGTTGGTATGAAATGGATTCTAAAGTTTTGAATTCTTCGAGACTTTGCTCATCTAGGTCTTGGCTCTTAGTTTCCCAATTCTGATTTTTCTTTGATATATAAAGAAATTCTTCATATTTTACTGATTGAGAATAAAAGAAATAGAAAGGCAAGATACAAAGATTAAGTGCTCATTTATGCATGCAGTGACCTGATGTAAATTTGAGAGTGCAAGCTTCTGTGATCCATAACATATTAGATTATAAATCTTCCGGGAAATCACATTAGAATTTTAGGAACGACGCGTTTCGAACTACCACCTGTAGTTCATCATCAGGATAATGAAGATTGGTAGTTCGAAACGCAGTCGTTCCTAAAATTCTAATGTGATTTCCCGGAAGATTTATAATTTGATGTAAATTGTTAAGTTGAATCAGCTTTTACATTCCTCGATAATCCTTACTCTTGCGTACCATATTGACTTGGCACAACCACTTTGTACTGACAATGGATATACTATCTTTAGTCCTTCCGACATACTTTTGTCGTTTATTCTTGGACATTAATAAAATGTATTATCTCTCTTATCTATATCACATTTATAATAGTAAGTCTGATCGTCTGAATCAATACCTAACATAGCACAATGAAAATACCTAACATAGCATAATGCAAATGATTGCATATAAAAAGATTCATTACCTAATCCAACATGATCCAAATTATTGGATATAAGAAGGTCTATTACATGTTTATCCTTTAGTATGTTGTGTCCTCTAAGCAAATAATCAAAACTTTAATGTCAAATCTTGTGAACTTATGTGAACTTATGGCGTGCAAAATCTCACATTGAAGAGGAAAATGTATGAAATGGACATGTTATATGCACATACCTAATCATTAATGTATAGATAAGTAATTATTTCAATTTTTAGAAGATAGAATCCAGTGGATTATTTCATCTATACAGTTGTGGTACCACTATCTAAAGGCTGGGAATAAATGGAGTTGAAGAAACGGTTCGAGTCATATTCTCGTATAATTGCAATCTAACAGACCAAACCAATAGAACATTCTTAGTGCACACTTGTGTGATAGAAGTATCGTTTTTTAACTTATTAGCAAGCAATATATAGTTGTCACAAATACATATTGAATTTTTTGTGACACTGGTAGGCCCCATATTTATTTTGAATTGAAGATGCTCAGGGAAAACGCAAAGCAGTATGCCTTACTGTTTGAGCACTCATATTCCCATTGAAGCTTGGGAAGTATTTAACACCACAATAACTTATACCCAAAAGTTGAGTGCTGAGAAAACACTTAGCCCATCCTGTAGAAATCATTGTATTGGACCTACTACCATTGGAGGATATGCAAAAACAAGAAGGAACAAGAAAATATCAGAATGTTTTGAAACCAGTCCTAGGTGTTTTACACTACAACAGAATAAGGCCACCTTGAGATTTCAAAATCTAGCTCTTGCCAAAATGACAGAATTTAATAGCCTGGTTTATTTTATTTTTGTAAGTGTTTCCATCTGGTGCACACCAGGTTTTAGGATGTAAACATGGACTTGGGACCTGCTTGCAAACATATTCGCCCCTTTGAAACTCATATCATTTAGATAGGGCAGAGATAACAGCGATTTCCAAAGCCACTGCTTAATATTTCAGCAAATATCACCAGTGAACGAACACCACGTTTAAAACAAGGCCCAATTTGAAAGAGACTACTAATAAAATCAAATAATAGCAGCATACAGCTTATGCACGTAAAAATCCAGTCAATCAATGCACTAATCATTTCTCATTCCTTCAGATCATCTAGAATATGGAACCTGATACATATAGATTGCAGACCTGCAGAGGATTCCTATGTTTGAGAAACAATGTAATGAGGCATTCAAATTATAAATAGATTTTGAACATAGCCATGTGATTCTCAAATTTGTTGATGCAATGCCTGCTTAGAAATACCCCTTTTGACCGCTATGTTAATGTAGGTTTACCCAATAGAGTAACAGAAAAATACATTGCAGAACATTGCTATAATTTTAATTTAAAGATCATACTCAATTTTAACAAGCCCTCTAACGCGCTTGGGGATAGAGCAGTATGGGAACACCAGCCAAGGGCGTTGAACCATAAAAGCATGGCTTTTATTGTCAACTCTATAGTCTTGGGTCTTAAGCACTCGATTTTTGTGTCAATGCATATCATGGAAGGGAAATCGGTAAGAAAAGGCCTGCATGCCTATCCTCAGCAGTCTTTGTCATGTCAGATGCTCTTGTAACGCAAAATCTCAGCAATCTGAAGACTATAAATTTGTTCAACTAGTCTGGTTTCCCATCAGGCAAATCAATCAGGCAGCCCAGTAACACAACGACATATCAGATGTACCTTTTTAATAGCGTGATGAAAAGGCCAACCTACAACCTACACATACATTATAAGATAACAAATTATATATATAGATAGATATATTAAGAGTAGTTGTTTATTTAAAAATTATATGTAAAAAAAAACCTCTAACTCAACAAAGTATGCTACAATTCAAAAATTCCCTCAAACAAGATCTCCTTTTAACAGCGATGTTAATGTAAGTCTACCCAATAGAGCAACATATCAATACATTGCAGAACACTGATATAATTTTAATTTAAAGATCATACTCATTTTTGACAAGCCATCTAACTCAACAAAGTAATCTATGATTCAGAAAACTTCTGAACCACAGTTCAATACCCCATCAAGATCAGTTGCTTCAACCTTCCAGTGGACACAAAAAGAAAATCCCACAGTGAAATATCAATGGGTTGAAAGTGACCTCAAACACAATTAAATAAACAGACAAATTATACAAAATAGAACCAACTCCAAAAGTTGAGGTCAAGGTTATTTTACAGTCCAGGACAGCTGCACTGCATGGGACTTGCCTTCAATTCTGGCATTTGCTTCCCAGGGGATTTTTCAGTTTGTGTAGACACTTTGCCCTGTCAGTGGGTTCTCGATATCCCAACCCACCGGGAACATTTGAGCTACAACACTTCTCAATAAAACTCTAACAAAAAGTTAGAACCCCAACTTACAAACCAAGATTACAAGGGTATCATCCTTATCTCATCTTTTATTCATAGATAATGTACTCTTGTTAAGTAATGGATCTCTAAGAGAAGCAACAAAAACTACACGAAATTCTAGAGATATAAAGTGTTGCTATGATTGTGGAGGTTAAATTTCATGAAATTGCAATATGCTTGGAAACTAAACTAGAAAGTTAGTTACAATTTTTTCCCTCATATTGAATTCAAGGAAGCATTCAAATGCCTTGGAATCTTTCTAAATCCAAACGGATATGGAAAGAGGGATTGGTTCTAGTTATTAGAAAATATTAAAGATTAAACAAAGCATTAATGTAATAGATGGTTGTTAGTTAGAGGAAAATTGACATTTGGAAGTCTATTTTGGTAGTAATTGTAGTACTCTAGCATTCCTTGGCTTATCCTAGAAGGAGTTTTGTAAAATATCAAGAAAAAATGCTCATGGATTTGTGGACATGCAAAAAAAATTAGGGTATCCCCTTAGTGGAATGGAAGAACATAGCTAAGACCAATCATGAAAGAAGTCAGGGATTAAAATATATACATTTATTTGGTCAATCCATAGTGTTTGAGAGTTTATGGAGAGTGTTACCCCTCACATAACACGAGGCCTTGTCCAAGCAAATCGTGTTTGGAAGAAATCTGTTTTGGAGCTAATACACTATTGCTTTCATGCATATGTGTTAATGGACCACCACCTTTTAGGATCTTCATTTCATATTTGGAGGATTGCTAGGATGTTTACCTTAAACACTAAGCATTATTTTTTGAGGTATCCTAGTGTAAATTCCACCTTTGGATGTTTCTCTCACATAGATCCATTCATTTTCACATATTTGAAGACATGTCACATCATCCAATGTATGTAGATTTGGAGGAGTTACATGTTTGCTAAGGGTTTTGTTTAGCATGATGAGTGTCTTGACTATTGCTGGTGTGTTCACATGTGCCATGGCACACTTCTTGGATATGAATTCATCGTTATGGCAGAAGGCATATGGTTCTAACTTATTTTTGGATAACATGCCACCCTTTATGCACACATTCCTAAATTGGCCTACCTACTTTTCATGTATTAGGAATGTAGTTGGTTTACATGGATGAATGTACCATTTGTTTGATAGATCACTCCCACAGTATTGGTTTTTCAGTGACGCCCCCGTGCTTTCAATAGAGTTACAAACCCAATCAACATTAGAGTACCCATGTAGTCTTACATCTTCGATAATATATCTCAGTCCAAAATTGATGGTCCCATGCAGTTATCTCAACACATGCTTTGCAACAATCCAGTGTGCATGTGATGGCTAAATCTTATAGTGGCTCAGAGTACTGTCCGCGAAACATATGTCCAATCTAGTGTTTGTTGAAATGTAACTAGTTTTAGTTTTAGTCTTCTATTATTTTCCAAGTGAAAATGTGGACTGTTTAGACTGCGTGACCCATTATCCTCTATAGGGGGCACCAAATTACATACCCTTGCAACAGTTTTGCAACATTCAGCAGACTCGAGAAGGGAAATATTTAATTTGAAGGAAGCATGGGCGTTAAACTGGAAATCAACACCAATGAGCATACAGTTGGAAAGACAGAACTGATCAGACTCAGTAAGATGATTGTCTCTAAGGAAAACTCTATACAGTTTAAATTTTGTTCGTTAATATAGGTCTGATTTTATCCTTTTTCTGGAAGGGGTTTTGTCCAGTTTAAAATCACTGTGTAGGTTTATGTGGATACCTCTGTTGCAGGTATCTAGAAGGGGTTTTGTCCAGTTTAAAATCACTGTGTAGGTTTATGTGGATACCTCTGTTGCATCTTCTGTTCATTTTCTTTTTCATTTATCGAATTAAGCTCAGTATTTATAACCTGTAGTGGAGTTTCCTATATCTTTTTGGCTCTCCTCTATATGTTGTATGTTGTGAACTGTAGCAAAAATATTATTGGCAAATGAATGTTAGCAGTAGCAATAAACCCACCAAGCATCCATAGAAATTTCCCATGTCTTGTGTTGAAAAACTGAGAGGATCTTAGTCCAATAGATAGGTTAGATCTTGAGAAACTGTCATTAGCAAGAACTGTTTTTTCTTTGGGAAACAGCAGGTCTCGGTTAGGAAATGTTTAATTTTGGAGATTTGTTCATCCACGGAGAAATTAGGATGGGTGCTATCACAGTAAGAATGGTTTTGTACCTTGGGAAAAGGTATGCACACTTAGTATTTGTTTTTAATTTCTGAAATCTGTTTAGGTCCATAGAAACTAAAATAATTAAAAAAAAAAATCAAGAATGAAGCTGTACTATGAATAGATAGAGCAATTATTGTTAATGATGTGACAAGTCAACCCCTTTCTTATGTGTGGGAAACCCGGAAATGTTGTAAAAATGTACTAATGTACCTTTTTATGGGGTTTACAAAACTGTCTTATATGGCAATGGAAAGAATATAACAGGAAGCTTGCATGACTTCATACCTTTCTTATTCATTTCTGATTATGCTCCGATATGTGTTGCTATGATATACTTCAAGAAGAAAGTGACTTGGGTATTGATTTAACATGATATATCATTTACAAAATCATGCTGCATCCATTTTATAGAATTATTTTTAAAGCCTTTGAAAGTTATCTTACATCTTTAAAGACCAAACAAAGGGAGAAATGGTAAGACGAATCCAACCAAAATCACTAAGCCCTTTTCTTACAGAAACTTGGGTTGCCAAAGATAGATTCTTTCTAAAGGATGGGTTTGAAGAAAATCATGGAAGATATAACTAATCTGTTTCCAAAGGTGCTTGGAAAATCCACACAAAAATTATGCTTAATTTTGCTCATTGGTTCCACACTGGATGTTTCAAAGGCCAGTCTTGGCAATTCTGTGTTTCTTTTTTGCCTTAAAGAACCTACTGGCGAAGAACTTCTGGCATCTGCCAGGTGAGTACTATTTTTCTTTATATTATTAATAAGAGAGTGTTTCCTAATTTTTTATTTTATTTCTTTGAAATGTATTTACACAATAGTTCATTAGCCTTACTCTAGGTTCAAGAGTGGTTCTCAAATCTCTATGGTAGCACTCTCCTTCATTTGGGTTTCATTCCTTTTACAACAAGGCAAATAAACCAACAAGGTTTTGCCTATCATTTGGTGCTCCTCGGACACTCCCAAGGGGACAAAATCATTCATGGTATGGTTATGTGCATTTGTATGCCCCAGAAGAAGTGTCAAATACTCTTCATATTCGATTCAACCTAGTAACTAAGTTCAGATGATAAAACAGAACTAAATAACACTAATGCTCCAAGTTAACTCACAAGAAAGTGTCAAGAATTGCTCAGAAATCAAGTAATAAATTCTATCTGTTTTGCCTTAGATTTTCTCAAATATGATATCAGAGGCAAGGTTTTGGACAATGGGCAGAAAGAAAATCAGTTTGGTATTACTATACCTCAAGAAAGATAGAGTCTCTAGACCGGAAATTGTGGAAGCAAGAAGTAGAAATTCTGGGTGTTTTACAAAAGTCGCAATTACAGAGATTAGTCACAGGTCCTATCAAGGATAGAAAAGGTACTGAAAGAGCATTTTAGCTTTGTTTCAAGAGATTGAATGAATAAGGAAGAACCTTTCAAGACCGTACCTTCTGGAAAGTATTTTTGTTTCTCCATCAGCTTCCTAATTCTGATTATAAGCTGCAGACCTAATCGAGACGAAGGTCATAAATAAAACCGTTTTCATGGAGCGAAAGGCTAATCAATCCCATCAAAGCAAGCTGCATTCTATGGTATAGAGCAAAGTTCAAAAATTTTCTACAAATAGCCCCAAATCTCCTGGTATGCACATCCTTTTTTCTTCGTTATTAATTGTTTTGCACAGAAGTGTCAAATGCTCTATCTAGAATCTCCTTGAAAGAGACAAAATCATCTATGGTATGGTTATGTGCATTTGTATGTTCTAGAAGAAGTGTCAAATACTCTTCATACCTGATTCCAACCTAGTAACTAAGTGTCTTGATGATAAAACATAACTAACAACAATACTAATGCTCCAAGTTAACTGGCGAAAGTGCTCAAGAATTGCCTAGAAATCAAGTAATAAATTTACATCGTTTTTGCTCAGATTTCTCAACATGATATCGTGAGGTAGGTGGCTTGGACAATGGGCAGAAAGAAAATCAGTTTGGCATTACTATACCTCAAGAAAGATCGAGTTCCCAGACCGAAATTGGTGGAAGCAAGAAGTAGAACAAGTGTGCTTTACAAAGTCTCTAATTACAAAGATTAGGTCACAGTCCTATCAAGGACAGTAGAAATTTAAAGAGCATTTTAGCTCGTTTTCCAAGAGACCTAATGAATAAGGAAGAACCTCTCAAGACCGCACTTCTCTCGGAAAGTATTTTTTTGTTTCTCCACTTTCCACTTCTAATTCTCGATTATAAGCCGTACCTATCCACCGGAGACTGCACACATAAACCGTTTATGAGCGAAAGGATAATCAATCCCATCAAAGCAAGCTGCATTCTATGGTAGAGCAAAGTTCTGTGTATGCTCCACAAATATCTCCAAATCTCTATGCATATCCTTCCGAAGCTCACAATTGTTTTGGGGTATTGTGAAGGTGTCAAATGCCTATCTAGAATCCTTGAAAGAGACAAAATCATCTATGGTGGTTCTCATGTATTTGTAGATCTCTTCCGACTTCCTTTCAGATTGGTTCATTTGCCCCACGACGATAAAGATTGCACGTAACCTCAGGATTAAATTACCAGCCAATCTTTAATTTCATAATTTGGTAAACTCACAAAAAATCAACGTGTTTTCAGGAAATGTAGGCTCACACATTTGACCTCGAACCGAGAAAAATATGACAGAATTGCAGATAAAATGCCCCGAGAGGAGAATAGCATTCGAAGCCATACATCTTTCAGACAAACATAAACATTTTTTCCTTCGAATGATCGTGTCATTGCAGCTGCTCAAAATGGCAATATCCATACCTTTAATGAACAACAATTTTAGGGCCGATCACAATTATATTGCTGCATCGATATTAAGCCACCGGAGCTCACATTTCAGCTTCCCCCCGTCAGCTTTCGAGTCAATATTTTTCTCCTTCGCCTCCAATCGACAAAATCGCATTTTCGCCCTCCTCCTCTCGCTCTCCACGACCAAAATCGTATTTTTCCTCCTCTTCGCTCTGCCGAACCAAAATGGCATTTTCCTCCTCCTTCGTCTGGGCCGACCAAAAATCGCGTTTTCCCTCCTTCTTCTCGCTCCAATCGACCAAAATCGAGATTTTCGCCTTCCCCTCCTTCTGCCCAACACCAAAAATCGATTTTTCCCTCTCCTTCTCTTCCAATGAAGCTTCAACTCCGCCCCGGTTACAAAAATTAAAAAAAAAAACCTCAAAATATAAATATTTTATATAATAAATAAAAACCCCTCCCCTCTAGTTATAAAAAGACAACATAATGTTTTTTGATTTTTTGATTTTTTTTTACCCTGTCACGAACGCATGCAGAGTGTATTATTGGTTTCCAGAGTGACGCCGTGGTCCTCCTCGGGCAGCATGTCCTCAAAGATCCTCGAGAGTGTCCCCGAGCCATGATGGTCTCTTTCCTAGTGAAGGAGGTGGATCAATTCCGTCCATCGACTCTTCAACATCGTGCATTGTTTCATCCTTTAATTTCCTCGATCGTGCCTTGCTTCATTATCTTCCTCGTATCCTCGGAATATTGACTACTTTCTCGTGAAGTATCTTTCACAAAGGTGACATCGTGGCATATCTCCACTTTTAATTTAACATAATTTAGTAGCCTTTCGGTTTCTACTATAGCCCACAAACATTCTTCCCAAAAGCATCCAACTTGCCTCTCTTTTCTTCGCACATGAAAGTAGATGGTACATCCAAAACTCTTCAAATGTGAGACATCGTGTTTCTTACCAGAGAAAGTCTTCTTTCGGGAGTTTTGGATTCTAGAGCGGAATGCGGCACTGGCCAAGTACACTATGGCCAAATTTTCTCCCCCATAGAAATCCCTACAGTACCTTGGTCACATAGCATGGCACGGGCAAATGCCCACAATGGTCGTTCTTTCGTTGAGCAGCACGACGACGCCAGAGTATAGACAAGCCAGGCTCCCTCACGCGCTATTAAAAGTCTCGAACTCATTTGACTCATATATTCACACATTACCAAAATCTTGATATTTTTCCCTATCATATTTTCCACCAAGGCTTTGAAATGTACAAAACTACGAAAGCCTTCATCCTTTCTTCTTTAAGAAGTATTTTCTAGGTTTTTGCGTGTATAGTTATCTATGAATGTCATATAATATGAACATCCTCCCAAGGATGTCACAGTAAGAAATATAGACTGCATGACTTACCTTAAGATATCGATATCTTTGTGACACTAGAGGGGAAAGGTCCTTTGTATTCTTTCCTTCGACACAACCCTTAAATACACCTTCATGATTATTTGGAAACCTCTATCCTCGTCACCACCTTCCTTGCTTCGAGAAGGGCTTTGTAGTGAAGGTGTCCAAACTTTCTAAGTGCTACAGTTCACTGCCGAATAGTATCACATGTGTCATTGCCTCCCAGCAGACTTCCTCCAACCTAGTAGAGTGTATCAACTTGAATCTACCTAGATAGCTTCTAAAGCTCCTTTCCATATGAGCACCTTTCCACGTTGAATGCCATTGAAACCTTTGTCTTCCATGGCCGATATAGACACAAGGTTCTTCTTCAAATTTGGTACATAGAGTACATCCCGCAAGTGAAGGACTGGTCCCTTAGACAAGTGGAGGGTCACATTTTATCCTTTAACGGGATATGTGGGCATTATCTCCAAGGATAATTTCCAAATTAGTATCATTTCAACGAGATCAGCATTCTTGGAACTCATGATATGCCTTGAGGCACCATCACTATCTATCAACTTGGTTAATTCATAGTGTCGTGGGTGGGGATGTAACGGAGAGGGCAAATACAAGAATGTATTCATTTCTTTTATCAACAACACATGATTCCTCATACCGGAGTTTCTTGACCTTTTGAAAGGTTGATCATTTTCCACGTGAGGAAGCTCTCTCTCTTTTTCCCTTGAACCTTGTTCTTTGATTGGCCCTATTGTTGTTGTTGTCATCATCATTGGGAGTAATCCTTCAGTGACATATCTTCAGCATAGTGACTGTTTACGACAAGGAAACATTTGCCCTTCTTTCCTTGGGCCCCTGCTTCCTTATTCTGGACCACGTAGTTCTTCTTTCTAGAATGAGTACTGTAGCAACATTTCCTCCATTTCCATACTCATTCTTGATTCTTCTTGAATCTATCTAACAAAGATTGTCAAAGCTCTACCATTATTATTTAGGTCGGTAGTGTTGAACACATGCCATTCAAACATCGAGCCCTCCAACCATGGTGGAAAATACATTCCCTCGATCAGCAATTGTCTCCTCTGAAGCCAGCAGATTGTTCCCGATTTCCCGTTTAGCTTCAAAAAGTATGATTTATCGTACTCATTCGCCTTTCGCATTCTTCAATTCGACTTTCTTTGGATGTGCCCAACTCGTAGATGTAGGCCACCGTGCTTTTATGAATGGATTCCCCGATCATCGCCTTTGCTTTGATCTCCCCTTCTTGTACTTTTGTTTTAACAAAGAAGAAAGTAATGGATGGAGTGTTCTTGATTTACCGCACATAGTCCATGACATCTTGGTCTTCCAATTTGAGATCCAATATCATTTTCCAAGCATGGAAGTCATCCTTCCTCGTCAATTTGTCATCCTCTTGTGCTGCTCGGGAACCTATTATCCTTTCTAGTGATTGCTGCTGCACAGTTTCAATTTTAGCTCGAGTACTATATAACTTATGTAGATGTTTCATGCTTGATGCAACTTTATTTTTATTACAACAATCACATAAAATGGCTATAAAAATGATAGAACATACCAGTGATCTGTAGAAGACAAACCAAAAACAAGAATGTTAGCAAGATGCATGGTTTAGGATGCTTCAACCAAGAAAGTCTTCGTCATTTTCAACCTGCATCGTGTCACAACAATTCTCAAATTACCACCAACAACCAGTCAACTCAAAAAATCAATGGCCTTAAAAGTCAATTCGTTATAAAGAACAGTTAACGAGCTCCAACTTCTTCGTCAACCTGACTGGACATTTTTGTGCCAAAGTGTACTACTTTCCAATATCGAACTTCTCCACCAAAATTCAGCGACTAGACTATGCGTCAATTAAAGTCAACGCGAATAAACTTGCCAGAAACCCAAACTGCAGTAAATTTCTGCCCTTTTTCCAACTTCAAGAATCCTGCTCCCTTTTCCTAATGGAGAATCAAGCCAGATGTCGATTCAATTAAGAGGAGGAGATGTGTGTGGATGAGAGTGAGTGAAATGCTCTCCAACGTTGACTGTATATATATCCATCATTGAGGTGTGTGACACATCTGCTGGGGGTGTAAAACCTTAAGGCCGACCTGCACATATTTGAAATTATTAAAATGATTAAAAATGATATTCACTCATCGATTAAGATGGAGTATAAGCATCCCACATGGGGTGTAAAACCTTAAAGCCGACCTGCACATATTTGAAATTATTAAAAATAAATTCAAAATAAATGTTCCGCTCATCAGATTAAGATCAATTTTATATCGATCTTACACCTCTCCGAAAGAGGAACCCAATAAAAATATTGGTATCTTCATTTGAACATCACAACATGGAGTTTGGATCTAGTTGTCCAATTTTAACAATCCAGCAAAGTCCCCATGAACTTGTACATCATGAAAGTGCAAGTTGCGGCTTTACCCCAAAGTTATGCAATGTGATCTACATAAAATCATTGTTTTTAGAGATGATTTTAATTGTAGTGGCAGCTATTCCCATGGATACAGAGTGCAAGATCAACATCTAGCTTAGGTGCTCAAATTATTTATGTGTAACAGGGAAGACTAAAGTGCAAATCTCTGGCATTGCCACTATGATAATAAAGTCTGACCACATTTTGACCAAGCACCATATGCAAAATTGCATTAGATGCAGTTGCACGATATGAATATATCATACAGGTTGGATTTATGTATTTCACATTTTCTAGAATGTTGATACCCTTACGATATTTTTTAATCTAAGAATCATTTAGAGTTCAATCAGTGCCATCAGTGACTCTCCAACAAAGTAAACTTGAAATAAAAAGGCAATCAAATATTATCAAAACATAGAATAACTATTGTAAATCAAATATCTGTAGAAATCGGGTTCTTTCTACACAACCTAATGATCTATAGATTACAGTACATGCTTAGGTTGAACACATAGCGTAGATCTGCAGTTGTATCAACTGGTGTTTTAAAGCCACTCCTCAGGGTGGTGGAAAATGGAAATATTATAAATATCATAAGACACATGACCACTTTTATTACGAATGTCTCAAGAGAAGTCCAATTATGTAGATAAGATAAGATAATCATATTTATGTCCAACTAATGACCACAAAGTAGGTTAAAGGGACTGTTGAGTACAATGATGTCCATACAAAGCGGGAGAACCAAAATGTCTCCTATAAAAGATACAATGCATGAAGTAAATCAACATCTGGCCCTGGCGGAGAAGACCCAAGAGCTAATAGGTCTGAGGATCAGACCCATCTCTCCTAACATCCAAGGCTGAATGAAGAACACTGAAGAAACTCAACAAATTCTGTTGGTCCGATGAAGAGTCGGTGGAAAGTCCGGACTGCCTACTAAATCGTTGCCTGGGGGAGTTCGCGCAATGTTGAAGTTTGGAGGACCTAGTCTGTCTCTTAGGAAAAGATATGAGATGAATCTTCTGTTGAGATCTCGTGTGGCAGGGTGAGGTCCCACGGATCCTCACTAATCTAGAATATGGATATGTATTGGTATCAGTCGATCTCCTGGTGCCCCTGTCTGAAGGTAGTACCCTGAAAAATGTCGTGATCCTCTTTGTGGGATCTGGTCTGATGGGAGGCTGAAGAATATACGCTCAGAACCTGAGAGCCTCCTGCATATATAGGGCCAAACATCTCTAATCGAGATAACTTAAAAATTCGGCGAGGGTCCGAGAATCTCTGAACAAGCAATGGAACCTTCCTCTGATCTCATCATAGACAGAGCATCCAAAAATGAAGTGCACCTCGGTCTCCACTTCTTGTAAATGACATACCTGGCAGATTATGTCTAGTCTATCAACCTGGTGGTCCATCTCGACCCAAAGTCTATGAGAACCTACTCTGAACTGGCCTAGAGGAATGCGAAGAGCATGCACCTAGTGGTGAAACATATACTGGGGTCGAACAATGAGCCCATCTCTCAACTCCAAGAAGTGCTCAGCGTAGAAGGAAATCTTTGGGCGCAACCCTCTCGGAGGATTGACCTAGGTGACTTGGGCGAACTGCCTCCAGATGTCCTCCCTAGTGATCTTGTTTAGCTCCTGTCTCGCAAGTAAAAGGTCACCAAGAGCATCTAAGGAATATCGGAAAGGAGGGAGACGATCCAACTGAATGTCCACCAACTCTAAGAGATCTAAAACTCCTATAAACCAACATCTGGCTCGACCCGAGGGAGTAGAACAAGAAATAGTATTAGAAGAGAAATATTCCAAGGATAGCGGTCCCTACTCTTTATCGAGTCTGCCAAGCCCCAGACACGATGCAAGAATGAAACCAATTTGAAGACTGTCTCAAGCCGAAAGGGCTGAGCTCCAAACTCTGCAAGGATGATGTGTTGTGGTACTATTTGTTTGCATCTAATGATGCGGCGGAGAAGAAGAATCTGGACTCTCTTAGTTGAAGCCCAATTTGACTCAAGTAAAGATGGTCCCCAAATCTCTGAGCCATATAGAATAGTGGGATGGATCAAGGTGTCCATGAGGCTCATCTTGGACGAGATGTCCTGGAAGTGATGTCAAAAGCATCATCTCTCGAGAAGGGCTAAGGATCCATATCCTTTGTTGATCCGAGGCTGAAGCGTTGGTCGCAGAATGAAGCGGGTACTTGAGAATTGCACCCCGAAGTAAGTATATGTGCTCGTGATCTCAATCTACTCCCCTCTGAATAGGAAGTGAAGGTCCGAGGTTTTCTTCATCCCATTGAAGATCATAACCTTGGTTTTACCCAAGTTGACCGTCAACTGTCGAATATCACAAAATAGAGCTAAGGAATCCAGCTACCTTTGTAATCCTTTTGGGGATGAGGAGAGGAGGATGATGTCGTCAGCAAAGAGTAGAATAAACCTGGAGAAGAAGGAAGCCATCGGTGTCCTGGATATGCTCGTGTAGAAATGCCTCCAACTCATCAATATAGATCCCAAACAAGGTAGGGGATAGTGGACAACCCTGTTTAACCCCAATAGTGCTTCAGATGGAATCATACATCCCATGAGCTGCGTGAAGACAACCAAGGATAGAGACAATAGTTTTTTTTTTTTTTGTTAGGTAATGGGAGTCCTGAGATGACTAACACACATAACCTGTGGCTTGGGTAACCGTGACCAAGTGGCATCTAAACTGTCAAAATCACCCAGGGATCGCACCTAACCTGGGCCACACCAGCCCTTAGAATGAATGGATTTTCCCACATAGTTTCGAACTAGTGACCTTTTCACCACAGAGCATCTTAACAAAGCACCATGCCAATGTCTATTCTATGCCCCGTGGGCTATGTAGAGACAATCATTATATAGGAAGCACTAGGGACAAAGGCCCAAAAAGATAAAAGATATCATCCTTTCAAATCTCATCACAAGTGATCTTCACATAGTGATCATCAATCAAAAATATTCTGACTCCAACAAGGGAACTCATTTCATCCACAACTACCAGATTAAAGTATTGGCGAACCAAGTTATGGACACGAGTAGTCAAAAGAAGTACATCTCTCAACACTTAGTTGAATCTTTCCTATTACATACTTCATCACATCTTCATCCATACCACCTTAGTTAGGTCAAGGATCTAGGTATGTCCATTCTTGTTAACTGGCAATTTTGTGTTAACATTGCAATCAAGCCTTTGATTGACCCAACACACCATCTTGCAACTCCCATGGATTGTCGCAATTTTCCTCTTGATACTTGATATCAATTTTCCTCTTGTGCGTAATGGCGTTCAAAAAGAAAAAGGAAGGGTAAAAAATAGGCTGTGGATGAAGATATTTGTCAAATAGAAACAAAAACTATGCAGAATGAGTCTCAAAGTGGTACAGAGGAAAGTGAACTACCTGCAAGTAAAATAGATCATATTAGAGATATTAGGGAGGATGATGAAATTATAAATAGAAATGTCTTGTTAGTAACCGACTCGAATGGTCAAGTTGTTATGTAGGATGAAGGGGGTTTGCAAGAAGATGCATCACTGGAAGAAGGAAGGGAGTTGCAAGAAAATAGATTGGAGTGCAGGTAGATTGGAATCATATTTTGTAAGGAGTGGATGAGGTATAGTGTTTATCAAGCTTGATGACACTACTAGTATGGTATTTTGTATCTTAATTTCAAAATGTTGGCACTTTTAGTATGGATAGACTGCAATTGTATTTTGTAAGACTCTTTCTATCATCAACCCAAGCACATTAAGTGGTCTTGTTGAATTATATTATATCCCTTGGTATGTTTCGAAATTTCAAACCAATTCATATGTCAAAGTGTTTTTCTAAATTTCAAAGTGCCAATGCATTATGCTTATGTTGGATTAAAAGTAAATTAATAGTGTTGTTTTGTCACTATTGTTCCTCTTATATTTATTTTTCTATAACAATTCCATTTGCTAATAGGAACATTATATAAAAGAGTTTTCTTGGCTGCTTTCTTGGCATCTTATCATGCATATTATATATAATATGATCATATTGTAGTTAAATATTCAGTGTGACAAAAGAACTTCCATTTTTCACACATGAATTTTCCTCTCATCTTATAGTGCAGATATATGTTGCATAATTATATTGCAGAGACAATAATGAAGCGTTGAAGATTATTTTGTCAAATGGCATATGGGAACTTTATGGGGAATCCTATGTTGGATTTAGCCAGAATAATTATGAGATGGCTTTCTTATTTAAAAGGAACATGCATGGAATTCCACTTTTGTTCTTTTAAATCAATTCAGTTGGAAAATATTAGTCACTAATATTTAACAACGTGTTGTATTTTTATATGGTTACATGTAATATAAGGGTTTGGTCATTGTACACCTTGCTTATTTTGCATTTGTTGGCCACGTGAGTAATGTAAATTGTTTTTTTTGTTGCGAATGGACTGCAGAATGCTGCTAAACTAGCCAGAAAAAATGAGTCACTTTAAGCTAACAGATTGGTATCTTAGTCTCCTTTATTAGTGTGCTCTAGAAATAATTATGCCGATGGTACATGTCCACCACTGCAAGATGGTTTTGCTGGAGTTCAGCTAGTGCAAGATTGGCATCTCAATCATTGTGTCCAGTGATATTACATGGGTGTGAATTGTGGGTTAGAAGCATCCCTTTCTCAAAATGGAAGCAAATTGAGAAAATCCAAAAATTCTTGATCATGAGCAAGTTCAAAATAAAAAAGTTTGGTTCCTTGTGAGATAATGTTGAGTGAAGCGGGAGCAACTCCCATTGAAGCAATTGCTATGGTGCATCTCATAAGGTACCTAAAGAGAATTGAGAAAATGAGAGTAGGTAGATGGCCTAAAGTTATCTTCAATGAAGTCATGAATGAAAGAAAGAAATCACGGATGAGACAAAATAACAAATGGATGCAAAAATGGAATATTTACCTCAATGTCTGTCCCACAAATAACAAGGAGTTAAATAATTTTGTTATGGAGAAGTTCTGTATGTTGAGATTTTGTGTAGTTGGTGTAGCATCGGGTGTGCTCTAGCCCTGAAATTTTGTGGAGGGGCTAAGACACACTTGAACTCCAAAACTCAGAAAGTGTTTTGTGAAATTTCAACTGATGTTCAAGTTATTCAAATAATTAATTATTTTAATGGATTTCCTAAGTCTAAACTTAGGAAAATTAAATAATTAAAGTGAATTAATTAACACACGTGCTGAAATGTTCTAAAAGACACGGATCAAGCAATATTTTAATCTCAATCGTTGATGAATGTTTCAATCTCGATCGTTGATGAGATCATCGAAAAAGTATATGAGAAAGGCTTGAGGGTCAGTTGGCGACAAACACAGTTGCTGAACTGAGAGACTGATCTGGAATTCTAGGGCAGGGTTTGCTAAGGATTTTCGGAGAAGTTTTCTATAGTGAGGGGTAGTATTGGTTGAGGGGATGATCTGATCCCGGAGCCAAGAGTCAGCAAGAGGCAGAGGAGCAACAAACAAGGACAGCACAGAGGAGCATAGAGCAGCAGCAACAGCTACGCAGCAGTTGCGCAGCTACTACACAGGCCAAGGAAAGGGCAGCGCTACAGCTCCAGAGGGTTTCAGAATTACACAGAGGGTCTCCAGGGCTAGCGTAAGCATCACCCTCTCTGCGGTTACGCAGTGCCTCTCTGGGCAGCGCAGTGGCACACAGAGCCTAACAGGGTTGACGCTAGGGCTTCAGGGGCCTAGTAGGAGAAGTAGGAGAAGTAAACCATGATACTGCAGTAGAATTTTCACATGGTATGAGGGCAATAGCAGATCAAGTTGAATCTCCAGCAATTAGCTGAAGAATATTTTTTCTGCAGGATAGTAGTAGAGATCCGGAAGGGGCAGCTTGACAACATGAGGACGCAGATCTAGGAAGGGATGACGCTGCAAATTTAGAAGGCCATCAGGCTTACGCAGAGCCTTCTCAGGCTAGCGTAAGGACTGCATCACCCAGTCTGGGGTTACGCAGTCCACTTCTGAGCAGCGCTGACGCTGCGTTGGGCCAGTCAGTGAGACGTAGTCCAGTATTCTTTCTGTTACAGAAAGCCTTGCCAAGATCCATAAGCAGTGCTTTAGATCTTCAACAGTGCTGGTGTGGTGGAGATTCTGCCGGTGCAGAATTGTGCCTAGCTAAGTCAACAAAGGCAGGAGGAAGACAACTACTCAACAGATCTAAGCCAAACAGATCTCAGATTCGATCATGAGGGTGATTGAACTGTTTTGTCTGATAGTGTTTGGGTGGAAGATTTCCAGGAGGGAAATCAGTTTTCAGAAGAAGCAGCTACCAGAGGGTTTCTAATCACCAAGAAACCCAGATCCAGAGTTTCTGTAGCCACAAAAAGAGGGAGAAAGAGTATTGTTTCTTGTCAGAGCTAGATGGCTTCTCATGGGCTGAGAGACAACGATAGGTTGGCGGTGTGTCCAACTTTGTCATCTAGAGGGCAAGGATCCTATTAGTCCTAGATGAGTACGACATCAAAGACCATGCAACGAGTGTTCTAGTTGTGCCTGCAGATCTTGATCCTTTGAAGAAATTTAAGGAGAATCAAGCGCAGACTAAGAGTTTGATCATGGACGGAGTGAAGGATCACGTAGTACCACATATTGCCGATAAGAACACGACAAATGACATGTGGGTTGCTCTAGAAGCGATGTATCAAGGAAGCTTCATACAACGGAAAATGCTCTTAGAGAATCAGATGAGGCTTTTCTAGATGCAAAAGGGTGAGGAAATAGATCCTTTCCTTTTCCGGCTTCAGACCATCCGAGACCAACTAGTTGGCATGGGTGCAACTCTAGATGAAGGACTCTTAGTAAGGACTACCCTGAATGCAGTCTTCGAGGAATTGGAAACATTTGTCTAGAGTATAGTGGGCAGAGCAGTGTTACCATCCTGGGCAGACATGTGGGCTATCCTCTGCCAAGAGGAGATTAGAAGGATCACCAAGAAGCAAAATATCAGTGGTGGGATAGTCAGAGTGAAGAAAGAAGAGGAAGATGATGCAGCCCTTGCATCAAAGGAAAGGAAACAACAAGGGAAGAAGAAGAGAGACCTTTCCAAGGTCCGGTGCCTTAACTATGGCGAACTTGGACACTTCGCCAACACTTGTCCTAAGAAGAAGGACAAAGGATCTTCTGATTCCAAGGCTACAGCAGCAAAGGATGATGGTTCTAATGATGATGCAACCATGAGTGCTCATGTGCCTCGAGAGAAGAGGTGGGGTGACATGGATCTGTAGGGCATCTACAGACAATGGCGGGATCCTTGAGTCACCCCTACTCTTGGATCACATACGAGCTACGGGAGCCTTAAGACAGTAGTGGGATGAGTCGGGAGATGGTTGCAGAAGGTCACAATGAAGCAGAAGGGAGAGCTGAAGAGCTGAAGAGGGAGCAGCATAAGGCAGAGGCAGTAGCAACAGCATGGAGGCAGCAGCGCGGAGGCTGATGGGACTTCAGTAGCGCAGAGAGGTTGTGCTCACGCAATGCAGAGTTGCAGCAACACAGTAGCTTCGGGAAGACAGTGTAAATCAGCAGGCAGGGAGCTTCAGTGATGGGATGCAACCTGTCTTATCTGTCAAACAGTTGGGCAGGAGTCTTTTAGTTGCTTACTTCTCGACAACTGAGTTGCAGTGCAACAATTAGCCGTGGCAGTGCTATCGGTAGCATGATGCAGCAAGTTGAGAGGGAGCTGCAGTACAGATGTGGCAGTGGCATGGGCAGCAGTATAGAGAGCAGCAGTGCAGTGGATGGAGGGCAGCAGGCCAAGCATCAACAGCACAGAAACCAACATCAAGATCTTGCAGTACATGGTGTGGATGTATTGCTAGAGCACATAAGGTTACTTGGGAGCAGGAGCGCCATTTTCAAAAGCTCCTGGTCCGAAGCGTTTCGGGGAGCGTTTTATATATATATATATATATATATATATATATATATATATATATATAATATTTTGATGCATATATGTCAACAAAAGCATGTAGAATGATGAATTAGACATAAAAAACATAAAAACATAGATTGAATCATATAACATCAATCATCTAGAAGTTATAACCTTCATCAACCACGCCCACAAGTTGGAAACATACAACATATTGACTCTTGAGTCTCGCGAATCATCAATCTGAAGGTTTCAAGCTTTCAAAATTCAATATATAACATTTATCATCATTGATATATAACATTTATCATCATTGATTCATTGATTTCAAAATTCAATATATAGCATTTATCATCATTGATATATAACATTTATCATCATTGATTCATTGATCACCATATAACTTTCATGAAGCATCATATTCATAATTCAAAATGACTTATAAACTTATAAATGCCAACTTCAAAGTTTCACCTTTCAAATTCAAACTTCAAACTTAAATTGTCATTAAATATGAAAGAGTCAAGTTTCAACTGTTCAATAGTTATAAAAGATAAAAACTACTAGAAAATAGAAAAGACTAGTAAACAACAAATCTATTTTATCTATTGGCTGGCCCCTTGCCATTCCCACGAGAAATGTCTAATTTGTGAGAACCACGAGGCAATGGTGGTCTTCTAGTACTCTCAGGAGTACCACGTCCACGACCATGACTAGAAGGCGGAGGGCAACATGAGGATGTAGGTGGAGGTTGAATCTGCAAAGGAACAATAGTTGGATATCGAGCACTGGCACTAGCACCTGCACTGCTAATGGATGGTGGGACTGGCCCTGTGTGTGGTGGTGGCATGCCTGTTGATGCTTCATCATCATCCCTCAAAATTTCTGCTTCCAATTCTTCCATATGTACAGTGTCATCCTCCAGATTATCATCCTCTGGGTTGTTGTCCCAGACTTTATATGATTGATCCTCATATGCCCGATCACAGTAATGACTCAACAACCTCAAGTTGTAATGCACATAAACCAAGCTTTCAGCTCGATTTTCATTCAGCCTGTTTCTTCTCACATTATGTATGAAGCTGTAGGTGCTCCAACACCTCTCTGCAGAAGAAGTATTCACAACTTGTGAGAGAACTTTTTTTGCCAACTTTGGCAAAAGTCCCATGCTGCCATATGCTTCCCACCATGTGAGAGCATCAAATCTGTCTCTGTCTTCCATTGCATGGAAAGAACCAAAGTTACCAGTGCAACTGAAGTATCTGCCTAATTCAAAGCGCAATCTAGCACACTCCTCCCTGTTGGGGACCAACTTGTCTAATGCTTTCATGTATCCCTCTTGTACCTCTGGATCTGTGTGAGGTTTGATCCTAACCCCACCTCCAGGTGCAGGTTGGCCCAACCAAGATGGAGAGTAGTATTTTGGCATAAGGATATATGCCAAGGCATGTAGTGGAACATTGAGTTTATTCCATCGTGCACACACATAGTCGTGAATCATTGCATACAAGTTGGGATCATTATCCTTAACAACATCTTTTATTTGGCCCAACATGCTATCCATCTGCTCATAAACCTCCCCAATCACTGGTTTATCTGTATCTGCAAACCGAATCATGTGATAAATGGGCTTGGTGAAGTTCAAAATTTCCCTCACACGTGCCCAAAACAAAGGGTCAAGGGCGGTCTCCTCCACATGTTCAAAACCTTGCCTGTCAACTATTGTCGCTGCCATGTCCTTTAATATCTGCTAATGTGGGCTTGATACCATTGCAGCCAATGACTCTCTTACCTTCAAAAGGCACCTGAGGGTGATGTAATAGCTAGCAAATCTAGTCTTTTCTATCTTCAACAACTCCAATTTGGAGTGAGTATGGAAAAGCCCATGGGTATTGCTGTGATTTGTAATAAATTTTATCATTTTTTTACCTCTCTTGTACAAATCACCAAGCCATTTGAATTGAGGTTGTTTGTTTTTAATGATATCATGCATCAAAAGGTTCATTGTGTGAACCAAACACCCAGACCAAAATATGTTGGGGTATTTATCCTCAATAATTGCTCCTGTTGCCTTACAGTTAGCAGCATTATCAGTGATGACTTGGATGACATTGTATGGCCCAGTGTTTTCAATTATTTCAAGTAATGGTTCTGCAATGTTAATGTCGATCTTGAATTTGTCTGAATAATCATATGCTGAAAGGAATATTGCACCACTAACCGACACAGCCAGAACACTTATCAATGGCTTTCCTTTTACATTGGTCCATCCATCAGATACAATGGACACCCCATGCTCATTCCAAGAATTTGTCATTCTAGCCAAAGAATTGTTTATTTTAGCTCTTTCATGATCAAGTCCCACGATTCTGGCCTTGTCATACCTAGGGCTCCTGTATCCTTTGGGGGCATCATTAATGGCAGAAACCATTTCATGCCAATAAGGTGAGCGAAGAACATTGAATGGCACCCCACATGCATATAGAAAACGGAAAATTTTTGAATCCACATCATTCCTACACCCTTCGTCAAGGAAATCGGATATGGTTCTACGCCTTAAGGAGATGTTTGGTCCAGGTGTGCCTCCATATCCTCTGCCATGGGTGGAAGTTGATGGACTTCTTTGTCCATGATGTGATGGACCTGATGGTGTATAAGAATCAATGAAACCCCTAGATCTTTTAGATCTCTATAGGGCAGCCTCCTCTTCCTTTCTATATTTCTCTCTCTCTGTTGCTGGCACACTTACACAAATTTTGATTCCTAGATTTTTGTCTCCATCCCCTGGCATTTTCCCACAAAGGTGCCTTCTGGCACGGGTGTATGAACCTATGTATTCTTTATTGCAATGGGGGCAAAGAAATTTAGTGGTTCCACCACCTTTCCCTCCTTCCTGCCTCTGAACATATTTCCACAAAGGTGTTTGACTTTGGTCTTGTCTAGTTGGGGTATCTGTGGCCTCATGTTCTCCACTCTCCCCTTCCTCCTCAGCATACTCCTCCTCCTCTTCAGGATTTTCATCAAATCCACTATAGCCCACTTCTTCATCCTCCTCTTCTCTAATGGGCCTCTTTCTTCTACTCTCCAACACTATTATTACAAAGAAAGGAACCAACATGAAGAAAATCCCTAGCCATATAGCCATGATGTTTCAAGTTTCAAGTTTCAAGTTTCTAGCCTGCAAAAAAAATGAAGGAATGCCAAATGGGAATAGGAAATGCAACATAGGAAAAAAAACAATGCAATTTTTCACTTTTCAACACACTAGAATGCAACATTGAGAAAAAAAATCAAGTTTTCATTTTTGAACAACTTAAAAACAATTCCTAGAAAATAAAAAACTAGATTAGAAGACCTACCTCTTTCTTGCAATCCTCCTCTTGCAAACTTGCTCTCTCCTTGGCACTTCTGCTCTCCAACTCTCCAAACTCTCCAAGCTCCAAATCGCTCTCCAACTCTTGCTCCTCTTGCTCTCACTCTCAACTAAAACAATAAAAACAAAATGAGAGGGGTGGGCTTCTTATTTACCCAACCCCCCTCCCTCCTTTCCAAAAAAAATAAAAAATTGACGCCGATTTTTTTTCTACGCGCCGGGGAGCGTTTTTCATGTCGGGGAGCGTTCAGTAGCGAACGCTCCCTGACCACTTCCCGCATTAAAAAAACGCTCCCGAAGCATTTTTTTAATGGGGGAAGCGCTCAGGGATTGTTCGCTCCCGAACGCTCCTGAAAATACAAGGAGCGTTTTTTCAGGCTCGGAAGCACGCTCCCCTCAGGAAGCGTTTTCGGGAACACGCTTCCGAGCGCTCCCAAAAAGCTCTCGAATGGAGCGCATTTTGGGAGCAGGATCGGGGGGGGAGAAGCTTCCCTACAACCTTGAGAGCACACTCCATGCTAAGAGGGAGTGTTGAGATTTTGTGTGGTTGGTGTAGCATCGAGTGTGCTCTAGACCTGAAATTTTGTGGACGGGCTAAGACACACTTGAACTCTAAAACCTAGAAAGTGTTTTGTAAAATTTCAATTGGTGTTCAAGTTATTCAAATAATTAATTATTTTAATGGATTTTCAATCTTTAAACTTAGGAAAATTAAATAATTAAAGTGAATTAATTAACACACATGTTGAAATGTTCTAAAAGACACGGATCAAGTAGTGTTTTAATCTCAGCCGTTGCTGAATGTTTTAATCTCGGTCGTTGATGAGATCATCGAAAAAGTATATGAGAAAGGCTTGAGGGTCAGTTGGCAACAGACACACAGTTGCAGAACTGAGAGAATGATATGGAATTCTAGGGTAGGGTTTGCTAAAAATTTTCAGAGGAGTTTTCTGCAATGAGGAGTAGTATTGGCTGAGGGGATGATCTGATCCTAGAGCCAAGAGTCAGCAAGAGGCAGAGGAGCAGCAAACAAGGACAACGCAGAGGAGTAGAGAGCAGCAGCAGCAGTTGTGCAGGCCAAGGAAGGGGCAGCACTGTAGCTCCAGAGGGTTTCAGAATTACGCAAAGGGTCTCCAAGGCCAGCGTAAAGCCTACGTCACCCTCTTTGGGGTTACGCAGTCCCTCTCTGGGCAGCGCAGTGGCACACAGAGCCTAGCAGGGTTGACGTTGGGGCTTCACGGGTAGCGCTCAGGTGTCTAGGGCCAGATCTAGCTGAGTTTTGTAAATCCCATTTGAGGGTGTGGATCAGTTTGATATTTGGTCTTGGAACAACCGGTTAGTTGCAGATTTATTTTATTCTCTGTCGGGTTTTCCAGATCTAGAACCCAGATTTGTTGTACTCATATTCTACTTAATAAAATAAAACCCTCATATCTGCTGCGCTGGTTTTCCCGCTTTGGGTTTTTCCGGGGACTTATGTCCAAAAATCCATGTGTCACTTTGTTTGGTTGAGCGTAGTATTCAGTAAATGATCTACATGTGTAGACTATTAGTTTTGTTTAGTTTAGTATTTTCTAAATCTAGTTTCTGAAGATAACTTGTATAATTTAAATCAAGTAGGAGAAGTAAACCATGATACTACGGTATAATTTTCACACCGTAAGCGTAAATGGGGCAAAGAGTTGGGTAGAAAGAAGAAACACTATGTTCAGGAATTCAACCCCACTTGTGATCTCCAACAAAAAGAGTACCTTGGAGCTGGCATTCCACGGAGAGCAATGATTCTTATTCCTCAACAAAGAACTAGCTTGCATCAACTTCAGTGTGAAACAGGTCAGTGGAAAAGACCTAAAGAAGCTTGGGAAGAATGAGTGTGCACTTTTTGCACTTCTAGGGCAGTGGAATCAGAAAAATATTTTATTTTAGAATGTGATGCTTTCAAAGACATCAGAGGTATCTACGGAAATATGCTTGCATCAGTTCCTTGGCATTGCCTTTTCAGGGAGGGGACTGTTAGAACGCTAGGTTAGCTCATCATTAATTTGAGTAAGAAAATGATTTAATTGCAAAAGGCGAAAAGTGGGGAAGCTGGTGGTCCCACAGAATATTTTTAGTCTCGTGGACATTAAAATATCATTCATTCATTCACTCATTCAAGGACCAAATGGAAATGTCCTTTCAAGTCTGCATCTCCAAAACACTCAATTTGTTATCAATATTCTCTCTTCTCAAGGCAGAGTGAGAAATATTGTTATCTATAATTAAATATTCATTATACATGGCAGTTCTAAAAGTTACTTGTTTCAGCATGTACATCTCATCCATTAAAAGTATTACCTTAAAGCGTAGGCTCTAGAGTTCATTTTCTCATGCGGGTTTTTCCATAACAGAAAAGACATTTCTAGTACAAGAAATTGTTTATATGAATGTTTTTCATTGGTGCCATACTGATTGTTACTTTTATGAGTTCCTATTTTGTGAGCTGGTGAAAACAATGAAGAAATTAATGATGATGGTGCTAGTGTTCTGGATCAAGAGGAAGGCCCTAAATATCGAGTTGAGGATTGAGATTGTGATGATTATGCTGCTAAAAAATAGAGTTTTTTTGTCACTATTGGTCCTCTTATATTTCTTTTTGTAGTAATTCCATTTGGTAATAGGAACATGATCTAAAAGAGCTTTCTTGGTTGCTTTCTTGTCGTCTTATCGTGCATATTTATATATGATATGATCAAATTGTAGTTAAAGATAAAGTGCGAGAAAATTACTTCCAATTTGCACGCTCAAATTTTGCTAATTTGTTCCCCTGCATCTTATAGTACAAATTTAGGTCACATAATTATATTGCAGTGACAGATGAAGTGTTGAAGATTATTTTGTCAAAAGGCATATGGGAACTTATGAGGTGTCCTATGTTGGATTTAGCTAGAATAATTATGAGATGGCTTTCTTATTTAATAGGAGCACGCAAGGAATTCCATTTTTGTTCTTTTAATTCAATTCGATTGGAAAATATTAATCACTATTATTTAACAATGTGTCTGTTGACTTCTATTTTTATATGGATACATGTAATATAAGAGTTTGGTCTTTTGTAATCCTTGCTTATTTTGCTTATTCATTGGTCACGTGAGTAATGCACACCATTTTTTTGTTGTAATTGGATTGCAGAATGTTGCTAAACTTGCCAGAAACAAGAGTCAGTTTAAGCTAAGAGATTGGTTTATTAGTCTTCTTTGTTAGTGTACTCTGGAAATAATTTTGCAGGTGGCACATGCCCACCACTACAATATAGTGTTAGTGTACTCTGGAAATAATTATGCAGGTGGTACATGCCCATCACTACAAGATAGTGTTGCTGGGGTTCGGCCAGTGCAAGATTGGCATCTCAATCAATTATCACCTCAACCACAAGGACTAGATTGGCATCTCAATCAGTTATCACCTCAACCACACAAGGACCAAATGGAAATTTCCTTTCAAGTTTGCATCTTCAAAATGCTCTATATGTTGATGGAAAACACGACTGCAACTATCACCTCACCCACACAAGGACCAAATGGCAATTTCCTTTCAAGTTTGCATCTTCAAAATGCTCTATATGTTGACGGAAAACACGACTGCAACTAGTCAATATTCTCTCTTCTCAAGGCACAGTGAGAATTATTGTTATCTTAAAATTAAATATTAGTTCTACTTTAAAAGTATTACCTTAAAGTGAAGGCTTGAGAGGGAAAGTTTCATTTTCTCATATGGATTTTTCCATAACAAAAAAGACATATATAGTACAATGAATTGTTCAATATTGGGATTATATGAATGTTTTTCATTGGTGCCATCAAATAAACTGATTGTTACTTTTATGAGTTCCTATTTTGTGCGTTGGTGAAAAAATGAAGAAATCAATATTGATGGTGCTAGTGTTTTGGACCAAGAGGAAAGCTCTAAAATATTTTCAAGTTGAGGATTCATATTGTGATGATAATTGTCATGTTCCTTTTTTTCTGGTTTCCCTCATGACGTGGTCAGGATGGGATTCCAGAGTTGGTGGCAGCTAGGTCACATGAGCAATTTTACTCTATCAGCAGGCTTCTAGAGGGTTTTTGAGGAGTATTTATGAAGTCCAATGGCATTCTCTTGACATATTCCATCATCCGCACAACTTGCCTTTTGTTTTGTTGCTTTCGGAAAAAGGGGTTATTATGGAGCCTAACTCAATTAATTATGTTTAAAATAGCATTTGGGGAGGAATACTTGACGAAACACCTTAGTGTAATAGCTCATTGGAACCAGAACAGGAAGATCTACAAGATAAGATGGTGGGAAGTGACTTTCAATGGCCTTAGGAGGGATGGTGGCCGATTTACCATTTTTCCAAATTGAAAAGGTATTTTAAATAAAACAAAAGTAGGGAAAATGTACTAAGTGATTAAAATAATAATAAAGTAAAGGCTTCTGGAGGGGTCCATCAGATCTATAAAAGAGGAGTAGACCATTTGTGGACATCTTGGATTGTTGATATTTTATGTTGACGAGGTTTGGAGAAACTAGTACCCAACTTCTATATCCCCAAGACGGAAACCCTCAAGTTTGCTATTGGGTGTTGGATGAAAACCCAACACTCTTGAGGAGATTTCACCCAAAAATCTCATGGTGCTTCAGTGGAATTTTGAAGAGAGCAAGTTTGCAATAGCAAGTTTGCAGCAGTTTTCTCATTGGGTCGTCTACTTCATTACCAGGGGTCATATATCATTTTGGTCAGAGATCTTTTTCTGCTTTTTGCTCTGCTTGCTTTGCAAACCTAGGTTTCACTATTCCTTCTTATCGATGTACTCTTTTTAGTGGATTAATAAAATGACTCAGTGATTTTATTGACATCTATTCGTGTATCAAATTGTTGGTTGTGTGTCTATTTGCGATTATTTTGTTGTTGAAGTTCATTTATGTTATTTACTGTTAAATTTTCCATTAGGGATATTACAGTGGTATTAAAGTTGTGCATCTTGCCAACCTGAGGGTTTATTGTAGATCAATTTCGAGAAAATATTGTGATCGAATTGCTAAAAATAATTTCCTATTAATTATTCTATAATTTTGATTTTAAATTGTTGAGTTATTTTGCCAAATAATGTTGACCAAAAAGTATAGGCCAAATAATATTTGGGCCAAAAAGGTTATTGCCTCACAAAATAATATCAACCCAAAATCTTTATAATTCTTCCTTGGAAACTCGTGTTTATTTTTTTCCTTCTGCAAAATTCTTGGAGCAGTGCATATTTGCAGACCAAAGAACCATTCCAAGCCAAATCCATTTTCCGTGGAAAGCTTTGGCAAAATCTAAGCCGAGTGCCTTCTCTCATCAAAAGGCAAAGAAAAATCAACACATAGAGAGGACAGATTTCACTATCAAAAATCATTCACAGTATATGGGTCGATTTCTATGGACTAAATAATAGTCAAATTTCCTATCTTGAGGAGTTTTCTTTCAATTTTGGTTGTTGGTGGTACACATTCATATTTTTTTGGGACATTGTGGGGTTGATAGCTATGTATTCTTGTTGGGGAAAGTTGAGAGAATACTTTTCACTTGCTTAGCATGATTTGGGAAGAAAAGAAGGCTACGACCTGTGTTGAAATAAGTCGCTCCTCTGATTAACTAGTCGTGTGGCCTATTCCAGAACAGAGACCCTCATTTGGAGAGAAAACGAGCTATTGGGTTGGCTAGACTTGCTTATTTGAGACTGTGTATAGTGTTGTAGCCTCATATGGTTGCAGACGACAGTGTACAGTGGTTGCAGAGGGAAACAACATTTATGAAGCTAAATTATCCTTCTGTTACCTAGGTCGAGTTGGTTGAATTGGAAGGGGCCAAGTTCTAGGATCAAATTATGACAGGAGGGTCGACTTGCTTCCATTTTCCTGTGGACGAGCAGATACGTGGTAGGGTTGAAAGAACCATGGAGAATATCAGTCTCAAGCTCATCTATAGGAGTCGATTTAGTGCCCAGAACCCATATTGTTGTAGAATACGATTGTTTGGGTCACATTGAGAAGCCAAACACTGAAACTCATGTCTGCGTAAAATTTTTGTTGTCAGGAGAATGTATTTACTCCCATTCTGCTGTTTGTACCAGCAGGGATAGGGAATGGGTTCATTTGTTAATATGGTGTGCTTCTGCAAGAATATGTGGGATGATTCTACCATTTCCAAGCTCAAGCTGCCTTGAAAGGGGAACAATATTAGTGAGGGGTTTGCTCTATGGGATCATTTATTTGTGATGGTTGAGTTCTAAAGGAGAAGAGATCGATTCCCTTGCCATTATTGGGTTCGGGAACACATTAAGGAGAAAGAAATATACATATAAATGAATGAAAACTGAAATAAAATACCCACAGGTAAATGCACAAATATTTATGTGGTAAAACCTTGACAGGGTGTCAAGGAAACCTCCACGGGGCAAGGGATTGGAAACTCTATTAAACAAGAATGATTCTCCTCAAGTTACAAGCCTCTTGGGCTATCCCTATTTAACATGGGCTACTTCGTTACATAACTGCCTCTTCAGTTAAAACCGAATGTCTGATAAATTTTATTAATTACAATTAGTTGTCATTATTTCAACAAACTCGCTTATTTGAGACTGTGTATTGTGTTGTAGCCTCATATGGTTGCAGACGACAATGTACAGTGGTTGCAGAGGGAAACGACATTTATGAAGCTAAATTATCCTTCTATTACCTAGGTCGAGTTGGTTGAATTGGAAGGGACCAAGTTCTAGGATCAAATTATGACAGGAGGGTCGACTTGCTTCCATTTTCCTAAGGACGAGCAGATATGTGGTAGGGTTGAAAGAACCATGGAGAATATCAGTCTCAAGATCATCTATAGGAGTCGATTTAGTGCCCAGAACTCGTATTGTTGTAGAATACGATTGTTTGGGTCACATTCAGAAGCCAAACACTAAAGCTTATGTCTGCGTAAAATTTTCGTTGTTAGGAGAATGTATTTCCTCCCATTCTGCCATTTGTACCAGCGGGGATAGGGAATGGGTTCACTTGTTAAGACGGTGTGCTTCTGCAAGAATATGTGGGACTGATTCTACCATTTCCAAGCTCAAGCCGCCTTGGAAGGGGAACAATATCAGTGAGGGGTTTGCTATATGGGAGCATTTATTTGTGATGGTCGAGTTATAAAGGAGAAGAGATCGATTCCCTTCCCACTATTGAGTTCGGGATTGCATTAAGGAGAAAGAAATATACATACAACTGAATGAATATTGAAATAAAACACCCACGGGTAAATGCACAAATATTTACATGGTAAAACCTTGACAGGGTGTCAGGGAAACCTCCACGGGGCAAGGGATTGGAAACTCTATTAAACAAGAATGATTCTCCTCAAGTTACAAGCCTCTTGGGCTATCCCTATTTAACATGGGCTACTTCGTTACATAACTGCCTCTTTAGTTAAAACTGAATGTCCAGTGAATTTTATTAATTACAATTAGTTGTCATTATTTCAACAAACTCGCTTATTTGAGATTGTATATAGTGTTGTAGCCTCATATGGTTGCAGACGGCAGTGTACAGTGGTTGTAGAGGGAAACAACATTTATGAAGCTAAATTACCCTTCTGTTACCTAGGTCGAGTTGGTTGAATTGGAAGGGACCAAGTTCTAGGATCAAATTATCACAGGAGGGTCGACTTGCTTCCATTTTCCTGTGGACAAGCCGATATGTGGTAGGGTTGAAAGAACCATGGAGAATATCAGTCTTAAGCTCATATATAGGAGTCGATTTAGTGCCCAGAACTTGTATTGTTGTAGAATACGATTGTTTGGGTTACATTGAGAAGCCAAACACTGAAGCTCATGTCTGCGTTCAAATTTTTGTTGTTAGGAGAATGTATTTCCTCCCATTCTGCCATTTGTACCAGCGGGGATAGGGAATGGGTTCACTTGTTAAGACGGTGTGCTTCTGCAGGAATATGTGGGACTGATTCTACCATTTCCAAGCTCAAGCTGCCTTGAAAGGGGAACAATATCAATGAGGGGTTTGCTCTATGGGAGCATTTATTTGTGATGGTCGAGTTCTAAAGGAGAAAAGATCGATTCCCTTGCCACTATTGGGTTCGAGAACTCATTAAGGAGAAATAAATATACATATAAATGAATGAAAACTGAAATAAAACACCCACAGGTAGATGCACAAATATTTACGTGGTAAGACCTTGACAGGGTGTCAAGGAAACCTCCACGGGGCAAGGGATTGGAAACTCTATTAAATAAGAATGATTCTCCTCAAGTTACAAGCCTCTTGGGCTATCCCAATTTAACATGGGCTACTTCATTACATAACTGCCTCTTCAGTTAAAACCGAATGTCTGGTAAATTTTATTAATTACAATTAGTTGTCATTATTTCAACAAACTCCACCTTGACAACAATTTTCCTAATCCCTTGCCCATGCCCATTCATCATCTCTTCTGCAAGCCAAGAGAAGCGAGACACTATCTCAGCTTCTCTATTGTAACCAGCTTCGTGAATATATTTGCATGATTTTTCTGTGTATGGACCTTCTTGAGAACTACTTTTTTGCCTTCGATTACATGTCTCACAAAGTGATACCTTACATCGATGTGCTTGGTCTTGCTGTGATAGGCTGGAATTGTAGCCAAATAAATAGCACTCTGACTGTCACAGAACACATTCACTTTCTCTTGCGTCCTTCCAATCTCATCAAGCAGACCTTTTAACCAGATTGCCTCTTTACAGGCATCTGAAGCAGCTATATACTCTGTTTCAGTAGTGGACAAAGCAATTGTCTCTTGAAGCTTTGACATCCAACTGATTGCTCCACCTGCAAGAGTAAAAACATAACCTATAGTAGACCTCCTTTTGTCCAAATCACATAATCAGCATCCACATATCCGCAGACAAAACCTTCCCGACCATCAAAGCTGATGCAATGGTCACTTGTGTCTCTCAAATACCGAAGCACCCATTTCACTGCTCGCCAATGTTCTTACCCTGGATTTTCCATGAACCTACTAAAAACTCCAACTACATGTGAAATGTCAGGTCTTGTAGATACCATTACATACGTTAAGTTGCATATTGTATTTGCATATGGTACACGAGATATATACTTATTTTCTTCATTAGTTCTAGGACTTAAATCCGAAGAAAGCTTAAAATGGGAAGCTAATGGAACATTAACAGGTTTCACATTGTTCATACCGAACTTTTCAAGTACTTTCTCCACATACTTTTGTTGTGATAACCAAAGCTTACCATTCTTCCTGTCTTTGTGTATCTCCATGCCCAAGATATGTTTTGTCGCTCCAAGATCCTTCATATCAAACGTCCTAAAGAGCTGAGCCTTTAACCTGTTTATTTCTTTCATGCTTTTGCTTGCAATAAGCATATCATCAACATACAACACCAAGATAATGAACATGCCATTGAAACTTTTCAAGTATACACAATGGTCATACTCACTTGTGATAAAATTTTGGCTCACCATGAAGGAGTCAAACTTCTTGTACCATTGCCTGGGCGATTTCCTCGGGTCATACAATGATTTCCTGAGCTTGCAAACTAATCTTCTACTGCGACCTTGTACAAAACCTTCTAGGTGATCCATATATATCTCTTCATCCAAATCACCATGAAGAAAGGTTGTTTTAACATCTAACTGTTCTAACTCAATGTCAAGTAACGCAGTTACTGCTAACACAGTACGAATAGAAACAAGTTTAACGATTGGTGAAAAAATTTCATGAAAATCAATACCTTCAACCTGAGAATACCCTTTTGCAACTAGCCTCGCCTTATATCTATCAATACTTCCATCAACTTTTCTCTTCAGCTTGAAGACCCATTTGCACCCAACAACACTTCTCCCTTCAGGAAGTTCTACAAGATCCCAGGTATTGTTCTTGGCTAAAGAATCCATTCCTTCTTCCATAGCCTTTTTCCATTTCTCTCTATCTACATCATCCACTGCTTCTTGATAACAATAATGTTCCCCATCTTCAATAATCAACGCAAAAGATGAAGCATAATATTCATACCTTTTGGGTGTTCTTCTTTCCCTTGTAGACCTTCTTAGAGTGACTGGTTGCTGAATTATTTCTGGAATTTCTCCAGTTTCCTTTGCTTCTTCACCTTTTTCATTAGAAGTATCTCCTTCCTTTCAACTTTCTGGAAAAGGTTTAGTCTCTAATTGAATTTGTTGATTTGGTGATACCTGTTCCTATTCAACTTTTCCAACATCTGATTTTAGAAGAGAAGATTCATCAAATGTTACATCTCTACTAATGACTATCTTCCGTGAAGAAGGATCCCACAACCTATATCCTTTCACTGCATAATCATACCCAACAAAGACATAACATTTTGCTTTTGGATCTAGCTTTGAACGTTGATTTCTAGGATTAAGAGCACAGGCATCACAACCAAAAATCTTCAAATGTGAATAATCACAAGACTGGCCCGACCAAACTTCTTCAGGAATTTTACAATTTATGGTAACCGAAGGTGATCTGTTAACTAATTAACAAGCAGTAGATACTATTTCTGCCCACAACTCCTTTGGCAGGTTAGCATTGCTGATTATGCTTATGGATCTTTCCATAAGAGTCTGATTCATACGTTCAACAACACCATTTTGCTGAGGAGTATAAACAACAGTTTATGTCTAACAATCCCTTCATCCTCACAAAATTGTTCAAATTCTAAAGAAGTAAATTCACTGCCATTGTTAGTTCTTAAAAATTTAATTGATTTGCATGTTTTCTTTTCCACCATAGCTTTAAATTGTTTAAAAACATTAAATACATTCGCTTTCTTTTTCAACATAGAGACCCAAAATTTCTGGGAGAAATCATCAATAAATGTTAAGAAATATAATTCACCTCCATAAGACACAGTAGGAGATGGTCCCCAAAGATGAGAATGAATGTAGTCTAAAAGTTGTTTACTATTATGATTATCAGTCTTGAACCTTTGTTTACATTGTTTTCCATACACACAATGTTTACAAAAATCCAACTTCAAGTATTTCAAATCAGGAAGCAACTTGCGGTTCATCAATACCTAAAGACCTTTCTCGCTCATGTGACCCAACCGCTGATGCCATAGACGAGAACCTTCTTCTAATTTTTCTGATACAATCGCTACTTCACTAATTTGAGTGCTTCCTTTGAGTCTGTACAGATTTTCGACCTTTTCAACCTTCATAACTACCAAGGCTGCTTTTGAGACTTTCAACACTCCATTCTGACCTGTAAATTTATACCCATTCGAATCCAAAACTCCCAAAGAAATCATGTTTTTCTTTAGTTCAGGTACATGCCTAACATCAAATAATGTTTTAACTGTATCATCATACATTTTAATTTTTACATTTCTCATCCCAACAATCTGACAAGATGCATTATTTCCCATAAACACAGAACTACCATTTACAGCTTCATATGAAGTAAACCAACTTCGGTGTGAATTTAGGTGATAAGAAGCACCAGAGTCTAACAGCCAATTTTCAACATCTTGAGAGACATTACAAACAGGTAGAGTTTCAGTAGTTAAAACTTCATCAATCATACCTGAATCAACCTGATTTGCTTCCTTATGATGGTTTTCTAACTCCTTCTGTTTCTAAGTCTTTCTTGAGGTGTCCAATTTTGTTGGCAAGATTTCCGTAACTTGGCTTTATACTTCTTTCCGCCCTTTGATTTTGATCTGGAAAAACCCCTTGCTTTCTCCCCTCTTTCCTTTGACCGGCCTTTGGCTACCATGGCTTCTGGTGCAGATGTTTCAATACTGGATTTCCTTTATACTTCTTCAGATAACAGAGCACCCACAACTGATTCAAATTTCAAAGAATCAACAATGTTCAAACTGATTGAAGTTACGAAGTGGTCCCATGACTCAGACAGAGAACACAACAAGGTTATAGCCTTGTCTTCTTCCTGAATTTTAACTTCCATATCTGACAACTGGTAAATAAGAGTACTAAAAACATTTAAATGTTCTACAATTTTTGTACCTTCCTTCATCAGAATACTGTACAATTGTCTTTTCAAATAAATTCTATTGGTCAATGATTTAGTCATATACAAAGTTTCCAAATTTTCCCACAAACCTTCATTTGTACTCTCTTTAACAATATTAAACAGAACTTCATCTGCCAAGCATAACCTAATGGTAATGAGAGCTTGGGCATCCAAGTCCTCCCAGTCTGAATCTGTCATGCTTGCAGGTTGTTTCTTTACCTCGTCTAATGCTTTGTGCAACCCTTGTTGCACCAGCAAGTCCCTAACTTTCAGTTTCCACAATGCGAAATTGTTCTTCCCAGTGAATTTCTCCACCTCGAACTTTTCATTCGTCATTTTGGCTATTCTTTCCTACTATGGTTTACTAGTTTTCCTTCTTTCTTAAATTTCCAGTTAAATTTCTAGCTAAGGTTTTAACAAATTTCAAATCTTTCCCCTTCTTCCTTTCAGCTAGCTAGGGTTTTTTAATTGATTTCCAATCTTCAGAATTCAGGTTTGTTTCCTTTAAAAAAAAATTATGAGCCTCTGAATATATATGAAAAATTGTTCCCTTTAAATCCTCTTCAATTTTTTATTTTTTATTTTTAATTTGAATCTACCCGCCTGAATCTGTTCCCTTCAAATTTTGAATTTTTAACTCATTCCAAAAAAAAAAAAAAATCCCTCTTTTTTCTTTAAGCAGAAGAAAAGCATTCATTTGGAAAAACTCTTCATACTCCTCATTTAAAAATCCCTTCATATTAAAAAAAAAAAAATTTGAATGTAGACACCAGATTTAAAAAAAAAATACCTGGACTTTAGGCAAGAGCTTTTGCATCGTCCTTTCTCTTTGGCAGTGGCACTTCTCAGTGGCAGACATGCGACTCTACTTCTCTTCATCAGACATAGACAGGGCAGTTCTCATCAACAACGATGTCTACTTCAAATGCTCGTTGATTGGACAACATCGGTAGTTGGGCTATTACAAACCGACCAGTCTGAAAACATCTGCTCAGGCGTGAATTAGCATTGACAAACCGGTGGCAGGCTTTCTTTTCTGCGTGCTCTCTGGCTAAAGAGACCAACAATTGTGGCGTTGGTCCAATTCTTGTGCTTCACACTCGGTCAAAAACATCTAACCATAGACAAGCGCTGGAACGACTCCTCTTGTGATCTGATACTCTCTCACGGTCACAATGTCATAATTAACTTCAATAGCTCTGATACCACTTATTGGGTTCAGGAACACATTAAGGAGAAAGAAATATACATATAACTGAAATAAAACACCCACATGTAAATGCACAAATATTTACGTGGTAAAATCTTGATGGGGTGTCAAGGAAACCTCCACGGGGCAAGGGATTGGAAACTCTATTAAACAAGAATGATTCTCCTCAAGTTACAAGCCTCACGGGCTATCCCAATTTAACATGGGCTACTTCGTTACATAACTGCCTCTTCAGTTAAAACCGAATGTCCGGTAAATTTTATTAATTACAATTAGTTGTCATTATTTCAACAACCATAAGAGAGACAATTGATTTCCCTTGTTAGCTGAGCGTGTTTACCTACAGGAGATCGATTTATCTTGCTTCATTCACTGATCAACGTGGAATTATGAGAGGGTCTCTCTCCTCTTGGGTCAAGTTGGTGCTTGGAAACCTCCACGATTTGTATGTTAGGAAATTTGTAGCTACTATGTCAAGGGGATTTGTAAAGTAGAGGAGAATTGTAAGTTGGGCGTAATTGTTGTGCAAAGGTATTATGGGAGAGTTGTGAACCCTGTGGGATGAGATTGCAGAAGGAACATCTGTGAAGAAAACGTGTATCTCAGTTTGGAGCTCAAGTCGTGCTTGTTGCTAGCTGTGTGTGCATGTCTGGACAGATTGGAGATTGTAACCATGAGCTAGTGCATAGTAGTAACGTTGGGACAACCACCTCGAAGGTTGTGTTTCCAAAGGACACCTTGGAAGAGGACCAAGTTTGGAAGAGTAAATTTCTACCAATGCATTAGGTTCCCCTTCATATTCTCTGTCATGTAAATTTTCATTCTAAGAACCAAATTGTTGGGTATGTGTTGTATTCTTCCCATGACTAGCCTCAAAATAAAGTTTTTGGGCTCTGTGGAAGTGCCCCGGGAATAAATTTATGGGCAGTTTTGCGCATGGTTTTCATGCATAGTTTTGGGCATGATGGTTTTGTTAATTTTTGAACATGTTTTATGCCATTTCAGATTAGGGCACAAAATACTGAAGCAGATAGAACATACCAATAGATCATTGGAAGACAAGCCAAAACAGAGATAATGAATGGCGGTGTTACGGCGATCAGCAGGATGCTTCTACCAGCAAAGTCTCCAATAGGTCATTCAGCCAAGCATGTCACACAAAACCCCAAGACAACCCAAACAAAGAATACTCCACAAAGACGCAACACCAAGAACGAAGCTCCACCGCCATCAAGAGAGAAGAGAATCCTCCACACATTGTGTATAATGAACTCCAAGTCTCTCCAATATATAGGCATCTTTGGGGGTGTGTGACACGTCCTTTAAGACATTTAAGTCTATATTATATTCCAAGCCGACCTAGCACATAAGTGGAATAAATTCAAAGTACATGTTCTGCTCATCTGATCAAGATGATCTTTATATCAATCTTACACCTCCTCGAAAGAGGAATCCAATAAAAATATTGGGATCGTCATCAGAGCAGCACAACCCGAAGTTTGGACCTAGTTGCCTAAATTTAACACTCCCTCTCAACTAGGGGGAACTCTGTCCACTAGTGCAATCCAAACATCGTGCGTCATCTTGTCGTAACTTGCTTTGCTGGCCTCTTTATTTCAGAATAGAAGTGGATCAGTCACAAAGACATCATTCCCAACTGACAGATTCAGCCCAGAGATCCGAAACCTCTATAGGACTCAAAGAGTCTCATACCAACCCGAAGTTGGTTTATCTGACCCGAAGTCAATAGGAGGTTTGAAACCTCACTTGGACTCAAGAGAGTCATATAGTAACCCGAAGTCAGTTGGAGGTCCAAAACCTCACTTGAACTTTATCCCAGATCAAGTGATTGGACCATGCCATCCTAGATAGAGAGTACGACAATCTCTGATGTGTCCATCAGTCTTTGCTACTAGTCTCTAGCTTTTCCCACCTCGTTGGCCAAATGAGAGGTACTTCCCATGAGTCCAGAACTCAAATGGGTAGGATGCATACAGGGCACAGATAATGAGAAGTCAACCAACTGAATCATCATAACGGTGGGGTAGAAGCACACCAACAAGGTTCGGCAATCCTAGCCTTGTGGTTGCTTATAGCTCCGAGAAGCTATCCCCAAAGGCCCCCAGAGCTCCAAGAGCTCATCGTCCAACAAGACCCTCATAATAGGGTCGTTCCACGATTCCAAGATTCTCATGGAAGGTTAGGAACATGACCTTCCCCAAGGGCATTGTGAGAATATTCGCGACTTGCTCATCAGTTCCTATATGATCAAGCCTTTAGGCACCTCGCTGTACCATATCCCGGATAAAGTGGTACCAGCCATCAACATGCTTGGATTGATCATGGAACTCGAGATTCTATGACAAGAGAATCCCCCTCTGGTTATCACAAAGGATAACGGTGGCATCTAGCACATGCTCAAACAACTCACTGAAGAGCTTTCGCAACCAAGTGACTTCAAAACGGGCCATACATGCTGCAATGTATTCGGCCTCAGCAATACTCAAGGCTACCGATTTCCGTTTCCTGCCCGAAGCAGATCTATGTGTGAAGCATCATCCAGATGTGCTCTTGTGATCCACCACACTGCCCGCCTAATCGGCATCAGTATATCCAAGGAGTGTCATGCTCCCGGAAGTGTATCTCAACCCATGGTCTATCGTGCCCCAGAGATATCTCAAGGGTTTCTTGGCACCAACCCAGTGAATGTTATGATCAACTATGTGTCGACTCAAAGTGTTCACTGCATACGTTCGGACGAGTGTTCCCTAAGAACAATAGGGCCCCTACGAGTTGACGATACTCAGTAGGATTGGCTAACACGGACCCAGCAACGCTGCCACTGAAATTCTTAAAGTTGAGCTCCATCAATGTCGATGCAGACTTACAGTCCGTTTTACCAAATCTTTCCAGAAGCTTCACAATGTATTTTCCTTGAGATAGGAAAATTCGCCAGGTCTCTGCTAGACCTCCAGGCCTAAGAAGTAATGTATCAGTCCTAGGTCCTTCATCTCGAACTTAGAAGTGAGCTCCCTCTTAAACTGATGAATGAGAGGGTCAGCATCTGTCAGGAAGATATCATCCACATACAACACCAGAATGAGAGGCTTCTCTCTATCAACCTTGAAGTAAAGGTTTGGATCAGCGTTACTACGAGTGAATCCTAGCTTCATCGGGTAGCTATCTATCCTCTCGTACCAAGCTTTGGGTGCTTTGCTTCAGCCCATAGAGGGCTTTCTTCAACCTGTAGACATGGGCGTCCTGATCTCGGACTTCGAACCCCAAAGGGTTCTCTACATACATATCTTCCTTTATCGCACCATGCAGAAATGCGGTCTTGAAGACTCCATCCTTGCGTAGCAGCAAGGCCTATGATAGATCAAATGTCATAGTCTATGCCTTCCTTTTGAGAGAGCCCATGAGCAACGAATCTTGCCTTGAACTTTTCAGCACCAGATCCATGCTTGATCTTGAGGTGACAACTGATTTTTCCTCCGGTCTTGGAACCACATCCCAGACATCATTCTTCATTATGTGCATCACATCCTTCCAGACCTGATGCTTTCCCAAATAATCCAGGCTCATATGTACTCATGCAGTTAGATACCTCTGGTATATATATGGCTTCTTGTTTTCCTACCGGAATTTCCCCCTTGAAGCCATATACCCTTGAGCCATGAGGGTCTTCTTTCTTTCAGCAATGATATTAGCTCAGGAGCATATACAGTTGTATTCTCCCTCTTAATGCCAACTTCTCTTGTGAGAGAAGACATTTATTTTAAATGAGGGCATCCTAGACACCAACTTGGAAAGGAGTCTTATTCTCCCACAATCAAAGCCATCCAAGACTTATAGCCATATACTGTCATCTAGCTATCATGCATATATCATATACATTATTTGTTCAAAACTTCACAGGCTTTGCTGATCATGGCTCAAGACACCAACAACGTGACTGAAGGCTGCAAAAACTTCTCAGTTCACACTTGCAGGATTATCATTACGCTCCAATGTAAGACTGATATTGTCACAAGCTTATAGCTATTATGAATTTCATAAACATGGGTTTCTGTCTATGTCACTGTCATAATGACAGTGACATAGAATCAATGATTTAGTTCCTCAAATTTTGCGGCTACAAAAAGACACTATGAACTGTCATCACTGTCATATCATTATCATAGAGATATTGTCAAACATCTTGTCATTGATATACTCTCATAACGGTCATGGATAAATTGTCAATAAAGTCACTCATGTATCATGAGCAAGATCTTTGTCATTATGTAATATAAGCACATATGAATCAAGGTATTCATCCAAGTCATTGTCATAGCTAAAATTTCTGTCATGGATACACTGTTCACATATTACTGTATATAATCCCAAATTCTCAACAAATCTCCTTTGTTCATCAAAGTGACAGTATATAAGTCTTTTTTTTGTGTTGTCCCTGGTTATGGGTTCGGGTGGTTCTTAAAAAAAATGACTCTTCAAACCATACTTTGCAGTAAGGTTAATAACAGCTCTCAGGGCAGCCCCCAACTTAATATCTACAATATTCTAGAGTCTTGCCATATAATCTGGTGCTTGAGAAGCAGTTGTGCCTTGTCCATTTGTCACAACTTCCTTTCCAGCCTTCTCCACATTTCTCAAATACTATGTCAACAAATTCACATGATCTACTTTGTCCAACATGCCAAATGCATCAGCGTATCTGAGGACCTCTCACTGGTTACCTCCTGCGGGGATCTCCTCTATTGAATCCAAAGCTGGAATTAACGATCATTCCAACCCAGAATGCAATGAAAACCAGGAGAAAAATCAAATCCCGTCATTTTCGGTTCTCCTGGATGTTCTGCAACGGAATTTATTCCGCCCTTCCTCCAACAATTGCACCCTCTGGCCCAAATTCTCTTTTTCGCCCCATTCCTCCACTATATCCGACCGACTTAATCTTCCAATTTGCCTTGTTTTGCAATGTATTCTATATTCTAGCTCCCACAACCTCCATATACTGGCAAAGACACGACCAAAACTTGAGAATGTCGGGACCAGGCGATGTAACATAATTAATCAGAGGTATGAACATTATCCGAGAAATCCTACATTGCTTGTCGGGGGTTTCCAAGAACCTGGAGTTTCACCTGCCCGCGGTAACAACTTAAGCTTCGAACTGTGAGCTGTCGACTTCTGCATCCGACTCAGCCAAAGGTTTTAAATTTTATGGTGATAGAAACAATATTTTCTATGGATTTTGGTGGAGCCGAGAAAGCACATGCAATACTGTTATTCCAAAAGAAATATGTGGGCTCCAGAGCACGCGTTACCAAATTTTCCGTATCGGGGGCTTTAAGGAATGCCAACAATTTGTTCCATAAGGTTTTCGAGTCTTACATGTGGTGCATTATGTAATTTCTGAGGCCACGGTCGTCGTCTTTATCGTGGAGGATTTCGATCACAGAGCGGACACCAACGGATGAGAGAACACTATAATGAAGCCATACATACCATATACTTATCGCATAGAACCATGCCATATGATTGTGCAACGATTCCATATATATCACAGCCACACACTCATTATAGAGATGTTGAGACCAATACATATAACAATGCCGTGACCAACCATGCTGAGACTGACCATTGCATTGTGCCATAGAACATAGGTGCGATGACCATCTCAGAGGTGCGAGAGCAAAGGACCGAGCTCAATGCCATACACTCGCATATAAGTCTTGGCTGCAGAAAGATTGATAATTAGGGCCACAAATTGAGGCTTATTAGATCTCTGCACTAGACGTCTAACAGGCTCCAGATCATGCCTAAATTCCTCACTGTCCTTAGCTTAAAGTCAACCGCAGAAGATGAATACAATTATATCTCAACAGCTCCAAAAGGAGGACCGAATGACCTTGGAAACTTTTCAATTCAATCTGCAATCAATTTCAGAATATGCTCTCCACAAAATGCCAAGAATAATAGTCCAGCGAGGTTCAAAGCCATGATTCTCTTCCTTCTTGATGAACTGCAGAGATAAATGACCAAATATTTATGCACAGAGATGATGCTTAAAACAAGGCTGAGAGCCACAGTAGAGAAGGAAACAGGGCTTCTTAGGATTGAGGCTAAGTTTGTCTTTGATCACCTGCAATATAGAGCCCAATGTAACCCTTGAAAATTCATTACCCAAAAACCAAATCAAGCCTCGCATTGGATCTAGAAATATTCCACAGGGCCAAAGTTCAAATTCAGAGCAAAGTTCTTCGGAGATAATGTGATTCCCATATAAATTATAACAATGCCTATACAGAAATATGATGCCCCATTCAAATTGTGTGATGCCCATACAAATTGTGCAAAGCCCATATGGTCTGTGTGATGCCTCAGTCCAGCGACATTCCAGAGGTATATATGAACAACCCTCTTCACACTGCCCTAGATTCTTGACATAAGCTAGGCGTTGTCTTCTCCTAGCTCTAATACCATGTTAATTTCTAAACATGTTCTATGCCATTTCAGATTGGGGCACAAAATACTGAAGCAGATAGAACATACCAATAGATCGATGGAAGACAAGCCAAAACAGAGATAATGAATGGTGGCGTTACGATGATCAGTAGGATGCTTCTACCAGCAAAGTCTCCAATAGGTCATTCAGCCAAGCGTGTCACACACAACCCCAAGACAACCCAGACAAAGAATACTCCACAAAGACGCAACACCAAGAACTCAGCTCCATTTCCATCAAGAGAGAAAAGAATCCTCCACATATTGTGTATAATGAACTCCAAGTCTCTCCAATATATAGGCATCTTTGGGGGTGTGTGACACGTCCTTTAAGACATTTAAGTCTATATTATATTCCAGGGTGACTTAGCACATAAGTGGAATAAATTCAAAGTACATGTTCTGCTCATCCGATAGAGATGATCTTTAGATAAATCTTACACCTCTTCGAAAGAGGAATCCAATAAAAAAATTGAGATCGTTATCTGAGCAGCACAACCTGGAGTTTGGACCTAGTTGCCCAAATTTAACAGGTTTTCTACCCATGGTATTTTGTAGATCTGGTCAAGAGAACTATGATTATGTTTTAATCCAGGGTTAGTGGATTGGGGTTTATAAATGCTTCAACATATATATATATATATATATATATAGATATATATTGTATGTAATATTCCGAATTAGCAACAACTAATTGGTAATATTAATTTTTGGCTAGTTTACTTTTTATAAAGTTAAATCAGTTAATAAAGTGGGTGAGAAGATATTTAGCCTACACTTCGGAAATAAACATTACCTAAAATCACTTGAGCACATTATTATTTGACAGCGTGTGGCAGCGTGGGCTAAGAGGGACAACGCAGTTTTGGTGGGGCCTAGGTGAGAGCAAGGCTCTCAAAGCATAAAGAGGGGAAGAGGCTCCTCATTCATTCATTAGATTATGCATCTATGTTTTGTCTCTTGACATTGAGCACACTTTTGCTGTTGAGCAAAGTCTGCAAGTGATGTTCAGCACACCGGGTGTCTCCGAGTGGAGATCCCAACGTCAACCCTGAGGGCCTTCGAGTGCCTACTCGGGTGAGGAGTTCTAGCTATTGATTTTCAGGTGGGAGCCATAGCATATTTATCCAGGGATTACGCACTTGCTTGGGCAGCGCAGTCTCAGGGAGAGATCACGCAGTTCTTGGAGGAGGTAGTGCCGAGAGTGAAGATTCATCAGGGGATTCAGACCGAGATAGTGAGAAGGGATCAACCCTTAGCTATTCCATCATTTTGGTAGAGGAGGAGGCCATTATTTGCAGTGATTCATTCAGGGCCAGCGTACTTCACTGGGATAGCGTTATTCCTCAAGGGAGGTGATTTTCCGGGGTCATCCGTTCCGGAATCCCTTTCTTGGCTTTTTTGGGTATGTGGAAGAGATCTCATTCCCAGAGTTTCACATTTTTTTGAGCAGGGGAACAGTAGCAGCAGTCTGGTAGTAGCAGCAACAACATTTTGGAGATAACACAGTCACTGATAGAGCAACCATTCCTTGAGCATTTCTGAGATTATTTCTAGCTTGCCTTGTGCAAGCTAAGGTGCCATCATTCTGATCAGCTTTGTACTTATTTTATCTTCCAGTTATATAATAAAATGGCCAGCATTCTCCATATTTTGCATTATTTTTGTGGTGTTTCTCTATTTGTTGTAGTTTCTTGTTTATGTTGCTTTATATTGCTGTTTATTTATACTCGGAATATTACAGTGGTATCAGAGCTCATAGACTTGGCTCATCCTATGGAGCAGATTGTCTATGACACCAGCAGGAAAACCATATATCACTTACCGGGGAAGGAGGTATAAGGACCAAGAGCGGAGGCTTAAGGCCACTTTTGGAGAGGGTGATCACATTCTGGTAGTGGGCGTAGAAGAGAAGGAAGTAATGGTAGAGGAGAAAGATGAAGGGAAGGAGCTTGGGGAACTTGTCCTAAAGTATGTGCAGGAGTTATCAAAGAGGATAGAAGAGATGGGGCAGAAGTTTACCACAAACTAAAGACAGCGTGAAACCTCAAGGGGTTTCCACACCGAAGAAGGGTCCGACACCTCCCATCACTTGTAGGAGAAACTCACAGCGCAACAGATGGCATCACTTACTTCCCCACGTTCCACGATGCACACATTTCTAGCTATGGGCACTCGAGCAGGAGCACCTCAGGAACCAGAACCGGTTCACATGGGGGATTATTTTGGCGGCTATCAGTCCTATGGGCGAGAGTTTGGTGATGCTCTCACTTTTCATGACTTTTTGCAGCTCAAAAAGGACAACAGACCCCACAACCAGAACAGAGGGGGCAGATACACACAGGATGGGGATGTACAACGTACAGTGGGCAGATTTTTCTAGCCAACATCTGACGTATCCTCCAAGGGTTTGGCAAAGGCTTGGGTAGAGAAGCTAGATATCTATTTCCAGCTTAATCATATGGCAGAGGGAGAGGCCATCAAGGTAGCAGCGCTGCACTTAGAGGGAGAGGACCATGATTCGTGGTTCCACGGGATGGACACGTTGGGTCACTCAGCTGTGACAACATATGCAAAGTTTACAGAAAGATTGGTAGAGCAGTTTAATCGAAGGGATCCAGAGGAGCACTTTGTTGCGCTGACCAAGTTCAAATAGACCGGGAGCTCGGACACCTACATTTTCGAGTTCTTGAGACTCTCCATGATGTTACCTAACCTGTCCTCAGCCAGGATGATATAAATGTTCATTGATGGGTTGGCATAACCTCTGTGGTGGTTAGTTAGATCTACGAGGTTGAATACACTTCACGATGCAGTTGGGAGGACCAGGGATTTGCAGGATGCCTTACCTAGGACCAGAGCTGCTTGCCTCCAGAGACTGACATTTCAGCCAAAGGGGAAGGACATGAGGACTCCACCTCTGAGGGGGAACCAAGGTTGGGGGCCTTTGGACAATCAAACCCAGAGAGACCTGAGACGGAAGAAGCTATGCTTCACATGCCAGGAGCTGTGGGCACCGAGACATCGTTGTGTTGCTGGGAAGGCACACTACATAGAGGTCTTCTCTGACAGTGACAGGGAAGAGGATGTGTATGAGGAGATGGAGGCAGGAGGTAGCGATGTAGTATAGGGAGGAGGTCATCCACCACCTCCACCACCAGGAACAAGAGGGGCAGCGTTTGCACCTACTGGGGGAGTCCTTGCTTCTTTGCGAGGGGTTCCCAAATACTTGACACTGCGTGTCCAGGGTACTATGCAAGGACAACATGTTTCACTATTAGTGGACAGTGGGGCTACCCATAATTTTATTTATGTACAGTTGGTAGAGCAGAGGGGCATACCGACAAAGAGCTTTGATGAGTTTTTCAGTGCTGGTACCAGGTGCCAAAACTATGCAGTGTACTAAGTATGTGCCGGCTTTGGCAGTGACTATGGGGACTTACACTCTAATGGATCATTTCTTTGTGGTGGACATTCCGGACACCAACGTGATACTAGGAGTACAGTGGTTGATCACGCTGGGGAAGGTCGCTACAGACTGGGAGACCATGGAGATGGATTGGACAGAGAAGAAGACCGGGAAGCATGAGATGATTTGGGGCATGCACACTTCTCTGCCACAGACAGTTTCAGCACACCGGATGGAGGCAAACTTCCGAAATGGATATATAGAGTGGGCAGTAGAGTTACATGTTTCGGAGGCAGGGTCTACAGGGCAGGACGTACAACCAGATGCGCAATCGATTTTGGACAGATATGCTACAGTTTTTGGGGATATACCACCAGGGAAGCCACCAGATCAGTGGTTTGAGCACACCATTAAGCTGGAGCAGGGCATCCAGGCCATGATTACTACACCCTATAGGCATCCTAAAGCCTACAGGGATGAGATTGAGAGAGCTACTCATGAGCTCTTAGTGCTGGGACATATTCGACCTAGCACTAGCTCGTTTTCTTCTTATGTTGTACTGGTGAAGAAGAAGGATGGCACATTGAGGATGTGCATCCAATATTGGGCTCTCAACGAGAAGACCATGAAGAACTGATACCCCATCCCACGGATTGATGAGTTGAGGAGATCAAAGTTCTTCTCGAAGATTGATTTGAGGTCGGGTTACCATCAGATCTACGTGAGGGACCAGGATGTCCCCAAGACAGCTTTCAGATGTCACTATGGCCACTTCGAGTTTCTGGTGATGCCCTTTGGGATAACCAATGCACCAGCCACTTTCCAGTCCTGCATGAACCACATCTTCCGTGGTCAACTGAGGACGTTTGTGATGGTATTTTTCGATGATATCTTGATATACAGCCGGACGTGGGAGGAGCACCTGCAACACATTGAGGTTGTATTGCACATACTGGAGGAGCAACATTTTTATGCTAAGCTCTCCAAATGCGAATTTTGATCGACGGAGATGCTCTACTTGGGGCATATCATTGGTGTGGATGGAGTGAGAGTCCACAAGGAGAATATTAGGGCCATCCAGGATTGGCCAGAGTCGAAGAACGTGATTGAGCTTCGGGGGTTTATAGGCATCTGCACCTACTACTGGAAGTTCGTCAAAGGTTTCCCAACTTGTTGCACCCCTCACATATCTTACCAAGAAGAGGGCATTCAGTTGGACATACACAATGCAAAGGGCTTTTGACAGGCTCAAGGAGGTAATGAGCAACTGTCCAGTTTTAGTGTTTTCGTATTTCACGCAACCTTTTTTCCTTGAGTGTGATGCATCTGGAGAGGGGGTAGGTGCAGTCCTGATGCAAAGAGGCCACCCCATAGCTTTCGAGAGCAGGAAGTTATTGCTACATGAGAGGTTGTATCCCATAAACGACAAGGAAATGCTAACTATCATGCTTGCACTGGCCAAGTTTCGGTAGTACTTGGTGGGGAACAGATTCAGGGTGAGGACTGACCACAACAACCTTCGATTCTTTTTAGAGCAGAAGCAGTTGTAGGAGAGGCAGCATAAGTGGGACAGCAAGATTCAGGCATACGATTTTGACATCGAGTATGTCAAGGGGAAGAACAACGTGGTGGTCGATGCTCTTTCACACAGACCGACAGTGTTGTCTCTGATGAGCTTAGACACAGATTGGAGGGCTCAGTTACTGGTGGAGTACTCCAAGGACTGTTTTTCTTGTGAGATATTGGATGGACAGGTCACAGATGACAGGTATAGAGTGATGGATGAAGTGATATATATCAAGGATCAGATCTTGACTAGGAGCTCTTAGCTCAAGGAGAAGGTACTATGTGCCTCACATGACTCACCGCTATCAAGCCACCAGGGGTTCACCAAAACCTACCAGGCCATCAGGGAGAGATTCTCTTGGAACGACATCAAGGAGGACGTACTCCGACATCTCAGGGAGTGCAAAGTGTGTCAGCAGAACAAGGGGGAGATGAATATTCCAACAGGATTACTACAACCACTTCCCATTCCAAAGGGGAAATGGGAGAGCATTTCAATGGATTTCATCACAGGGTTGCCAACGGTGTAGGGAAAGGATTGTATCTTCGTAATCATTGATCGACTAACAAAGTATGCACACTTCTTCACTATATTAGCGCGGTACACAGCAACACATGTGGCAGAGTTGTTTTTCAGGGATGTTTTCAGGTTGCATGGTCTCCCGAAGACCATTGTTAGTGATCGTAACAGTTGTTTCATGGGTGATTTTTGGCAGGAGCTCTTTCGTTTGGTGGGTATAGAGTTGGCTCCGAGCACCAGTTATCACCCTGATACAGATGGGCAGACAGAGATAGTGAACAAGTGGCTGGAAGGTTGCTTGTGAAACTATGTCACAGGGCAGCAGAAGGCATGGTTATGTTGGTTGCACTTGGGAGAGTACTGCTACAACACCACTTTCCATATGTCCATTAGTATGTCTATGTTTTACGCTTTATATGGATATCATGCTTTGTCTTTTGCTGACATAATGTTTGGTGCTAGCAAGGCCCCCAGAGCTAAGGACTGGATCTAAGAGAGTCAGGATATACTCCGGGCTCTTAAGGACAGCTACAACATAGAACTAGCAAAAGTTGTATGATGACAAAGGACGAGTTGAGAGGCATTTTGAGGTAGGGGACTTGGTCTACCTACGACTTCAGCCATATCGGCAGTCCACGCTGAAGCAGAAGGGGTTGAAAAGCTCAAGCCCTGCTTCTGTGAACCATATAGGGTGATACGTAGGATTGGGGAGGATGCATATGAGATAGAGTTACCCACAAGTAGCAGGATCCATAACATATTCCATGTATCCTGCCTTAAAAAGGCATTGGGGCAGCAGGTGACTGCAACCGAGGAGTTTCCACCCACAGATGATGAAGGGCATTTGGTGTTACAGCCAGAAGCCATCATAGACACCAAGGAGAAGTAGTTGCAAAGCAGAACAATTAGGGAATATTTGGTGAGGTGGAGGAACTTGCCGAATGAGTATGCCACTTGGGAGAGTGAGAATATTTTGCAACATCCATCATTACAGTTGCTTGAGGACAAGCAACGTTTTGGCGGGGAGGACTGTAATATTCCAAATTAGTAGCAGCTAATTGGTAATATTAATTTTTGGCCAGTTTACTTTTTATAAAGTTAAATCAGTTAATAAAGTGGGTGAGAAGATACTTAGCCTACACATAGGAAATAAACATTCCCTAAAGTCACTTGAGCACATTATTATTTGACAGCGTGGGGCCCAGGGGTTGAAGTGGTAGCGTGGGGGAAGTGGAAGCATGGTCCCATGATAGAGCAGAGAGAGAGGGACAACGTGGGCCAAGAGGGACAACACACTTTTGGTGGGGCTAGGTGAGAGCAAGTCTCTCCAAGCATAAAGAGGGGAAGAGGCTCCTCATTCATTCATTCAATTATGCATCTATGTTTTGTCTCTTGACATTGAGCACACTTTTGCTGTTGAGCGAAGTCTACAAGTGTTGTTCAGCGCACTGGGTGTCTCCGAGTGGAGATCCCAACCTCAGCCCCAAGGGATTTCGAGCGTCTGCTCGGGTGAGTAATTCTAGCTATTGATTTTTAGGTGGGATCCATAGTATATTCATCCAGGGATTACGCACTTGCTTGGGCAGCACAATCTCAGGGAGAGATCACGCAGTTCTTGGAGGAGGTAGTGTCGGGAGTGAAGATTCATCAGGGGATTCAACCCGGGATAGTGAGAAGGGATCAACCCTTTGCTATTCCATCATTTTGGTAGAGGAGGAGGCCATTATTTGTAGTGATTCATTCAGGGCCAGCGTACTTCACTGGGATAGCATTATTCCTCAAGGGAGGTGATTTTCCATGGTCATCCATTCTGGAATCCCTTTCTCGGATTTTTTGGGTATTTAGAGGAGATCTCATTCCTAGAGTTTCGTATGTTTCTGAGCAGGGGAACAACCCCAAAGAGCCATCCTATTCCATAAGTAGCAACAGTCCGGTAGCAGTAGAAACACCATTTTGGAGATAACGCAGTCACTGATAGAGCAACCATTCCTTGAGCATTTCTGAGGTTATTTCCAGCTTGCCTTGTGCAAGCCAAGGTGCCATCATTATGATCACCTCTGCAGTTATTGTATCTTTCAATTATATAATAAAATGGCTCAACATTCTCCATATTTTGCATTATTTATGTGATGTCTCTCTATTTGTTGTAATTTCTTGTTTATGTTGTTGTTTATTTCTACTCAGAATATTACATTGTAACATGAAAAAGAATATAATGAAAAATCAATTTGGTATTTCCAGTTTTGGGATCCATGGGAAAATCTGTGTATATTTGTTTTATGTTCTCACCATTGTATATTTTTGTTTGTTTAAAGAATTCTTTTGCAAATAATTTCGGGTACAGGAATCATTCTGGGAGGAATACTTGACGAAACACCTTAGTGTAATAACTTGTTAGAATTGGGACGAGAAGATCTACAAGATGAAATTGTGGGAAGTGACTTTCAGTGGCTTGAGGAGAGATGGTGGTTGATTTACCATTTTCCCAAATTAAAAAGGTAGTTTAATTAAAATAAAGGGAGGGAAAATGTATTAAGTGATTAAAATAATAATAAAATAAAGGCTTCTAGAGGGTTCCATCGGATATATAAAAGAGGAGGATGAAACCATGTGTAAATTTAACAAGTCTAATTGCAACAACTGAAAATTTGTTCTTCTAACTATAAATTAATTATGCAGTTTATTTGCTACGACAAATAACGAATAAATCAAATTTCAATTTTACAACAATAAAACTGCAAAAAAATAAAAGCGATGGAAACTGAGAAATGCTAGCACACATAAAAAATGACACCGTTATTTTTGGACAATTGTACCTGGAAAAACCTAATGTGGGAAAACTGGTGCAGCAGATGAGGGTTTTATTATTATTCTTCAACACCAAATTTTAGTACAATAATTTAGATGCCAAATTGGCAATCCAATCTAAGAGAATCACTGGAAATATTCTTGTGAGAATTTTTCCTCACCCCACAGCTGATTTCAGATCCCGAAACTAGCCCCTTAGCAATTCGCACTTCCTTCTGCATAGTGCTTGTGCAGGCCTTATTGTTGTTGCCTCCAGAAAATCTTGAAATTTGTAGCTTTGCTTCTCTTTGGCTCTGGAACTGATTCACTGGATCTCCTAATAAAAATCCCAGCTACTAGCTACTTAATTGACTGCTCCTCCCGCTAGATCGAACCGCCTCTGTGTGTTGCCTACGTAACCTCTACGTAGTCCCTTTGGGAAAACTCGCACTCCCTCTATTTGAATCTTTTAGCACTGGAAAATCGAACTTCCTTGATCACTAAGTATTTGCATTGGTGTGTCCCTCTAGTGCCTCACTCCTCTGCCACTTGCTACTCAATCATTGGCTCAATCTCACTGTTGAATCACCTACCACTGGAAAATCAAACTTCCTTGATCACTAAGTATTTGCATTGGTGTGTCCTCCATCTATCCCATCGACCTCTTCTTATAATCTCCGGTTGAGACTTCAATAGTCACGATTAAATATTAATCGATGGTTGAGATCATCTCTAAGTCGATCTATGTGATTTTATAGAGAATTCTCACCTTTCTCAATTAATTCTTTATAATTAACTAGTTTTCTTAAGCTAGACTTAGGAAAAATTTAAATGATAGTCAATTAATTTAATTGTGTTATCTCTACGTGTAATTTCCATAAACGATTTCTGGGTTTTGGAGAAATCATGTGTTTTAGCTTCTCCACAACGTTTGATATTAAAACACTATCAAATATGACAAAAAATAACACTCCCTCTTAGCGAATAAGGTGTTCTAATGTTGCACGGCTACAACACCCTGTCTCTTAATCATCCTCCCATACACGTTGCTAGTGTCTGACAACTATAGTTTTCTTCCACTATCCACCAACCACTGTGCTAACTCTAATTCATCTACTATTGGTTGTAGTAAAACCATGTTGCATCTATTTTTCTTCTGACATTCCACTGTCTTATTGCCAACTCTACATCTGCACTACAACCCAACTAGCACTCCCTCTCACCATTGGTGCTAATTTTACAACTGAGAAGTATCCAAAATATTGAATCAACTGTGATCACATGCTACAATTGTCTCCTTAGTCTCTTACTGCTACTAGCCTCTACACTGTCTACTGGGGAACTTGTGTTGTTGTTGATTCTTCATTGTGCCTCCTGCACTGTTGCTAACACTACTTTGTGCCCTTCAACATCCGACTGCAATTAGTCTGCAACTGTCACGCTGAAACTGACTACATCAACTAACACTAATCCTCTTGCTATTGAATATTGTGGGTTCCTTTAACAAGGGTATGGTCCTGTTGTCTGCGTTAGACCCTGCCTGCATATCTGTAACTTTCGGAATAAAGCTCTACATCACCCCACCTCTCTACTGGAAGTATAGTTCCATACATAGGAAACTCTTCCTCTAGTCTAGAGGAAATATTATCAATATTTGCAGGTGTTTCTACTTGATCCTGCTTCTCCTTCTTGTCCTTCTTCCTCCGAGGTCACTTGGTTTCTGTAGTAGTCAAACTCGCCACACCTAAGGCACTTGATCTTGGACATATCCTTCTTCTTTTTATACTCTCCCTATGAGCCTTCTCCCTGACTGGGACCTTTTTCTTTCCCTTTCAATCCAAGGGCCACATTGTCTTCCTCCTTCACACCCTTCGATCCTTTGATGCTATTGTCGTTGATGGAGCTCTTTACTACAGCTCGCCTCATCTCCTCTTGTGTGAGATCTCATCCTATAATACCTTGGATGAAGGTATCCCATTCCTCGGTGACACTATTGAGGGATAAACATGCCACAATCTTGGTAGGTGTTGGTGAATCTCCTATAGTTGCAAGTTCACCTTGGATATCCTAAATTCTAGTGAGAAATGGGGTTATGTGTTCACCCTTTTTCATTTGAATATTCCTCAGTGTTTCCTTCAGGAACGTTTTCCGTTGCTCGAAAGGATTCTGATATAATCTTGCAAGAAACTCCCATATCTCTTTGGTCATATTCTTAGCTGTTATGTGTGAGACTATATGATCTCGAATTCAATCGAGAATCATTTGCTTTGCCTAGGACATTTCGTTCTTGAAATTCGCTAACGATTGATGGTGTGTAGGTTCTACACAAATTTATCTGCATAAGTCTTCAGACCATGCTCATCTAGCAGAAAGGGCATACTCGCCTTCTAGATGATATAGTTGGATGTACCATCCAATTTTTGTTGATCTCTAAGCCCTATTGAGGAAATTTCTGCAAATCTCCCTCTTTCACATGTTCAACTGCTAGAATTGATATTCGCACTCCTTCGTAGAGTGAGAAAATATGTTGGTTGTTACTGCTTGCTGCAACTGGAAATTTTGGATTTCTAAAGCTAGAAACCCTCTGAGAGAAACCCCATCTATGTGTGCAAATTCTCTTCCACTGGGCATTGAATTTTCTCTAGAAAATTACTATAAAACCTCTATGCCCAGACCAAGAGCTTTCTCTGTGAAAATATTGAGCTGCTAATCCCTCTACTTGGTGAAATCACTACCCGGAAAAATCGAGATTTCCTGCCACCCTACAACTAGAAAATCAAAACATGTCCAACAATTCACACTGCATGGCTAGGCACTGTGCAACCCCAAGGAAATTTGTCTTGTTGCTCCCTCTGAACAATGAATTCTCCCTCTTCGTCTTTGATCCTATGATCCTTTAAACACGCTCTTATACCATGTGAAAATTTAAAATTCTAGTTGCAGCAACTCGAAATTTATTCTTCTAACTATAAATTAATTATGCAGTTTATTTACTACGACAAATAACGAATAAATCACACTGAAAATTTTCACCAATAAAATTGCGGAAAAATAAAAGTGCTAGAATCTTAAAATCCTAGTGCACAAACATAAAAAATGACATCATTAGTTTTGGACAATTGTCCTCGGAAAAACCCAATGTGGGAAAGTCAGTGCAGCAAACGAGGGTTTTATTATTATTCTTCAACAACAAATCTGAGTACAATAATTTGGATGCCAAACTAGCAACCCAATCTAAGAGAATCATTGACAAAATTCTTGTGAGGATTTTTCCTCACCCCACAATTGATTTCAACTCTTGAAACATGCCCCTCAGCGATTCACACTTCCTTCTGTGTCAGTTTCTGTGTAGTGACTGTGCAGGGTTTTTTGTTTCCTCCAGAAACCCATGAAATCTGCAACTTTGCTTCTTTGCAGCTATGGAACTAATTCATTGGATCTCCTGATAAAAATTTCTGCCACCAGCTACTAATTGACTACTCCTCCAGCTAGATCGAAGTGCCTCTATGTGCTCCTTGCGTAGTCCCTCTAAGAAAACTCACATTGCCTCTATCTGACTCTTCTACCACTGGAAACCTCCACCGGAATACTACCTCACTCCTCTACCACCTGCTACTCAATCACTAGCTCGATCTCACTGTTAAATCACCTTCCACTGGAAAATCGAACTGCATTGATCATTAAGTATCTTCATTAGTGTGTTCCCCATCGATCTCTTCTTATATTATCTAGTTGATACTTTAATAACTACAATTAAATATTAATCGATGGTTGAGATCATCTCTAAGTTGATTCATGTGAGTTTCTAGAATATTCTCACATTTCTCAATTAATTTCTATTAATTAACCAATTTTCCTAAGTTAGATTTAGGAAAAATTTAAATGATGGTCAATTAATTTAATTGAGTTATCTCTTGGTGTAATTTCCATAAAATATTTCTAGGTTTTGGTGAATTCATGCATTTTAGCCTCTCCACAAAGTTTGAGACTAGAACACCATCTGATGCTACAAAAACTAACAGAGCATTTGGGGACATCTTGGATTGTTGAAATTTTGTGTTAACAAAGTTTGGAGAACCTAGTTCCCAACTTCTATAGCCTCGGGACGGAAATCCTTGGGTTTGCTATTGGGTGTTGGAAGAAAACCCACGAGTCTTGAGGATATTTCACCCAGAAATCTCACAGTGCTTCAAAACAGTTTTGGAGAGACCAAGTTTGTAGTAGCAGGTTTGAAAAAATCTTCTCACTAGGTTGTCTCCATCATTACCAGGGGTCATACATCATTTTGGTCATATATCCTTTTCTGTTTTTTGTTGTGATTGCTTGGAAAGCCCATGTTCAACTATTAATTCATATCTCCGTACTATTTCCAGTAATGGCTCAGTGATTTTATTGGCGTTTAATCATGTATCAAATTGTTGGTTGTCTATTTGGGATTATTTTATTGTTCAAGTTCATTTCTAGTAGATAATGTACTCAAATACAACATTTTTTAGAGATATTTAAAAACACTAATGCTCCATTCCAAGAATATAATTAGAAGCATGATACTATTGTTGTTATAAAAGAGATTGTGAGCTCAGAATTTCAGGGAGTTGGCACGGTTAACCATAAAAAAATATGGCACATGAATTGCAATGCCAAAGGAGAAATATATTAGCATCCCTAAGATACATGTGTATCTTGGTTTGTGCTTTAAAAAGAATGAAGGGGAATCATGTGTTTTTTTTTAACTTGACCACCAAAATTTGATAACGAAACCACCATTGAGGAGATCACATGAGAGATTTCTTATGTACTCGTCAAAGATAAAGATGAAGTTTGTATAGAATATCACCTTGATCATCTTGAAGATGGTAGGGATAGCATTAGGGAAGAATGACCAGATTGTACCATGGGAAGATTTTTCCCTGCATATCCCATTGATGAGGACTACAAGAAACCCAATTTTATAGAAAAACACCATTGAGAAGATAAGAGTGATAAATACCTAAGTTTATAACCACATACTAAATATAATGCTTAAGGTGCTTATCAACATCTCTGTGTGAATTATGGAAACATAGCAACATCATTGTGATCGATTCCACTAAATCAATAGGTGTAGTGAATGTAAGAGCTTGGTTTGAGCATATCATTTGATTATGTTATGTAAATATTGTCATATGGTGAAACTATGAGTCATTGTACATAGATTAACATGTGTATAGTAGTTACAACATTCATAGTTTGAGTTATGGATCCATATAGAGCTTGTATTGCTAACATATATGGAAAACATAAAACCAAATGAGGTTGAAATACAAGAGAATCATAAGTTGGTTATTTGATGTACTTGATTAATTAGGAATATCTAATGAGGTTTATAATATTAAGTATATTATAGAGATAATTTGAAAATTTGATGAAAGATATATATGTGTGTGTGTGAGAAAGATAGTTTATTGGATTAAGTTGAATTAAATATTACTTGGAAAAATAATAAAAGAGGTTTTTTTATATTTATTAAATAAAATATTAAAATTAGATGTACAATTAGTGGGCATTGGACTTTAGATTATGAATCAAAATTAAGAATAAATGCTCAAAGTAAGGTTGTCTTTTTATTTATGTTAAAAATGAAATTGTAAAATAAAATTTTAAACAAAGTTAGATTTGTTTGAAAACTAAGTTTTCCAATTAAAATTTTAAAAATGAAATTGTAAGATAAAATCTTAAATAAAATTAGATTTATGAAAATGTAATTAATTAACTAAATTAATTGTAAAACAAAGTCTTAAATGAAATTAGATTTATGAAAATGTAACTAATTTCTTTAAAAACTAAATTTTTTAACTAAAACGTGAAGATTTCCGTTAAAGAATAATAATCATTACCAATTTTGTAACAAGTGAAAAAAAAAAAAAATAATAATAATAATAATAATAATAATAATAATAATAATAATAACATGATTCAAATTCCTTTTACACATTTTATGTATCATTTCATTATGAAAAATATTGAAAATTATTGAATTCTAAAAAAAAAAAAAAAAAATTGGATTATGTAATCTATAACTTGTAAAAAAAAATTGTTTTAATCACATATGATCATGAAAATTTAAAGATTTATAAACAAACAATAATTATCAATCTTATAACAATAATATTTGTGAGTCTTGTAATAAATCTAAATCAAAAAATATAAAAAAAAAAATTAAAATTAAAATTTAAAAAATAATAATAATAATAATAATTAAGATGTATTAAATTTTGTAATTATTTTTTTTTTTATTTTTCGAAAGTATAAACAAACAATAATGCATAGTATCCAATCTTGTAACAATAATATATATTAAGAAAGTTGTATTAAATCCAACAAAAAAATTAAATGAAATTTTGAAATATATTACATTTATAATTAATTATTGAAAAAATAAGCCATCTTTTTAAAACTAGTTTTTTAATGAAAATTTAAAGATTTATAAACAAACAATCATGCATACTATTACTCTTATAACAATAATCCCTACTATCAATCCTGTAATAAGTCCAAAGAGAAAAAAATTTGAATTTGTGATTTAAGTTTTTTATTAAACATTTTATATATGAATTAATCATGAGATATGTTACATTCAGATTTATTTGAAAAGACCTTTGGGAGTCAAGTACAAATCGAAGGAAAAGCGTTGTGCTGCGAACGTGACCTAGCTACGCCGCCTTCGCTCTTTGCTCTCTGGGTTCAGCTCCAATGGAGGTCGGCGAGGGTGTCGAACCTGCCCCTCCCTTGCCCGAACTGATTGCATTCAAGAAGCTCATCGCTGGTTCTGACAAAAGACCAATATCCGAGGCACAACAGAAGTTCGTTAAAAAGCTAGACTGCATCCCAATCGTAGAGCTGCCAATAGCAAAGACTTGCAAATCCGCACTCAATCTTGCAGACAGAGGGCTCATTAGACAATTTATCGGGCTCTGGCCCTCTCCCAAATCCGTTGAAGCATGGGTGCAGAGAAACTGGATGTCGCTCGTATCTGAAGGAATCAAGAGCCATTTTGTTGGAAAAGGATTCTATGTGTTCGTGTTTGAAAGCTCGGACGACAACAACCTCATTTTTAGAAACGGTCCTTACTTCATGGGGCCTCAGGGTTTATAGTTGAACAAATGGACCCCTCACTTTGACCCAGCCCAGGACTTTCTGTCTGATGTTCCAGTCTGGGTCTGTCTACCTCATCTCCCATTACATTGCTGGAATCAAAAATCTCTACAGGCTATCGGCAACTCACTTGGAAGGTATATTGATCAAGTTGTTCGAAAAGATCAATACTCCTGCGCACGAATCTGTGTGGAGGTTGATCTGGAGGAAGGGTTACTAGAGGCAATCAAACTTACAGCAGTTGAATGGACGCACATCCAAGAGCTAGATTATGAATAGTTACCCTTCAAATGCCGGCACTGTCACGGCTATGGCCACTTCGCAAGACACTGCAAAAAAAAAGGAAGGAGAGGAGAGCGAGAACACGAAAGCATAACAATGGACCACAGTGTAAAAAACAGGGACAGCAAAACCCAAAACTAAAAGAATTCCAAAGGGAAATAACCCCGATCAAAAGGGGCAAGAACAAAAATATGGGACCTCCATCCCCACCTCGAAGGGTTACTCGAAGGGTTATTTATAGTTTATAAGATTTATAAACTATGATACCTTGGTTATTGAAATACAAGAGAATCATAAGTTGTAATAAGCTAGAACACTACTAGTCATATCTATAGTAAAGCAATGGTTGGCATAGTATTGATAACATGTATGAACCCAATATATTAGGTGAATAAAGTGTATATGATATCTTACTTGTGGTCTCAATATATGTATGCAACATATGTGAGACTAGCTTTATGCACTTTCTCTGTTGGTTCATCAACCTTCAAATATGCAACATGCCAACAACTCTAGCCTTATGAATTTCACAGGCTGGTAGGATGGTGTAGTATGTTGATAATGAATCCATAATTGACTACACATGTGAATAGAGTCTGGGTGATTATGAAAATTTTATTTGAAACCATAAGAGGCATCAAAGCTACTACCTCTCCATTTGTTGTGGGATATTTTATGAGTTGTGGGCAATACAAATTGTAACCATCAATAAATAAGACACCTTTTTCAAGTACTATTGGCAACATCAAATTGGAATGTGACTCAAAAAGACTTAGGTCAAATGTGTAGAGGGAAAATTTCAAATAACATGAACTAATAAGAGGGGTTTATTTGGCTACACTTGGTGGTAATTGAGACTTAAATTCTTGAGATTTCAACATAACTGGGAGGATGTAAATTGACCACATTGTGCTACAATAGGGTACATCAAGCCAAAATTGGAGGATGTGCTTGTGAGGGTGTACATAGGACACCCATAAGCCACATGGAAGGATAAAATGGGATGCAAAAGTACAACACTATAGTATACTAATGCAACAAGGATCAACATAAACCAAAATAGAGTCTTGTGATCCTCGAGTGTTTGCGAAATGAAAAAACTCAAATGATTCCCTAATCGGATCAAAGCAAGCCCTAAGACATAAATATGGATGCAAAATTTGCAAGGTACAACAACAATTATGATGATGATTATACCAAAAGATGTTCAGTGATTACACCAAGAGATCATTATTGATGTGCTGACTAAGGCTATAAAGTTGATAATAGACTATTGTTCTAAGATTTCTTAGAGAAACAAGAGTCACGTAATCAAAAGTGTTGCCTTGAAAGAAATTAATGGTTAAGATGGGTCAATGGCCTAATATTTATGCATATACTTTTATTATCAATTTTTCCTTCTAGTGTTGCCTTTGCAACTGGGCTTGAAAATCACCCATAATGCTTAAGAAATGATGTCCAATGCATGAGTCATCAGTGGAGTAATGAGAGCCTTATGACAATGTAAATCATGTTAAAAGTGATGAAATTATAAAGTTAATCATCATCATATTCTTTGCAAAATTTATGTGGATTTTTTACGACAATTTCAAAAGTAATTTTCAACTTGATATAGTAGATTTGAAAGTGGAGTTAGGAAGTACAATGTCCATGATATATATATATATATATATATATATATATATATATATATATATATATTATTTACAAATTATGGGTCTGAATCAAATCACATAATGATAGCAAGAGAAAGCTTGCATCATTATTCAACAACTTCAACTTCAGCAATTCTTTTTGAGACCACTGCTTGCACTTTTAATGACATCACTTACATTCACTAGTAAAAGTGATAAGTATATGCATTGATGTAGGCTTTTGAATCCTCTGACTATTAACACCACCATAATTGTGAAGCCAAGTAATATACAAAAATGGTAGAAATTAATTAGGAGTTGACATATTGGAGTTGGTATATATGGATTGAAATGAAAGCAATAATTTAAACAACTAGAAATATACACGATAGCCTTCAATAGGATGTATTCCTACCATCAAATAAGAAGGTAGGAAGTATTCAATAAGATGTATTCCTATAGCTAGTGGGAAGTAATAGAGAGCAACAAAAAAATATGCAAACGTAAAACTCCAACACAAAGGGATATTAGATGGCCTCTTTGATGATATGTTGATTTATGGTAGCATCAGATGTGCTCTAGCCTTGTAACTTTGTATATAGGCTAGGATACATGTATTCCATAAAACCCAGAAATGGTTTTGGAAAATTCCACTTAGAGATGGTTTAATTAAATTAATTAATCGCTTTTTAATGTTTTCCTAAGTCTAAACTTAGGGAAGCTAATTAATTAAAGGGTATTAATTAAACTAAGTGTGAATCTTCTAGATAAAGTCATGGATCACCTCCAAGTTAATCTTAGCCCTTGATTATGTTTTAATCGTGGCTATTGAATGGTCAATGGAAGAATATAAGAAGGAGGGTGAGGGACCTACGGAAAACACATTGAGACATTTCAGCCATTGAGCATTTTCGAATTTGTGAGGAGACAACTTTCGATCAAGAATCAAATCCCTAGGGCAGGGTTTGCTAAGCGATTGTGATTCATTGATCAAATCCAGGGAGGGGAAAAAGCAGAGACTGGTCAGGAGCACCAGGAGTGCATTTCAAAGAGAGGAAAAATTTACGCAGAAGAGAGACAACACAATTTTTTGAAGGGGTGACGCAATCCCTGCAGGAAATCATGCAGAAGTAGCACAATGTCTCTTGGAGTCAGTCCAAAGATAGCTAGAGGTTGGATTTTTTGAGCCAGGAGGGCCAAAATCCAGTCTCATATTAGCTATATCAGTTGCAGAAATGGGTGACGTAGTTCCTCAAGATTTCCCACGTAGGCTTACGCAGTTCTAACATAGGAAATCATGCAGAGGCAGTGAGGGCTTCACCAACACTGCTTAGATCATCTAGAGACTTGCAGAGTGAGGTATATCTTACAATTATATTTGTTGTCTAGATTTATCTAAAGGGTTTGCCAGATGTTGGCACCCTTGTTGTATTCAAGATTTTGCTGCTTAATAATACAAACCCTCAGATCTGCTACATCGATTTTCCCAAGTTGGGTTTTTCCAGGGACTTAGTCCAAAAATAACTGTGTCACATGTGGATGTTTTTCATTGTATTTTGTTCAGATTGTTTCAGCACTTAGATTTATTCTGCAGCATTATTTGTGTAGACTACTTCAGAAACTACTTTGATATTTCATTTTAATGAAATAATTATGAAACATAATAGAAGAAGTAATTCAGATTTGTTGCAGTAGGAATCCAAATCTAGGATTTTTCACATGGTATTAGAGCTTATTCAAGTTGAAGTGCAAGTGAAACACAAGTGAACTAGCAGATCAGCGCTGAAGTGTTTGTGATCTGCGTAAGCAGCAGCAGACCCTCCTAGAAATTACGTTGTCCAGACCAGGAGGGCATTCCAGCGCAGAAAAGGCTCCCTCTGAGAGAGTTGACAAAGGGGTAAGATTTTCCAGTTGCAGAAGAGGCAGCGTAGCAGATCATTGTAGCTGAAGGATGCAATTACTGCACAGCAGTAAGCGCTGGTGGATAAGCGTCAGAAAATTTCTGAAAAACACAATTGGGGATTTCTTGACCTCAGAGGGTTTCTTACTCAAAGAAACTCAGCTTTTCCCCATGTAGAAGAAGAAGTAGTGACTTACTCCTCAAGGAGTGCGTAAGTCTAGCTGAGCAGAGGGTTAGAGGAAGATTTCGACAAGTTAAGGAGATGTCCAGCAATGGACTACGTGACCAAGATAGATTGGAGGGTGCCTCCAACTATGTTATTTGGAAATCAAGGATAGAGTTTCTTCTTGATGAGCATGATCTGAAGGCCCTCATAGAGAGTGCATGTGCAAAACCCTTGGATGCAACACATCTGAGACAATTCAAGAAGAATATGGCAAGATTCAAGTGATTGATCCTAGATGGAGTGAAGGATCATATCGCACCCCACATAGCAGCAAAGACCATGGCTAGAGAGATGTGGGTAGGGCTGGAAAAGCTATACCAAGGATCTTCTGAGCAACTGAAGATGTACCTTGAAGAGAAGATGCGTAATATCAGGATGAATAAGGGAGAGCATTTTGAATCCTTCTTGTCTCATATTCAGGAAAACCAAGATCAACTATCAGCAGTATGATCTGCTCCTAGAGACTTAGAGCTAGTAAGGGTCACTCTAAACTTTGTTTCAGAGGACTATCAGGTCTTTTTCCAAAGTATACTGGGTAGAGAAAGACTTCCAAGATGGGAAGCAATGTGGGCAGCCTTACAACAAGAAGAGTTGAGGAGAGATCTCCTCAAAATACAGTTTGAGGATGGCAATAGCAGTTCAAAGGTCAAGAAGGAGGAAGAAGATAACATTGCCCTTGCATCAAAGGGGCAACAAAAGCAGAAGAAAAAAGATCTGTCCAAGATCAAGTGCTTTCATTGTGGGGAGATGGGACATTATGCCACACAGTGTCCTCTTAAGAAAAAGGATAAAGAGGAGAAGGAAGATCCACAAGAAGTAGCTGCCAAGATTGAGGAATAAAAGGATTGTCCTATGTTAGCTCACATTCTGAAAGTAGAAAAGTGGGATAACTTGGAGTTGTAGATCCAAAATCTACAAGGTGGCAGGATCCTTGAGTGTTTTCCGTACTCTTGGATCACATGCAAGCTACGGCAGCCTTAAGACAGTAGCAGGATGGATAGTTGCAGCAGATGAGAAGACAATGCAGTGGCTAACAGTACTAGAGCCTGATCAAAGCAGAGAGGGAGCAACAGCATCGGCATTTGAGCAGCAGCAGCGCAGTGCACACTGGTGCAGTGCAGTGTAGAGCAGTGCTCACGCAGTGTAGAGTAGCAACAACGCTAGTTGAGCAAAAACAACGCAGTGCACAGAGGGGCAGCGCAGTGTAGAGTAATGCTCACGCAGTAGAGCAGCATGGTTGCAGAATTCAGAGGGAGTTGCAGTACAGTAGCAGTTGGCAGCAATATGCATAGTCAACAGCAGTACAAATGCAATATTTTCTCTTATGTAGTGTTGGTGAGCAGCATCAACATCACATCAGCAGATGTTCCAGAAGTCAAAGCAGCACATTGAGTTGTTTTGCTAGAGCACTTTCCTCGCTAAGAGGGACTGTTGATTTATGGTAGCATCAGATGTGCTATAGCCTTGTAACTTTCTATATATGCTAGAATACATGTATTCCATAAAACCCAGAAATGATTTTGGAAAATTCCACTTAGAGAGGGTTTAATTAAATTAACTAATATTTTTTTAATGTTTTCCTAAGTCTAAACTTAGGAAAACTGATTAATTAAAGGGTGTCAATTAAACTAAGTGTGAATCTTCTAGATAAAGTCATGGATCACCTCCAAGTTAATCTTAGCCCTTGATTATGTTTTAATCTTGGTCGTTGAAGGGTCAACGAAAGAATATAAGGAGGGTGACGGGCCTATGGAAAACACATTGAGACACTTGAGCCATTGAGAATTTTCGAATTTGTGTGAGTAGACACAACTTTTGATCAAGAATCAAATCACTATGGCAGGGTTTGCTAAGTGATTTTGATTCAATGATCATATCCAGAGAGGGGCAGAAGCACAGACTGGTCAAGTGGACCAGTACTACATTTCAGAGAGAGGCAGCATTTACACAGAAGAGAGACAGCGCAGTTTTTTGAAGGGGCGACGCAGTCCTTGTAGGAAATCATGCAAAAGCAGCGCAGTGTCTCTTGGAGTCAGTCCGGAGATAGCTAGAGGTTGGGGTCTTTGAGACAAGAGGGCCAAAATCCAGTCTTAGATTAGCTAGATCAGTTGTAGAAAGGAGTGACGTAGTTCCTCAAGATTTTCCACGCAGGCTTATGCAGTTCCAGCGTAGGAAATCACGCAGAGGCAGTGAGGGCTTCACCAACACTACTTAGATCAGTCAGAGACTTGCAGAGTGAGGTATATCTAACAATTATATTTTTTGTCTAGATTTCTCTGAAGGGTTTGCCGGATGTTGGCACCCTAGTTGTATTCAAAATTCCGCTGCTTAATAATACAAACCCTCAGATCTGCTGCACTGATTTTCCCAAGTTGGGTTTTTCCGGGGACTTAGTCCAAAAATAATTGTGTTAGATGTGGATGTTTTTCATTGTATTTTGTTCACATTGTTTCCGCACTTAAATTTGTTCTACAACATTATTTGTGTAGACTACTTCAGAAATTACTTTGATATTTCATTGTAATGAAACATAATAGAAGAAGTAATTCAGATTTGTTGCAGTAGGAATCCGGATCTAGGATTTTTCACAGCTTATATCTCCAAAGCTACATTATGTCCTACATATTCAAACCCAATTACTCCTAAGGCATTTAAGAATAGAAAATATTTTAATCAAGGAACCTTTTCCTTGCGAGAAGATAACAAAATATTGAAAAATGATGATTTGGGCCATCTTCCATCTATCAATCCAAGGGATTTGATGGTTTCACTATGCACTATTTCTATTTTAGGATTTCTAATGGTTGTTTCAACACTATTTCCAGTACATAAAATAAATGGGCCCTGAAAAAAGAATCCTCACAACAAAGAACATAATTCGCCATTAACATGTTTTATCAACTAACAAATAGAAAAAATATCAAATGAAGTGCATCTAAATATCAAGCCCAAGGAAAAGCGAGCTACAAAGGTTGTGTATCATCACATTAATCACAAAAGTAGTCACATGGAAAATTAACTTACTAATATTTGTGTTACTCAATATAAATCTCTATTTACATTCCAAAATGTCAAAACTCTAATTCAATATGTTTCAAAGGGATATCAAAAGTTACAATCAAACAAGTCCCAAGCACATATTTCATCATGCATGTGTTAATTTCAAATTACAAACTTTTAGCATCCCTTAATTTCAATGGTAGACGGTTTGACACAATATTTGCAATGCATAGTATGTTCTCATCGTTTCCCAATCTACATAATACAATAAGATAAATTAAAATTATTTTCTCTATACAAAAGTTCTCACATGCCAATAATTTGATGTATTATGGTTTTCACATTAAAATAATGATATCCATCTCTACATTCTTACCATTTTACTATTGTGTACAGATAAAAAATGATCAAAATCTTCTTGTACTGCCAATTTTTCTAAGACTTCAAATACTGTCTGATTCTCCTTCATTCATATTGTTCTAAGGAAATCACCATTTTTCATAACATCAAGTGAAACTGTTGGAGAATGTGTTCCATCATTGTCAAATTTTTCCTTTGGAACCCAAATCCATTTCCCCTTTTTTCAAGCATGCCTCCACCTATGAAATTTAAAGGAGATGTATAACATTTGTCTTGAAATCCAATCCCTAAAAGAATCAAATGAAAATAATTTGTAGCATCATATATTTATTACATCTCTTTGCCTATTCTAACCCCTAAAAATTAAGAAAAATGTTGCAATTATAAACAAAGAATATTGAAACAACTTACTTTAAAGACAATGTGTGATGACTCAATATGAACTCTATCTATTCTCTACTTTGATCATGCACTCTTCTGTCCCATCTAGTGAAAAACAAACTTGTCAATAGCTCATTATAAGGCTTTGAACTAGCGTACATTTAACCAGTTTCCCTAATCAATGAATTTGAAGCAAAAATATTTACAAACATAGAGAATGAAATAAAAATGTCACTACACACATGAAGGCCACCTTTTTCTTTCATTCCAATCTATATTTTTGAAAATAATGTGTAACAAAAAGAACTTAAAGAAGAATCATCTACACTTGGCCATTCCAATAAGGTAAGTGAAGGTAAAGGGATCTCTTGAGATATCCATGTGATCCAATATTTTTTGGAAAAACATGTTCTTGTTTGTAAAAAAAATACCTTCCTTCTTTAACCATGTAGGATCCTTACCAACATAGAGTAGTTCTCTGATTTTTGCATGAATAGCTTGGTAAACACTTGTTATACATTCAATTGGTTCTCATTTCATCCAATTTGATATACATAAACCTAGGATAAATGTAATATTCATGTTGCAATAAATAAAACTAAAGAGATGTTGAAATCCAAGAAGCTTTAAATAACAATCGACCTTAACAAACTATGATATCAAATTGTTTATGAAAACCCACAATTACTATCAATTTTGTGAAAATTTGGTTGAATAGAAACTTTCTCTTTTGATATATCCATAGTCATAAACATGTGTCATTTGAACCTTTGCCACCTTTTGTCCTCCATTACTCATCTTAAATATTTTTACCAAACATTTCTAATGGATGTTCATTAGGGGATTTTTGAGGTCTAAAATGAGTCTCCTAAGGAAAATAATAAAATTATAGCTATGATTTTTAAGGAAATAAAAATGAAACTACTTTTTTATTGTATTTTCGACTTATCTCTTTATAGGTTTGCTCAAATATAAAGTGTAGACACCTGTTGGATGTGGAATTGAATTCAACATCCAATGAGACATGATTTTGTTATGTATTTTCAATTTATTTCAATGTGGGTCTACTCAGAAGCTTGCAAAGTGGGTACTCATTGGATGTATTCTCAATTTTTTTCGATGTGGATCTACTCAAAAGCATACAGAGTGGGTACTCATTAGATGTGGAATTTAATTCAACATGTATTTTCATTTTTTTTCGATGTGGGTCTAATCAGAATCATGCAGAGTGGGTACTCGTTGGATGTGGAATTTAATTCCATATCCAATGGGTGTATACACTTGAAACCCATAAAGAGATAAGCCAAATATACAACTAAAAAAATAGTTTTTTTTATTTTCCCTCCAAAATGTTTACCCCTAGGGATGACATCATCATTTTGAATCCTACTGCTTCTTTTAAAGTTAATTTTGTTAGTAGATTTTTTTAAGGTCCATTTTTTACTTTAAGATTCCTCTAATGAATATCTTGCAAATGCATTTTTTTACTATATGGCTTCCAGTTGTTGATGGTTTCATTGTTATTCACGAACCAATAGATAATGGCATTGATACCCATTTTCCATCATCATCAATTTTGTTGTATAACACAATTGATTTCAACTCACTCTTGGGACATCGCTAAGCCATTGAAATCTACACCATACAAATGAAATAATGAAATTTGAGTAGCGTGCTCATATATATATATATATATATATATATATATATATATATATATGAAATTGAAATATTAGAAAATGATTTTATGGGAAAATACTGGATGTGCGTTCTATTATTTTGATCTTTGCAGAAAAATAATAATAACATTGGGATAAGACAATTTATCTTTGAAAACCTTTATTGCGTGCCTTTTTTTTCATCTATTGATGCTTTGAAATTCAATAAGATTTATTGCACTTGAATAAGATAAAAAGAAAGATGGATCATAAACCCATGGATATATATCGGGGAACGTTATAGTATACTTGGCTTATCGAAATGTGCTAAGAAATTAAGTACTAAGAGCACAAACATCCACACACACTCAAGTTACAACCAAACAACCATTCAAATAATGTTGAGAACATGTACAATAAATCAATGAATGATAGCAATTTCACCAATTTTAGCATGGAATCAATATCCTTGAGGACTGTGTTGAAGCCTTTAAAAAATCTTACTATAATCTAAATAATCCCTTATATTTAACTTTCAATTTTTGAAATTGACCATTATATACTCTTAATATAAGTTTATTAACTCCATCACCCTTACCTTTTACTGCTTTTTTACTACTTTTTAAGGATTTAATAAACTTTCATAGTAATATTTTGCTTATGTTTTGGCTACAAAACTATTAATTTCATAATATAGTTCACATATGGAAAAAAAATGTTTAGAGTGCAAACAATTAAAGACTCGATTGGTACAATAGAGTGGGGAGTTTGTAATAAACAAAATGAAGGGGAACATTGGAATCTGAATACTTGACCAAAAGAGATACAAAGACCAACTCCTCACTCGAGACGATCTCCATATGCCCTTCATAATCTAGAAAAGCATATGGACGTGGGATAAAAACACAAAACTTCACTTATGTTTTTTTTATGGTGCATGATAAACATCTCAAAGCATAAAGTCTAGAGAAGTGAGGATTTTTAATGAAAACATTTGAGGTTCATGAATGTTGCATGTTGGTTGCACATTCACAATCTAGACCCTCCCATGCATGAGTGGATGTTTAGATTCAATTAATTAATAAAATAAATCAAAATAGATAGACTCAAAAATTTTTGCTCAAAGAATCTTCTATATCAATTTGAATGATATGACATGAAAAGAAAAAGCTCCCTGCGATGTATTCACTGTAGTTTTGCATTAATCATATTGATGGATCTAACTTTGGTTTTATCCAAAGAGCCATATATGAAGGAAAAAAATTCATGGGTAATGCACTCATTAATCACTTGGTCAATGAAGTAGGGGAATGATATTTGGGACATTCTTGATTGAGATTGCAAAAATTAGTTAAACCCTAATTGTTCCCTTCTTTTTAACAATAATGGTATGCTACTTCTTGCTCTTATGTTCGACCCTTGAATTAATTTTACACTCCACAATGACTCCATATTGATGAGATTGGGGGGGCTTATTGTAGCATTTCCAAGAGCTCTTGGATAAATGGAGTATGGAAATGGAAAACAAGTCTATAAAAGTGCAATTTATTCCTCAATTACTTGGGTGGGTAAAAGGCACTAGAAATACTACATTTTATAAAACATTGGAACACCAACTTTCTCAATAATAACACCATCCTCACTGACAACATTTGTTGATTTATATGAACTAGAAGTTGAAGATGCAATGGTAGACTACAAGGTTGTTTCTTTGGTAAATGAAGCAAAAGTATATCTTGTTGATTAGAGACTAGTAGTTAATAGAGTAATGAAGTAAAAAGAATTATATTTTGAACTTAAAAATATTGGACACCTAATCAGCTAAGGGTTATGGTGTGGAATGCGAACAATCATTGGAGTCCAGGAGACCATTTGGAATATGAAACCAAGGGTTATAATATTGTATTAATATGTACATGTTTGTGAATAGAAAGTATCTCATGCTTATCTAATCTTGTCTATCATTTCTGAGGGTTTAACATGGTATCAGAGTGGGCGAATTCTTACCCTGCTCAAGTTTGATCCACTAGTTTTTTTTTGTCTTTTTGTGCATGTTAGTCCTGCACCTCTGCCCATAATCCTGAAATAGCAAAAAAAAAAGTGTTGATCCAAGACTTGTAGTTGACAAAGTAATGAAGGGAAATGAATTCAATTTTGAACTTAAAAATGTTGGACACCTAATCCACTAAGGTTTATGGTGTAGAATGTGAAAAGTCATTGGAGTCCAAAAGACCACTTGGAATATGAAAACCAAGGGTCGTAAGAATGTATTAACAAGTACATCTTTTTGAATTGAAAGTATCTTATGTTGATCTAATCTTGACTATCATTTGTGAGTGTTTAACGTTGTATCAAAGCAGGCGAATTCCTTCCTTGCTCAAGTTTGAGCTACTAGTTTTTTTATGGTATTTCAGTGCAGGTCAATACTGCACCTCTACCCATAATCCTGAAATAGGAAAAAAAAAGCATTCTCCCTCATACCCAGGCATGCAAATTCAAACATTTTATGTGAGCTTACACGTCTCAACTTGGAATTTCTCTGCCCTCGTAACTTCTTTGCCTCAATCCTACTTTTGTTGCAGCTTTGCCATTTTTCCCAGCTAATCTACTCAACCATTTCTTAGCTTTGTTCTCCCCTATTTTCTCTCCACAACTGTTCCTCCTTATTTGCACTCACAACAATATGTGTCTATTAGTCTTCCTCTACACCATCTGAAACTTTACATTTTATCTTGCCTCTCAACTACTACCAACAACGCTACTCCATGTGAGGATCCTTAGGTTTGAAACTCTCCTTCCACACTGCCTATAGATAGGACGTTTAGGAACAATGACATTATCCCTCCACCTGCTATGCAATATTGCGTTAAACAGGGTGAGTCAACCATGGGGTTGTGTTATTGGAGCTTTTGATTGTCCACAATTGTTTCAACAAAAAGGACAAGTAGAAAAATATACAGATCAGAATTTGACATTAATGAGTTTCAGATATGTGCATATAAAATTATTGCTACATCCCAAATGGAGATTCATGTCTATGTTGGCTTTATGTGAGGCAAAACTGTAGAACGGGCAGACATCAAACAAAACAATCCATGTATAATTTCCACATACAACAGATAATGAGTGAGGACTCTTCCTGTGATATGGGACATAGGTTGCAACGATTCTAAAAAAACAAAGATTTGTTGCGCAATACAAGCTGAGCATGAGATGAGATGGAACGACCAAAGAGAGTTGTGTAACAGTTGAATCGTGAATAAGTTGGAGATTGATTGTGAAAAGTTGGTGTACATTTTATTAATTTTAATCCTTATGAAGCTTTTTGTAATTTTTGAGTTGTGCTTTGATTGGAGGATTGCTAATTAAAACTAAGGACGTCTAAGGATGTAAACGTTGGTTAGCACACAAAGAAATGTTGTAATAAAAGAGTCGTCATATCATTGTTGGTGCTTATTGACACCATTAATTTCACACCTAGACAAGTGGGGAAAATCCTCAACCCCACAAAGTGTGCTCTTTGTGGCAACGCTTAGAGAAGGGGTTGTGACCTAATCCCAACTCTCTCCATCTAGGATCTCTTCTAGCTAATCCAAGGTGGGTAGACCCTAAGGAATATTATGAGGAAAGCTTGTCAAAAATAACAAGTTTTAGGATATTATGATATTAGTAAACTAGTTAAGCATTCACCACTCAAATAACTTGATAATTTGAAAAACAATGAAATTGATTAGCAAGTAAAAATGTTTATGAACATATAATCTGCATTAACAATGTAGATAGATCTGATAGATTAAACAAGATATCTAGCAACGCAAATTATATGTAGACCAGTGCCAAATAATATACTTGCAAGAAATATATGCTTAAAATCATATCACAATATTTGCAATAAAATATAACTTTCAAGTTACAACAAGTTGCAAGGATGGTAAAGTTGCAAACAAGTGTTAGTAAATCAAGAAAAAATTGTAATAGCAAGAGAGTATATACAACTTTGATAGATGAGAAACTTGCAAGTAAACAATAATTTGTACTTGGAATGAAATTTCTCAGATATGATATAATTACATTAAAGGGAACTTGTTATGATCGTGTAAATAAAATAAACAAGCACAAGAACATAAAGTAAAGTGCTTGCAAGTAAATTAAATGTAGATGCTCATAATCCCACTTGTATGTATTTGAGAAATAGCTTAAATTATAATAATTTACATATAACATGAATCGAAGTTGTGAGTGTGGGAAATAATTCCCCTCAAAATTTCCTTCAACTTGGTAAGGACTTGAGGTGGTTGCAAGAAGGCTAAGTGATGAGGCTAAGGCTTCATTAATGATACTTACCTAGTTTTTCAAGGCAACCCACATTTTTTATTTCATTGATAAAATGCGTAGAAAATCTCGGACCCTGACACATGCAAACTCATTGAAGCCTGCCTAAGATCCACTTTCTTTAGCTTCATGGATGAAATGTATGAACAAACTTGTGGTGTCACTATGGGATCTCCGTTGCCCCCCATCATTGCAAACTTATTCATTGAAGACATTGAAATTAAAGCCTTAAATTCTGTCCCCCTCAAATGGTGGAAAAGATTTGTCGATGACATCTTTGTCATTTGGCCTCATGGAAAGGAGAAATTATAAATATTCAAACAACACTTGAACAATATTTCTGACTCAATCAAATTCACCATGGAAACTAAGATTGATGCCTCCATTCCCTTCTTAGATGTCCTCCTATCTCGCAACCCTGATGGTTCCTTATCCCACCGTGTCTACAGAAAAAAGATTCACACTGAATAATACCTTCATGCCACCTCTCACCATCATCCAACCCAAAAAATTGGAGTCCTCAAAACCTTAGCAACCAAAGCCATGAGAATCTCTGACACTGAACACTTAGAATTTGAAAAATCCCATCTTATGGAAGTTTTCACAAGAAATGGGTATAACAAACATCAGACCTTCAAAGCCTTTTACAATGCAAACAAACCTAAAAACAAAAATTGAAATAAAGAAAACATTATTGGAAAAGTAAACCTACCTTATATCCTTGGCATCACTGATAAAATTGCCCATATTCTAAACAAAAACAATATTTCTGCCACTTTCAAACCCATAAACACAATTCGTAGCAAACTTAAATCTATTAAAGACACCCTTGACCCAAAATTACAAAAAAGAGTGTATCTAATCCCCTGCTCTTGTGGAAAACCATACATTGGGGAGACTAGTCGTTCAATCAAAACCAGGATACAAGAACACTCGGCTAACATAAAACATAACCACTCAAAAACCTCTACCTTAGTTGAGCACTCAAACAACTCCAAACACCATATCTGTATTGAAAACTCTCGCATCCTTGAAAAAATAGACCACTACTTTCATAGAAAATTTAGGGAGGCTCTGGAAATCAATAAACATCCTAGTAACCTGAATCGCGATGATGGATGGAACATTAGTGAGAATTGGATTCCCAAACTAATTTAAAAAATAACTCCCTTTAAAACATAAAAACTAAAAAAATCCTAATAACCCCCTCTCTAAACAATAAGTTTTTTCAATTAATTAACCTTTTCTCTTTTTAATAATTAACGAATTTTCATTCGAATAATCCTTATTCTTAACATTTTCCTCAAACCTCCCCTAATGCTTATTCCCTTTCTTTAAAAATCACTTACATTCCACTATACATCAAATTAAAAATAAAAAAATAAAAATCAAACTAAAAATAAATTACATTCCTCTATACATCTAATTAACAATTAAAAATAAAATTAATAAATTTACTAGTAATAACATACTATTATTATAAAAACCTATTAAATATTTCACATGAAATCCATCCCTATAATAAAATTTAATCATCCAATCTCAAACTTCATTATTATATAACACCTTCTTCAACATAAATAGACAAAAATTTCTAATATAAAGATATAATAATTATAACATCATAACATTAATCATCTAAATAATCAATAAGATATTTAATAAATTCAAAAGTTATAATAATTTAAAGCACAATAAAAAATATAAGTAAGAATTAAGTTAAACAAAGACATACTTAACATTAAAAATTAGTACATATTTATAAATATTTAATTCTCAAAATAAATCATTAAAATTAAAATATAAATTTTGTCGGCTCTCAAAATTATTTTCACAAAGAACCTTCTACATTATTTATTCACCACACTTGAGATTAGTTTCTCTCATTCAATCTTATCTTGATGATGAACCTCGGTAGTTGGTTCGAAACGTCGATGGAAGAAAAAAAAACATTCAATGCGATGGATCCGGAAGCAATTTCATTACATAAAATATACCATAAATATCCCAAGAATAGTCCTAAAACATTTGCATTACATTCATGAAAATGTGTTGGGTCATTGAATTTCAGTTAGATGAAAGATCCAAGTACACAGTTACAGTTATGAGGCACTAGTTCCAGTAGTGGAACATTAAGTCACTTGTTGCTTCTCCAAAGAATAATTTTCTCTCCTATGCCAAGTAGAGAATTCAAGACTAGCTCTCCAAATCTTAAGCCTCCAAAATACTTTTGCTTGAGTTATGAGGTTGCTTTTATAACAAGGGGGATGACCTTTCATATCCCAATGACTCTTGAGTAACCCTCATGACTATTGGACTTCTCCTAAAGACATTTGGTCCATATATGACTAAGTGACTCTTCATGTTCCACATATGACTCTTGGAATTCCATACGTTACACTTTGTCCCTTCTTGAGAATATATCATTACATTCCACATGACGTGGCAAGACACATGGACACGTATCGACCTTTATGATGAGACTTGTACAAGTTACAACTTGGAAATGATGACATGGACTTCGTGATGAGATGGAAATGCCAAGTTGTATTCCTCGCTACTTCATCTTGCATTCTTGATGATAAATCTGATATTTGCTTCATCTTCATGGAAGATCTTCTTTGTTTCTTATCTCCACCCTCAAAGGGTCTTTGATCAATATCGAAATCGTCCGAGTCATCATGCAATGTCTTTTTTTTTCGTTCCATGATCTACTTCTTGTCTCCATGATATATCCCCTTTGTTCTTCTTCTCCGCAGGTGTTTCTTTATGCTTTTTCCTTCCTATCTGCTCTTGAGCATCAACTTGTCATGCTAGGAAGGTAATCCTGCCAATGAAAATCATTCATGACGAGATGAAATCAATCTAAAAAAATCTATTCTATCACTACCTAGCTCATGGAATGATCTTCTCATGATAGGCATGTGATAGGCATGTGATAGGGTTAAGGAAGAAGGCTTGATTAGGAGGGCGCATTCAAACTCATCAAGGCTCACAAGAGGCCTTCAAAGTGCGCTTGTGCACTCAAAAAAGAGAAACATAACATCAAGGGGCACAATGATGCACTCCAAAGAGACGAAGGAGAGAGGCTTCAAACCTTCAAGCCTTCAAGGTGCGCTCATGCGCTTAAAGAGACTAAGGGGGTGCAAGGGCACACTCCAAAGAGGTGAAGGTGTGAAGCTTTAGGCCTTTATGCCTTCAAGGTGCGTTGCTCATGCGATTAAGGACAAGGAGGGTGCATTGGTGCATGCCGAAGGGACGAAGGGAAAACATTCAATCCTTCAAGGTGCACTCATGTTCTCAAAGAGGGTGTAGTTATTCATGCTGAAAGAGTGTGCTCAAGTGAAGGCTTCAGGCTTCGTGACTGCACCATGCACTCAAAGGGAAGGGTGAAGCTTCATGCTTCATGATTGTGCCATGTGCTCTAAGGCTTGGTTCTTCTTGAGTGTGCCGTGCAATCTAGGAGAAGAATGAAGCTTCATGCTTCATGAGTATTCCATGAGCTCAAGGAGGGCGCAATTCGTCAAGTGGAAGGAGTGTGCTCATTGTCCCGAAGGGCGGTCATTTTTCTTAAGTGTGATTTTGAAGGCAAGAAGATCCTTGCTTGTCTAGAGTGTGATTTTTGAGAGGAGAGAAGGTCCTTGTTCTTCTGAAGTGCGCTTTTTCATTGAGTGTTTGAAGTGTGCTTCGTTATTTTGAAGTGCGCTTCGTTGTCTCAAAGTGTGATTCATTGTCTTGAAGTGTGCTCAAGCTTGGAAGGGTGCATTTCTCTCCAATAATGGCTAGTTTTTTATCTGGAATGCACTTTTCATTGAGGGAGGTGGCACAAGGCTAGCTGACTTATCCTTAGGAAGTGTTAATGCAATTTGATAGGGAGGATACCTTAGAAAATACTTAGTGCCCAAGTATGGGAGGAGAGATATGTAAATGAGACTCATGAATAAGTTGTGTGTATCACCTAGTAAGAGGATCATTGCCTTTAGAAATTGTGTTGGGTTGAAGGACCAATAAGATCTCTCACAATGGCTAAGTGTGGAACCAACAAAGGAGAAAGAAATGCATCCTAACATGACTCAAACATAGGTCACAGTGCACACACATAAAATCCATCAATACAAGCCAATAGAATGAACAAGACTCACGAACAATAGTCACACTTTGAAACGACAACCAAGAGACACTTGTTTCTAAGTGAGATAGTTGAAATGACACATTAGAACACTTAGAGCACAAGTTATGAGAGGAGTGAAAATTGTGACCAGAAGTTGCACTTAGCTATAATAATGTGTCTAGTGCATATTCCAATGATATGAATGACCATGTAATGTAGAAGGTTTCCCCATAACTAACTTTGGTAATACACAAAGGTGAGACACACACAAGAGTGAAAATAACAAAAGTGACACTTGTGACAGGAGGAAAACATGAAGATGACACTTGCAAAATGCAAACAACCTTGAAAGTGACACATGCTAGAGAGAATATAACATGAAAACGACACTTATTAAAGTGAAAGTGCTCAAAAGTGAAAATCGTAAACATGAAAGTGGCGCTTGTAAAAGAAATAGTGCACAAAATCAACAATTGAGAAAAATCATTGTAATAAAATTACAACACACAATAAAAGTGAGGGAGAGTGTCAACGAAAGTGGGCACTAAATGTCTTCATGAGTTGAACATTGAACAAGCATTGTTTTGATGAGTGATTTTATGCATGTTCAAGCTTACATAAAATAAGTGCTTTCATGAACCCATCAGAGGCTGAGCATATGTGTGTAAGTGACTTGACAATTTGAAACTAGGAAGAAGACTTAAATATTTTACAAAACATAAAATTACCATGGAGTAACCATAAGGAGATAGACCATAAGATCCTTAGTAGGCTCCAAACTTCAAGTTTGAGAAAACTTTTGGAGGGTGTTAATTGCAGTGACCACACTTGGTGACACACTAGTATAATTCCATCTTCTGTGTTTAGGTGTAATTATCTACATGCAAGGTATCATTACTTCAGGAATTATCTTTGCTTTCCTACTTAATCTAGTTAGATATATAGTCCCCTTCATTCCCTTACTCAGTTAAAACACACAAAATATATGTCATATCACAATTGTTTAAATCTAGGGAAGGGTAATATGCACAAGTTTAAGATATTCAGACTATGAGTTTCATCTCTGGTGTTGCTCCACTACCAGCAGGCCTAGATAGTGCCCTAACAGAGTCACTATAGAAGCACAAGATTTTCTTTGCTGCCAACGAGCCTGGACAGTACCCTGACAAAGTCACTTTCTTCACCTCCCTACTCATGAAGATTTTCTCTTGTTTCATCCTTTATTTATTTATTTAATAGGATTATGATTCGAACATTATTGTTTTCAACAAAAAGGGATCCCGAGTTATTGAGAGAAGAGGAGGTTTCCCCTTCAAATAACTATTTGTATAAAGGCTCTGATATTGATTTTCTCTCCAATTGATTCTCCCCTTATCCTTTCTCTACTTTACTGGATCGGAAAGAAAAACACTATTTACTTACAATACCAAGTTGAGGAATGAGGATCCTAGAACAAACAATGTCTTTACAATTCGAACAAAAGCTTTCCATTCGAGTGGATCATATTTTCCATTAAGACATTATTGAGTTTAAATATATGTAAACCCAAGATAGATAAGAGGTAACATATTAGCCAAGCATTATTTGTCATCACAATTTCTCTTTTCAAGTTTTTCCACGTGTGTTTTAAGCCAAACATGAGCATCTTTCATGCAAAGTATTATTGAACAAAAAAAAATGCATGACAAAACATTGAAATAAAACCAAAAGAACTAATCAAATGGAGGTAGAACATAAAAAAATCATGTAAGACAAAAATATGAAAATAAAACATATGCAAAGACTAGATGGAGAGCAGGACAAAAGGTAGGTACAATGCAAAGGAAACCAAGTGTAACTAAGCCTACTCCAAACCTAACAAGCTAGAAGGTTAGTGTTGAGTGTAATGATCTTTCCAATGAAGCCAATGTTGTTGTTATTGACCCGCAAACAAAGATAAGAGAAAATACAATTGATATATAATAATGTGCAACAAAAAAGAAAGAAACTTGAAAATCTTGCACAAAACATTGAAGGTATTTCTTAAAGGAAGAAATATGTGTCATATCAGTTGAATTTACCCAACCTGCCACCTTAAATTTTTGATGAAAAGCATCAGAAAACAAACCTTTATGTCTCCTTTTGAATATACCTGCACTTGTATTGTATTCCTTAGTAAACATCAAGAGAGATCGGAAGTTGCTTTTAGAAAATGGGCTTACTAAGTAAGATGTTTCCAATTCATGATAGATTGGATCTTGAAATTCAAAACAATCCTCTTGAATATCCCAAAATCCTTTAAAGAAAGAATTTTCACTTAATGGTGTGGAATCATGATGAGAACCTTGCGAGGGAAAATAAATCCGATCATATTCAGAAAGCTTTTCAAGATAGTGAGGACCTTACGTAACCATCAATAGAGGCTGAAGTGCCTCAACTACTTGACAAGTATATGCATATTAAAATGATACTCATAAAGATCAATCAATTCAACACCAGTATCATGAGATATACTATAGGGAACATGATATATTGAATAACAGTTGTCATGATCAGATAGATCAATTAAGGTGTAAGATTCTCTGTCAATGGAGGATGAAGATAAATCAGTTTGAACTTGATTCAACAAATATAACCAACATTTATTGATACTGAAGAGGATATTTGGTGCCATGAAGAAAATAATCATTATCAGAATATTCACAAGAAGGATTAGGAGTTGATTACTTTTAAAAGAATATTACAAATATGAATCCTTCGGCCAAAGTTAATTTTTAGAATGATAAACTTCACAACTTTTCTTACCCATAAAAGGTATACATTCCAAACCTGAGTTTGATGTAAGATATTTGCATGAAGATAAATCAATTGAATTAAGGCCTTCAATCCGATCAAAGACCAAATCTTGAAAGTTAGAAAAACTATGTTTGAAGTACCAAACATCTTTCAAGAAGGGATTTACATCCAATGAAATCATGAAAAGGAAATAATTTTACGAGAATATCCAAATATGATTTGGTTCAGGGGACTTACCATAGTCATGAGAATATGAAATAACCATCAACGAAATTTGAAGTGCCTCGACTTCTTGGTGAGCAATGAGACTTTCAAGAATCGTAGAATTGCATTTTGAGGATTGAATCAGATTACGCATGTTGTGTGGACAAATATTACTGATAATTTCAACTAGATCGCTACTATCCAGATGGAAGCATCTACTTCATTGATTTGGTTAGAACTTAAATATTCAATGAATAGATTACCCAAGTCATAAGTTTCTTGCAATTACACATCTAAATATGGATAGCTTGAATGGCTTTCATGAATAACCTAAATAACATAAGTTTCATCATGAAAAATTGGAAATGAAAATGGATGGAAAGGATACTAAATGATATATTTACTTTCCTCTTCATCATGAATGATCTCACTACCATGTGTCAATTCAAAATCAAACTCATTGGACGAAGTATCTCCAACACAATTTAATGCTTTACGAAAGGTGGGACACAAGGGATAGTGAGGTGAAGATGGAGTTATAATAAGAACATCTTCTTCAACTTAATTAGATTTAAGATCTAAATATTTCGAAACAAATTTCTCTTGAGAAACTGAAAGATCAAAAGGTGCACTAGGGAAACCATTATTATATACAATAACATAGTCAGAACCAAAAGAATGAATTTTTTCCAGGAATTTAGATTGATTAGGAAAATCAATTTCATTTAATACATCACGGAGATTACTAGATTCAAAATCAAAAAAGGATGGGAGATTATTATATTGGAATGGAGGATTCTAAAAAGAGAATAAAGGTCGAAAGAATCATCACCTTGCTTCTCCTCTACCTGTGAAATGTGACTACCTTTCTCCTGATCGATACTTGGATTTGGAAGAGAATGATCAACAATATCAAGGGGAAAGGGATCATGGAAAGAGATGATAGAGGAGTACATGAATGAAAATTATATTCAAGACTAGAGTTATGATTGTTAATACCCTCTAGTCGAATGGAGGGATTAATATTCACTATAGGATTCATGAACCATTCCAAATTATCCTCAATCGGATCAATATCATGGGAAATGGGTGATGGTTGAGAGGATGGATTAGGAATTTGATTTGCATATTTCCCAACTTCAACATTATCACAAGGAGGCACCCAAATTGGTACTGGAAAAGGAGGAGGAAAAGGAAAAATAGGCTCCTCCTTTGAGATTGGGGGCGTCTTAGAATTTCTAAAAGTTGGGAGAACAGGAACATCTAAGGGTTTAGATTCACACTAATTTAAATAGATCTTAACCAAATTTTCAAACTTTTTCTTAAATAAATCTCAATCTATATATTCTTTAGGAAATTCATAACATAAGTAAAGGAATTTGTTAGCAAAATACTCAATTTATTCATTAGGATCCATTCTAAGTCGATTAATTCTTTTATAAGCATATTGGTAATAATACATGTCAAAAGCTTGATGAAGCTCCTTAAGAAATTGTCGAAAAGAATGAATGGACAATGCAGCAGCTGGTAGCAGTCATGATTCAAGAGATAGATGCAACACATACACAGTTGATTCATAATTTAGGATGTTTCTTAGTTGTAGTTGTTGCAGTTGTAGAAGCAACATATGAGAGGGAGTTGCAGTGCAGATGCAGATTTGGCAATAGTATAGTAGTGTCAACAATAGCATGGATCCAACATCAAAGTTTCACAGTGTTTGGTGGGCAGTGGCTACACATTAGCAACATGACAAAAGGGTGATGCAGAGACAGGGTGTTGTAGCAATAGTGATGCAGCACTAGAACACCTTCCTCGCTAAGAGGGAGTGTTATTTTTTTGTAGCATAGGAGGTGTTCTAGTCTCAAAACTTTGTGGAGAGGCTAAAACACTTGAGTTCTCCATAAACCTGAAATAGTTTCTAGAAATTCCACCTAGAAGTGTCGCAATTATATTATTAACCTATTTTTCAATGTTTCATAAGTCTAAACTTAGGAAATATGGTTACTTAATCAAAATTAATTGAGATAAGGTGTGAATTATTTAGAAACTCACGCGAATCGACTCTAATATGATATTGTCCCTTGTTTAAGTTTTAATCTTGGTTGTTGGAGGTCCAACGGAATATAATAATAAGAAGTCAATGGGCAGATGGAGAACACACTTGTGAGACATAGAGATCAATTTCCTTGGAGATGATTTTCGTAGTGCGTACGTTAGAAGAAAGTTCAAGTCAAGGAAGCAAAACAATAGGGTAGGACAATGAGGCAGAGGAACATTTTCCATATCCGATGAGGCACTTCCACACATAGACAAAGATAGCTTGTTAGGTCCCTATATCACTAGTATAGTTTCTATTATTACATAGTAAACCCTTATTGTTATTGTTGGACCCTTGTATTTGTTTGTTACTGTGTGCCCATAAATTGTGTTGTTAGGTCGGCTAGGATTACATTGTAGCCCAGCCTGAATTGCATTGTATTTACCTGGACTCCCATATATAGAAAGGAGGTTTTGTAAATTGTATCATCCAAGAATTGTTCATTTATGTAATGTACACGAGGTTTGCCCCTCGAAGTGGCTCATTTCTAAGGCATTGATATCTCTTTTTCTTCTATTTTTGGAGCTGGTTACACAACATTTGGTATCAGAGCTTTGGATTCTAGGGTTTCGCTGCTCAAAACAGGTCATCGTGGAATTTTCGCTATAACTTTTTTCTACAAAGTTTCAGAAGGTAAAACTTTTAGGGTACGAAGCCAAAATCCTGAAGAAGATTGTTTAAAAATTTCAGAGCTTGGTTCGCAACATTTTCGGAGATATCATTATATCATCTTGTGGAAGTTGAGCCTTTTTCCAAGCTCTAATGAGATCAATGAATTTTCCTTTATAAAAAATTTTCTAGAAGTTCAGAATCTGGAAATTCGTATGGTGTGAAGCTGAAATCACAGGAAATTTAATTTAAAAAATTTTAGAGCTTGGTTCGCAATATTTTTGGAGATATGATCTGTGGAAGGTAGTGCTTTTTGTGAATATAATTTCATCTCAAAAAGGTGATCGTGGGAAAAGTTCAATATCTCTCCCATGATTTAGTTTATGATCCCAAAATGCATTAGAACATGGTAGCTAAGGTTTCTTCGCTATCAATTTCAGAGACAAAAGACAAAACAGTGACACGTGGCAAGTCGTACAAGTTCGCTCTACTGAACCAGTCCAGAATTAGGTCATTGTGGGAGATTGGACACAAATTTGTCTTGGAGAATCCAAATCAGGTCAGACCTGTGGCATTTGAAAGAAGCTTCAGAGGGCTACTACAGGGCTGAATTTGAGATATCGAAGATTTTCAATTACATAGATAATTCAATTTCAATATCGAGCTCCTAAAAGCTAGTAAAAGGTGTGTATTTTTTTTCCGAATTACATAAGTCTTGTTTGAAGAATCAAGTTGAATTGATTCCAAGGGCAACTTGTAGAATAGATATCAATATTGGATTTTAAAATGGCCCATAAAAATAATTCAACACCCATTAAGCCTTCAGAAGGCTCTACTATGACTCATGAAGATGAAGAATTGCAACATGATCTATCAAAATTACAAGAGCAAATGCAACAGTTTTCACTCTCGCAAAAAGCAACAAAAAATGAAATGGAAGTTTTGAAGAAAGGCATGGAAGTGAAGATGGACGGTTTGAAGAAAGGCATGGAAGCTAAGATGGATGGCGTGGAAGCTAAGATGGATGACATGAAAGACAACATGGAAAACATGAAGAGTGATCTAAAAGCATACATGGAAGGCTTGATGACAAGCTTAAAACCAAAAATGATTCCTAATGGCGGAAATATAGGAGAAGAACCTCATGATGAGAACAAAATAAATGTTAATCATGATTTCATAAACTCGAATGTTGGTGGGAAGAACCACCATATTCCAAAAATGGATATGAGGAAGTTTGATGGAAAGGATACTGTAACATGGATACTACAGATGGAGCAATATTTTGATCTCCATAACGTGCAAAACACACAAAAGGTACGCATTGCAACTTTACATTTAGAACAAAATACATTTGTATGATATCAATGGCTTTGCTCCCGTAAAAAAATTGTCACTTGGTCAATTTTTACGGAGGAAATGATAGCACATTATGAGGATACAAAGAGCAACACCTTCTTTACCCAATTGATAAATCTCAAACAAAGGGGTTTAGTGGGGCAGCACATTGAGGACTTCCAAAAATTGAATATAAGGGTAACTGATCTTACAGAGGAACACAGGATTGATCTCTTCCTAGGCACTTTAAAGGATAACATCCAACATGAAGGTCGCGTTTTGGAACCTGATTCATTGGAGAAGGCATTCAGGTTGGCAAGAAAAGTTGAATGTAAAATTATGGCGACAAGGAAGCCTACCACTCAATTCTATAAAGAAGGAAGTGTTGCTACGCCTGGATTTCCACAACCTACAAGGTTGACACCACAACAATTGGAAGAAAAAAGAGAAAAAGGGCTTTGCTACAGTTGTGATAGCAAATACACTAAAGGTCATAAGTGTCTTGAGAAGAAATTATTTTACATAGATTGTGAAGAGGAAGAAGAAAATGAACAAGAAGAGGATATACACCAGGAACCAGCCCTAGAAGAGGAAGAAATGAATCCGACCATATCGTGTAATGCACTGGCAGAAATTACCACTCCTCAAACTCTCAAGATAGAAGGACATATCAAGAAGAAAAGGGTAATAGTGTTGATTGATTCAGGTAGCACCCATAATTTTATTCATTATAAGGTAACCAAGGAATTAAATTGTTTCCTATACCCAGCACCAGAATGTCAAGTGATGGTTGCAAATGGAGGAACTATAAATTGCTCTGGAAAATGCCATAATATCAAGCTAACCATGGGGGGAATATGTATTGACTAGTCCAATGCTTGCCATTCCTATGGGAGGTGCTGATGTTGTACTAGGAGTACAATGGTTACAATCTTTGGGGACGGTAGCTTTTAATTTTCAAGAACTTTTCTTGAAGTTTTTTTCAGAAGGAAAGGAAGTCGAATTACGGGGTATTGAAGGGAAGCCAGGAAGGATAATAAGCTCTAATGTCATGACAAAGCTTCTAAAGAAAGAACAACGAGGCGTAATTTCACAATTATGCTCACTAGAAGTTCTGACATCAAAATCATCTATTTCTGTAGATCTCCAACAAGTTTTGGACAATCATTCCAAGGTGTTTGAAACTCCCAAAGGACTCCCACCTATTCGTGATCATGATCATGCTATTCATTTGATTCCAGGAAGTGTTCCTCCAAACATCAGGCCTTATAGATATCCTTACTTCCAAAAGAGCGAAATTGAACGTATGATTGCAGAAATGTTAGAGGCGGTATAATTCAACCCAGTCAAAGTTCTTTCTCTGCTCCTGTAGTATTGGTACACAAGAAGGATGGATCATGGTGAATGTGTCCGGATTATAGGGAGCTCAATAAGCTCACCATTAAAGACAAATTTCCCATTCTTGTGATTGATGAATTATTGGATGAATTACATGGAGAAATTTATTTTACCAAGTTGGATCTTCGTTCAGGATATCATCAAATTAGAATGAAGACTGAAGATATTCTGAAAACGGCATTTCGAACTCATGAGGGTCATTATGAATTTTTGGTCATGCCTTTTGGCCTTACCAATGCACCTTCTACATTTCAAGGGTTGATGAATTCCATTTCCAAACCCTTCCTTAGAAAATTTGTGCTAGTATTTTTTGATGATATACTAATCTACAGCAGGTCTTGGAAGGATCATGTTGAACATGTTGACAGGGTGCTCAAACTATTGAAGGAGAAACAATTATATGCAAAAAAGTCCAAATGTTTCTTTGGAGTACAAGAGGTGGAATATCTGGGTCATATTGTATCTCACGAGGGTGTTAAAGTGAACCCTAACAAAATTAAAGCCATTAAGGAATGGAAAGTTCCCACAACCATAAAGCAGTTGCGAGGATTTCTCGGGTTAACAGGGTATTATCGCAAGTTTGTTAAGAATTATGGGAGAATAGCCGCACCTCTAACAACATTATTGAAGAAAGATGCATTTTCATGGACTCCTGAAGCAACTAAGGCCTTTGAACATCTTAAAGAGGCAATGTGCCTAGCATCGGTATTAGCTACGCCAGACTTCACAAAAACCTTTATTGTGGAATGTGATGCCTCAGGAAATGGAATTGGTGTTGTTTTAATGCAGGAAGGAAGACCCATTGCTTTTGAAAGTCGTCCAATCAAAGGAAAGTATTTACAGAAGCCTATTTATGAGAAGGAAATGTTAGCAATACTGCATGCACTAAAGAAATGGAGAACTTACCTAATGGGAAGACACTTCAAGGTAAAAACTGATCATGATAGTCTTAAACACTTTTGGAACAAAGACTATCTTCAGAAGAGCAGCAAAAATGGGTCACAAAGATGTTGGGTTATGAATTTGAAATAATCTACAAAAAAGGAAAGCTTAATGTTGTTGCAGATGCACTCTCAAGAAAGAATGAAGAGGTGAAGCATTGCTTTGTGCCATTTCTATTATCCAACCAGATTGGATAACCGAAGCAAGAGATGAATGGAAGAAGGACAAAGATGTATGGACACTCATTCAAAAGTTGCGGCAAGATCCTAGTACATCTGATACATTTAGTTGGAAAAATGATTCCTTATGGTACAAAGATCGCTTATATCTTTGTAAGAATTCCCAAATAAAACAAAGGATTCTTCTGGAATTGCACACTTCTCCTTTAGGAGGACACTCAGGATTTTTAAAAACTTACCACAGGGTGAAGAAAGAATTTTTTTGGGATGGCCTTAAATCTGATATTCAAAATTTTTTGGCGGAATGTTTGGTTTGCCAGCAGAATAAAGTTGAGACAATTAAGACCCCGGGTCTTCTACAACCTTTATCCATTCCAAGTCAACGTTGGGAGGAGATTTCAATGGATTTTATCACGGGTTTACCTAATTCCGAAGGAAAGAGTGTCATCATGGTGGTAGTTGATAGACTTACCAAGTATGCACACTTTTGTGCATTATCTCATCCATTTAAAGCAAGTACAGTTGCTACTACATTTATGGATAGAATTCAAAAGCTACATGGAAGCCCAAGGGTTGTTGTGAGCGACAGAGATCCCATTTTTACTGGAAATTTTTGGACGAAGTTATTTTCTTGTTTGGGTACTCAATTAGCTCATAGCTCATCTTATCATCCTCAATCTGATGGTCAAACTGAGATAGTAAATAAATGTTGGGAAGGATATCTTCGTTGTTTTGTATCTGATAAACAAACACAATGGGTCAAGTGGTTACCTCTTGCTGAATGGTGGTATAACACTTCCTTCCATACTGCAGCAAAATGACCCCATTTATGGCACTTTATGGATATCATCCACCATCCATCACATCATCTTTAAGGGAAAATTCGAAGGTTCAAGCAGTGGAAGATCACATCGAGCATCGGCAAGAAGTTCTCCAACTCTTAAAGGATAACCTGAATTTGGCACAAAATCGAATGAAACAACAGGCAGATCAACATCGTAGCGAGAGAAGTTTTGATGTAGGAGATTGGGTATTTTTGCGGCTACAACCATACAAACAAATGTCCCTCAAGCAAGCAAAGAAGGATAATAAATTATCGCCAAAGTACTATGGTCCTTACAAGGTGTTGCAAAAGATTGGTACTATGGCATACAAATTGGGGCTTCCTGCTTCTTCGCGAGTACATCCAGTTTTCCATGTTTCATGCTTAAAGAAGGTTATAGGTGAAAATCTTCCAGTTCAAACAGTATTGCCAGAACTTGATGGGGAAGGGAAAATCATATTGGAACCTGAAGCAGTCATGGAAAAAAGAACTCAACAACTACGGAATCGATCAATTTCAGAGTATCTCATCAAGTGGAAGAACTTACCCACTGAAGATTCTACATGGGAGGATGAGAATTTTATACAGAAGCACTCGGAGCTACTCAAGTGTTGAGGACAACACTTTTTTGAAGGAGAGGGGCATGTTAGGTCCCTATATCACTAGTATAGCCCCTTATTATTGTTAGTGTAAACCCCTTATTGTTGTTATTGTACCCTTGTAACCCCCATTTTGTTATTATTGTGCCCTTAAATTATTATTGTTAGGTCGGCTAGGATTACATTGTGGCCCACTAAGATTACATTATGGCCACATGGACTCCTATATATAGAAAGGAGGTTTTGTAAATTGTATCATCCAAGAATTGTTCATTTATGTAATGTATTGGAGGTTTCCCCCTCGAAGTGGCTCATTTCTAGACGTTGATATCTCTTTTCTTCTCTTTTTGGAGCTGGTTACACAACATAGCCATAGAGGCTAACGAAAGTGCATAGAAGCCTTTAAGAGCATATTCGATTTTGCTGGGGACAGACCGAGTTTTAGTTGCAAAGGTTGGAAATCCATTCCAGAGGCCAAGAGATACATGTTCCCAGTCAATGATAGACTAGAAAACTTGAGGCGAAGCTGATTCAGGATGAGCGTGGGAGGGACTACGTTAGGGTGATGCAGGCCTGCATAGAAGCAGTTTGGACAGTTCACTTGGAGCTGCATTCAGAGCTTGGATTTGCTTGTGGGGTGAGGAAAATTCCTCACTAGATTTTTGTCGTCATTTTTCTCTATAGGATCCCTTGATTTCGACATCCAGTTGTACTCAAAATTTCTCACCGCTGCATAATAATAAAAACCCTTAGCTACTGCATCGATTTTCCCATGTTGGGTTTTTTCGAGGACATTTGTCCAAAAATAACTGTCAATTTTATGTGTGTGCTAGTATTTTGTAGTTTCCAGCGCTATTATTTTCCGTAGTTTTATCTGTGAAGGTTGCAGTGTGATTTATTTGATATTTTCTGTAGCAAATAAATTGTTAAATTAATTAAAAATTAGAATAATTAATTCCAGTTGTTGCAATAGGATTTCATACTTGAAATTTTCACATGGTATCAGAGTGAGTTTGACATATGGGAAGCTCAGAGGAGGAAGAAGATATTTTAACTGTTTTAAGGGAGCAGAAGGGCGCAAATTTTCAAGGGTTGTGCAATTCTTAAGCTAAGAAGATCGAATTGCTTGGGGAAATTCATTTTTTCAGTGCAGGAATTGAAGAAAAATTCAGCTTGCCAGTTTAGTGATTCCAACAAGAATAGGGAGCAAAAACAACTCAGATTTTCATTGAGCACATTCCTTGTTTGGGCGCAGAGGGTTTTGTAGTAGTTTTCTAGAGAAAAATATGTGTCAGGTAGAAGAGAAAAAACATATACAGAGGGAAAAAATTTCTCCAGGGTTCTCAAGTATTAGAGATCTAATTTTTCCAGTTGCATATTGGTAGTAGTTGTGAGCAGGTCTTCTCGCTCCAGAAGGGAGTGCGAGCAGCGAATCCAACATCCAAGTAGAGGGAAAGATAAAGTTTTAGACCAAAATCGAGATGGCCATAGTTGGGCTAAGAGATCAAGATAGATTGGACAGTTCCTAAAACTATGTCATTTGGAATGACATAATGTCCTTTATCCTTGATGAGCATGGTTTGAAGAGCTATGCAGATAATGTGGTAGCAGTACCCCAGGGTGCAGATGAACTGAAGGAGTACAAAAAATAAATGGTGAAGGCAAAGTGAATGATCTTGGATGGAGTTCGAGATCATATAGTCTCACATGTAGTTGGCAAAGGTATTTCCAAGGAGATGTGGGATTATCTCTCCACGTTATAGAAGATTTATTCCGAACAAATGATGCTTCTCCATTAGAATTTGAGAAGCATAAGGATGCACAAGGGTGAAGGTATAGATCCCTTCCTCACTAGGATTCAGGAGGTCCAAGACCATCTATCAGTAGTTGGGGAGGCATCCCAACCCATAAAGTTTGTATTGATGGCACTGAACATTATCTCAAAGGAATGACAAGTGTTTGTCCAAAGCATCTTCAGTAGAGACACTTTGCCTGGATGGGATAGGATGTGGGCCAACCTACAACAGGATGAGTTGAGGTGAACTCTAGTAAAGAGCACCAACAATGAAAGCAACAATAAGGGTGTGAATAGTGATAAGGAAGAGGAAAATATGGCCCTAGCATCAAAAGGTCCTAGTTAGGGGGAGGGGGGAAAGAATGTTATTTTTTGTAGCATAAGATGTGTTCTAGCCACAAAATTTTGTGGAGAGGATAGAATACATGAGTTCTCCAAAACCCAGAAATCGTTTCTGGAAATTTTCCTAGAAGTGTCTCAATTAGATTATTATCCGATTTTTAAATATTTCCTAAGTTTAAACTTAGGGAATATGGTTAATTAATCAATATTAATTGAGATAAGGCGAGAATCGTCTAGAAATTCACACAGAATGACTCCAAGATGATCCTAACCATCGATTAAGTTTTAATCTTGGTCGTTGGTACTCCAACAGAGGATTATAAGAGGAGGTCGATGTGGTGATGGTGAACACAATTGAAGAGTTTGGTTTCTTGGTAGATCGATTTCTAGAGTAGCAGCAGTCACTTGCCAAAGAGAGAGTCAGAGATCGAAGCAGTGAGAGAGGGGAAGAGACACTGAGGTTTGAGGAGGAATTCCAGATCCAGCGAGTGCATTTGTAGAGAGGAAAAAGAGCCACAGAGAAGCTGACGTTGGGGCAACAAAGTAGTCTCTAGAGGTAAAATTGATTTGTTGTGGAAGAGAGACGTTTTCAGTTCCAGAGGTCGGGAATGAGTCACAGAGTGTCGTAGAAGCATATTTCTAGTTAGCAAGACGACTTCATCGGTGTTTCGGGGAAATACACCTAGAGGGTTTGTTGGATCAAAACCTCCATAGGTGAGGCCATGCTATTGAGAAGGACTCACACACAACCACACTTAAATGCTAAAAACTAGATAAAAACGATAGTAGAACTCACCCGTAGTCCTACGTTCAATGTAGATCCCGCGGGGTCCAACCCCAACAACCCTTCTTCCTCCTTAACCTGGAAAACAAGAAAGAACATGCATGGAAACCTAGTTGTACAGCATATATTTCTCCTAAACGTTAGTGTAATCCATGTGGAACATTGTATAAACCATAATGAATGCTTAATAATCAATCTTTTCACATATACAAATAGATATGACACGTAAGTTCAGGAACAAGATGGTTCTTCATTATTACGAACAACATGTACAGAAATAAAGAGTGGAGAGATCACCTGAATCCTTCCACGATCTTCGAGCAGACCGTCGTCCGGATTCGTCCCGCCCTTGCCTCGCTAAGATTCTTCCAAGACTTGTGCACTCGAGATGGCATATAAATGGATGAACATCTCCAGGAAACAAGGGTTTCCTGATATAAATCTGGGAAAGTGTAGGAGGCACGGGGAATCAGACTTGAACTGGGAATCCAACAGAGTATAATGACTATAAAATTTCTCTCTCCCTTAGGCCATGCACATGAGGGGCTTTTATACTCCCTCAAAGTAGTTTCATCAGTTGGAAACAGTTGGCCACGTGCTAGGGTGGTTGAACTACCAGAGTAACCATCAACCCAGCCCGAAAATAGGGAATTTTAATATATTTTTTAATGATTTTAATGGCATACGTGGGAAAGTACATGTGGACTCGCGTATACAGCGGAAAAGTCTGGGCATAACCACGTATGGGGATTTTTACACTGTTTTTTAGTGAATTTTGTCCAAGTCTGTAGGAGTGGGTGCCCAAATCCATAAAAGCAATCATGAATCATATGAAGGTGATAAATTATGCTATAACAGATGCCCCCTAATATATGAGGTCAGAAGGGGTACATGATGGCTGAAATGTATTATGCACATAGAAAGAACTTCGCAAGGACAAGAGAGGACTTCACCAGATTTCAGCCTGCCAAAAAACCAATGAAAGAAAACAGAGAGTCAACTCATGCTGAGGCGGGCATACCCATGCTCAGTCAAAAATACATCATATGGAAATTACATAATAGATCCAAAATGTATACAAGTATAGCTGAACTGAAAGTACACAATGAATCATCTGAGCATGGCCCGGAAGTACAAGTCTGAATCAATGTCTAAGTATCACATATAGAAAGCTGATCAATGATGCTGAAACTGGATGTCTGATCATATAAGTAACTGAATCTCCAAGTACCAAATCATAAAGGGTAGATCTCATGGTACAATCACGCAACTCGGGAGCCAACATATAAGATTTTTTTGTACTGAACTGCAACATATAAGGGTGAACGGCATCACTGGCAGAAACTGAGTGGACTGTCAAAAGTGAACCGAAAAATGCTGATGCAACCCGAGGTCTTCACCGATCTCGACGGCACAATTCTACACAATGGGAATAAATGAGCTGAAGTCGACCATGTGAGAAATCGTTGGATTACCGGTCAATGATGTATACCGTTAACCAACGCGAGACAACCCACCAATAATGAAAATGAGTGTCAAGGTGCCCCAGTACAATCTAACAAGTGCGAATGAATGAGTTGAAGTCGAACACTTGAAAGAATCTACCAATCGGGAGGCAATGATGAATCCCCACTGTCGATAGCGAAGAGTCTGCCACTGATGACTGCAAACCCTAAGGTACTGACAAAAAGACTCTAGATCTTATTCCCAGAGTAATGAGTCAGAGTCGATGGTAAAAGATCTGCTGGAAGGAAGGCATTAAGGCATCCCACATCAGTCCAGCGCGAGTGTAACCCGCAGGCCAAGATTTGGAAGGAATCGGACGAAGTAGAGTGATGGAACCAAAACCGAAGTACGTTTCCGACATGCACAAGATGAAGCTAGCGCACGAAAGAAACCCTCTGAACCAACCAATAATGAAAGTTGACACAGAGGCGAGAAATCCACCGATAGGGTCAAATGGAAATCAAGGTACTGCATGAATCCCAAGTGTGATAATGTGTGCTGACGTCGAACACAGGGGAAACCACTCAATCAAAGACCCATGATGATGATCAAATGCTAAGCACAAGGTCACCTATCAATAATGGAAATAGGCCCAGGGTGCGGCTCTAGGTTTGCTCTCAGAGCAATGTGTCGTAGTTGATAAGAGACAAACCCGCCAGCAAGAAGTCAATGGGGACCTTCTCAAACCAGCACGAGCAGAAGACCAAAACATCTGATGTGATAGAACAAGATACTGACAAGACCAGGAAGGCCGACTGAATAACGAGTCAAGAGACACCGCAGAATGGCCGACTCTGGTTAGAATTCCCTTGAACAAAAGCACGACTCATGCTGACCATGGCAGTAAAAAGTGACACTGTATAAGTCTGTTATGCAGGAGGCAGAACAAACTCTCCATATGATTGGAAGAGATAACCAACCGGGGGAGGACTGACAAGTGAAACCAGGTAAAGGCTGAACCTAGGTCAAAAACTAAAACCATCCCAAATGAGGGAAATATATAAGTATATGTGCTTTGTTCAAGGGCGACAAACTGACTCTGTACTGCCATCAAAACAATGAAGATACATCCCGTTCCCGCTCTTTTTGTTATATTTGATTTTTTTGTCTTTTTCATATAATAAGCCTAAAAAAGAATAAAAGAATGCTATGGTACAATGGATAGAACGAGTATCAAGAAATAGATGCACTAGTTCCTGGGATTGGAACGATCCTATGCTCAATGCAAGGTGGCGAAAACTGGTAAGCGATACTCAGAGGAATGTTCCATCCATGGGTAAAAGGGTGTCAAGTCGCGATAGCCAAGTGCATGCAATGGTTAACTTGTACAGATAGACAAGGTCAAAATTTGGCTTAAACATTGAGTCCAAATGAAGCCGACTAAAGGCCAAGATAAACAAGTAGCCAATATGCAATGCAGTAATACAACTCAACAACACCAGGGAGCCTCTAGGGTAAAAGCCAGAAAAATGATAGTGAGGAAGAAGAAGAATGAAGCTTCAACACATAATTCATGGCGGGACTAAAGAGGACTCCCGAGCCTACATAAAACGCAGCATGGGCAACAAGTGATAGCGAGGAACTAACTAGGAAGCCCATGTAAAGGAAGGCTCTACCACCAAGTCATGATTAAATAATCGGCGAGTGAAATGGGTGTAATACTCATGACCTTATGGGATCAACCATATGGCAAGTGATCAGAATGGAGGCTAGTTATGCAAAATGCAACGGAAAGTGGATTCCCTAACCTATATGCCAGTAAAGATCATATACATGCCATGACGGGTCAGCAGTCATGGATCGAAATCGGGAAAAATATCAAAATTGTCAAAATGTACCTGAAAATATACCAATCTGGGCACTTCCAAACATCCAGGTTATGCAGCTTAAGATAGATTGAAAAAATAAGCATAACAAATTTTTGCGAAAATTTTCAACTTTTTGGGCATAAATAGACAAATTACCTCATATTTGGTTCATTGTTACAATGCTGATTTGGGAAAAAGTGCTCTAGAGAAAAAGCCTCTTTCATCAAAACAGGAGCAATCGACCATCAAACTTCACCGAATTTGTCAGGTAAGCTCTTAATTCATCCTTGCTATTCATTTTGTCCATTCATAAGTTAAAAATTAGGAATTTTCACCATAGAATCTCTTGCTAAAAATCACGGGTTTGCGCATACGCGGGTTTATAATGACCAAGTCACGTATATACGCGACTGTGCACAAAGAAAGTCGCGTATGCACAACCCAAAATGAAAAAATGCGTAGCTAATGAACAAATTATTGAAATTTTGCAGGATGACTATATCATGGAGAGAGCGTGAACACAGTGCTATTGTTCAAGAAGTCATGCAGGACCAAGTATCACTCAATATTCTTCAAAACTGCGGATTGCTCAAGTTTTTCAAAATGCCAAATATGAAGAGTAATGTCCGGTTGCTCGAAATTCTTGTGAACTATTGGGAATCGGAAGAAGACTACTTCATCATAGATCAGATGCCCATACGCATCGAGGTGGAAGATATATATTTTATCACTGGGCTCTCTCGGAGGGGGGAGCCAGTAGACTTGCATGGTAAGCCTTTGGGAGGGCTAACCGTGGAAGATTACATCCACGTCTACTGCGTAGAGGGTTCCAAGAAAGTGGGAACTCAAATTGCAATCAAAGATTTAAGAGACTTGCACATAAAAATCCTCATTTTTACCATTGGGAGAGTAGCAGAATCAGCTTCTCTACACCAGGCATCCAAGACGCAAATGAGTATAGCAGTGGAATGCTTAACTCATTTATATGATTGGTGCACAGCTCTTCTGATGAACATGAAGCAACAATTGACTTCAATCCGAAAGGAAAAGACAAAACATTTTGGATATGGTACAATTTTGATGACATTCTTCTTCGAGAAGATTCCTGGGCTGAGACCCAAAGTGATCTCTACCATCAGTAGCCCGAGAGACCCAAGAATTGCCCGCTGGGCAGACATGATGAAGAGATTGGGGGGAAGTGAAGTTCCCCGAACCACTTGGGATGATGAGTTCTTCCAATGGTGGAGAGAACAAATCATCGCTGTGGATGACTATCCCTATGCCGGGATGGACTTTCGTGGCGATCCAGATCTTGTCCTTCCACCAGGCGCGGCATGGGGCACAGTCGGTAAGTTTGCAATTTTTTGACTTATATAATTTTTTTTGGATTTTTTCAATATGTATGAAAAAATGTGAAAAACAAACATGTTTTTGATTGGATTCAAAATGACTTACAATTTTATAATGATCATGATACAGATATTGGACCAGTTCGACCTGAGGGTTACCCACGACATAAGCGTCGCAGGGGCGAGGCGGATACAGTAGATTCAGACAGGACCCTCCAGGCTGTACAAAGGAACTTGGAGGGGTTAACCCGCCAAGTACCTATGGCTGCGGTGGAAGATCTGCCTGAAGCCATCCAGAGACGGGTGGTAGGAGTACCCCGTGACTGGGTACGGTTATTCCGCCGAGTTGCCACCGCGATCGTGTTCTATAGGAACACAACTTCTGGGCAGGGACCTCAGGAGTAGATAGATATGATGTATCAGATGACTGTATATTTTTTGAGACTGAACATGATCGGGCATAAGCCCAATTTTTGTATGACTTATGAATCCAAATTTTGTATAGTTTTTTGAACACTCTGATGATATATATACGGCGATGTTTGATGTGATGTGACAAATGTATCAAAATGTATGATGTTTTTGATGATTAAATTTTATTGTATGGAATGATTAATATGCCAATCAATTGCTTGATTAGCTAATGAGTCTGCCATCCAATTGTCAGCTCAAGGAATATGAATGAAAGTTAAACATTGAAATGATCTTTGTAACAAACGTACCCTCGGGGAGCAACCGGAAGTATGGATCTCGTACCCGATAAGTATTTTTCAACTGCGACACCACCAGCTGAGAGTCCACGAAAACTACCAACGAATCAACACCCAAAGATATTGCCTCCGAGAGTAGATAAACAACTGCAGTGTATTCTGCTATATTATTGGAAGCAGGACCAATGCAGACCCCTCTTGATACTAACAGCTGACCAGATGGATAATGAAGCACCCAAGCCGCGGAAGCTAAGTTCCGGGTGTGTCTACTAGCACCATCGGCGAAACCAAAATGACTCATGACATCCGACACAACCTGCCAAAGAAGATCAAAAACATCACCAACCCATCAAAGATCGAAAAAAAACCAGATATGTACAAAGCAAAACTACTATATACAAAAGCAACATGCTAGGCCGAAGCCTAGGCATAATACTTCTTCAAATAGAGCCCATTTCGGGGCTCCGGCAACTCGTTCCCTTCGAAATCAACCAAGGTATACGCTCCTTTCTTAAGGACTTTTTTAACGATATAGGGGCCATACCACATAGACTTAAACTTTCCTGCCCCCAGGGCATCCTTTTCTTGGGCATAGACCAAAACAAGGTCACCTTCCAAAAAGACCCTAGGCTTGACCGCCTTATCGTACTGAACTTTAACTCGGTTTTTATGCGCTTCATTCATCGTGGCGGCATCCCGACGCTGCTCATCAAGATGTTCCAGATGAAGGAGACGTTCTTCAAGACTAGAAGTGTCAGGAAGAAGTTCAACAACTAACTTAAGAGAAGGAATCTCACATTCAATGGGAAATACGGATTCCAACCCGTGAACTAGCTGAAACGGAGTAAAGCCAGTTGCAGTTTTCACTGACGTCCTGTATGCCCAAAGTGCAGGATATAGCATAATATGCCAGTTGGATCGAGCTTTATCGATTGTCCTTTGAAGAATTGTCTTCAAGGATTTATTCATGGCTTCCACTTACCCATTGGCTTGAGGATAATACGGAGATGAATGCTCCTGCCGGAAACCTAATTTTAGAGCCAACTCAGCCATCATGCTATTCTGAAAATGACTGCCGTGATCAGTGACAATCTCTCTAGGAATACCAAAACGAGCAATAACTTGGTTGAAAAGAAAAAGAGCTGCAGTCTCACCATCATTCCCAAAAGTAGGCATAGCCTCGACCCACTTCGTAAAGTAGTCTACTGCTACAATAATGTACTTGTGACCTTTAGCGGAAGGCGGGTTACAAGTAGTATAATCAATACCCCACTTTGTAAAGGGACCGACAGTAATGACTGGAAAAAGCGGAGCTGGATGAGCGCACATTTTTCGAGTATAAACTTGACACGGATGACACTTTTTGACCGACTCCACACAATCTTTGAAAATCGAAGGCCAAAAGTACCCAGCACGCAAGATTTTTTGGGCTGTAGCAAGCCCAAATAAATGACCACCACAAGCTCCACTGTGGCAATCATTCAGCACAGCCTCAGCTTCTTCGAGAGTTAAGCAACGTCTCGGGATTGAATCAACCCCTCGACGGTATAAAGCATCACCAATAATCAAGTAATTCTTAGCCAAGTGACGCAACTTACGGTGCTCATCTTTCGAAAAAGTAGAGGGAAACTTCGCAGTCTGAAGATACACAATGATATCTCCATACCAAGGATCCTGTGGAGAGATAAGAAACAAATGTTCATCCGGGAAGGATTCATCATAGACTATCTCATCCCCACAGGGCAACTCGGAGATCAATTCTGCGAAAACCAATGATTTCTTGGACTTGGCAGACATAAACTCAAGATCAAATTCCTGCAAAATCACAATCCATCTATTTTATTTTCCCCCAATCACTCGCCTACTGAGGACAAACTGAAATGGATTGGCTGCTGCCAAAACATAAGTTTTTCGTAGAATAATGTAATGTCGGAGTCGCTATACAGCATGAACAGCTGCTAAAGCTAACTTTTCTATCGGAGTGTACCGGAGTTCAGGTCCTACCAATCCTCGACTAAGATAGTATATAACATGCTCTGCAAGAGCATCATCTTCTTGAACCAGAACCATACCAATAGTAGATTCTGCTGCTGCTAGATACAAAAGGAAATCCCTGCTATAATCAGGTGGACTCAATAAAGGAGCAGAGGTCAATGCTTTTTTCAAAGCATCGAATGAGCGTTGAGCGAAGTCATCCCAAATAAATGGAACTCCCTTCTTCAACAATCTCATAAATCCCTTGGTAACTTCAGCATAATTTACGATAAATCTCCGAAGAAAATTAGACTTTCCTTGTAGACTTTGAAGTTGACAAACAGAGGACGGGGGAGGCAACCAAAGTATTGCCTCAACCTTGAAGGGATCTATCCTAATCCCTTCTCTAGACACAATGAATCCCAATAACCGACCGGATGTAACCGCGAAAATGCACTTGTTCGGATTCAACCTAATCTTATAGAAACGACATCATTCAAATATTTGATGGAGGTGAGCAAGATGATCCATCCTCTTTCGAGAATGAGCAGCTAAATCATCCAAATACGCCTTGATAATCTTTTTGATGTCGTGAAAGGCATATGACATGGCCCGCTGAAACGTAGCCCCGGCATTTTTAAGACCAAAGGGCATCTTCTTGTATGCAAAAGTACCCCAGGGACAAATAAAGGCAGTCTTATGTTGATCTTCAGAACGGATAGTAATCTGATTATATCCAGAGAAACCGTCCATGAAGGAGAAAATCTCATCACCGGCACACTCGTCAATCATCTGATTGATAAATGGTGTGGGGTAATTATCTTTAGGACATGCTTTATTGAGGTCTCTGAAATCAATGCACACTCTAATTCTTCCTTTTTTTTTATCTACGGGAACAGGGTTTGAAACCCATTCAGTCAAAGGAACAGGGAAAATGAATCCTGCCTTAAGCAGCTTCTCCACCTCAGCTTTGATAGCTGCTGCCTTCCTAGGATTGACCGGACGAAGATTTTGCCTCACAGGCTTAGCGTTTTCGTAAGTCTTGATCTCATGTTGGACAATAGATGGATCTATACCAGGCATTTCCTCATAAGACCAAGCGAATACATCCCTATACTCTTTAAAGAGCTCGGTGTAAATCTGAATTTCTTCAGGGGAAAATTTAGCTCCGATGAAGAAATTCTCAATAACATTGGGATCCCTAGAAATGTTCACCAGGATAGTTGGAGAAATCACAGCCATGTTCCCTTCAGCATATACCTGTGTTGGTGCTAAAGGGTTCAGGACTGGGCGAGTAGGAACAGGAGACGGAGGACTTGGAAAACTCGTTTCAACTTCGCTCAAATCAGGTAAAAAGTAAGACTGATGATGCAAATCATCCCACGGTCTATCTATACCAGTCATAGCTTCCAAGATGGCCTCTTCAGATGGAAGAGTGGTATCAAGGCAATCTTGGGCAGAAGAAGAACTAAGTGTCCAAGCCAGAGCCACATCTCCATCCAACTCTTCTGGTGAAAGAGGAGTTGGGATGGATTCTGCAGAGTCAATAATAGGCTGATATGCAATCTCTGCTGCAAACATTGGAAATGCCATTCCACCCACTTTACCTTCCGCTAATGTGGCGGTAGGGGAAGGTAAGGTCCAAGGGTCCGAAAAATAATGAGTTCTGAAGAACTCTCTTTGAAGAGGAGCCCTAGAGGATGAAATTGCATTTATATGAACCGTAGGAGGTGGAAGATCAAAAGTACCCATCAAGGAAGAATACATTCCAACTCCTAAATTCTTAGTAGGCAACTTGGTATTATCAAAATTTGGAATAGTTGAGTCAGTAGATGCATTCGGGTCTACTGGAGGACAGTCCAGTTGGTCCACTGTAACAATCCTCCCTTCGTGAGGGAAACAAATAGGCCGAAACAATGAAGATGCAATGGCATCCATCTCATAAATCCAGTTTCTCCCCAACAGAAGGTTGTAGTCCAAGCTTGCATCCACTATCTCAACCTCTATATTTACAGTTTTTCCCCCAACACAGATAGGCAAAGCTGGGAGAATACCATGCGGTCTATGAGAATGACCATCAAACGCAGTCAGAAGAGTAGCAGATGGAGCAGCTGCGGGAGATCCAATTCCCTTCCAGCATGCGAGAGACATCACACATGTGGAAGCACCCTCATCAACGACTGTCCAAAAAATATTGCATTTCCGGTACGATGATTTGATATGGAAAGCCATATTATGGGGGAGTCTCTTCTTAAAATTAGTCATATCGAAAGTAATCATAAGAGAGTTCTTTGGATCTACAGCCCCAAGAGCAGTGAGCAGAGTACTGCGCTGAGCCAGACAAGACTAGAGCACCTCTAACGCTGACATGGCACAAGGACTCTGCGCCAGATCTTCCACAATAGAGTAGTTCTGGGCAGCCCTAGCATTTGGATTAATCGTCGAATGCTTGGTAGATGCTTTGGGCATCTGAGGTATAGGCTCAACAGTAGGCCTCGTAATATGAAGCGGCTCAGTAGCATTAGGAGCATCCTTAGCTTTCGAAGACTCTTCTTCGCCATAATCACGGGATCTCGTAGCGACATCCACGTGAGCACTCATCATGTATATGTTTGATGGAATTTCCCCTTCCTGGGTGCCCCCAGAGGAAGCCCCAGAATTTTGATTTGCGCCAACAACTAGTTGTTTCCCTTGGGGAAAAGGGTTTGTCAACACAGCCTGGGAACTGGAAGAACCCTACTGAGCTAACAAGTGCTGCGCATCCTGAATTTTAGGGCAAAGGTGCGTAAGATGGTCTCCAACACACAACTTGCATGGAAACTTCACTTTCTTTTTATCTTTTGGGCCCTCACCAACATGCTCGTTGGTTTTATTCGCATTACCCTTCCCATTATTGCCCTTTTTCTTATTATTCCGTCCCTTATTCTTCCCTTCGGATTGTTGATTTCCTTTGGGATCGGAAGTTTGGACAGCATTTATCGACAAAGATTGGGAAGGTGATGACTCAGCTGGTACAGCCTGACCAGAAGGAGCAGATTGCAAAGACAACTGATGCAATTGAGTAAGCAAGCTAGCTGCACCACTATTGATCAACCCAATAAGTCCATCACAATGAGGACCAGGCTTGGTTTTGGATAAATCTAATTTGGAGCGAGGAGCATTGGGCAAATATTTATGAAGGACCCCAGACTGAGAATATATCAATTCAAGCTGCTGGGCCCTAAAAATGGCCTGTTCCTCAGAAAATACCCCAGACAGGGATACATCTTTAGAAATGTCTGACTGCAGAGATTTCAGAAACCATTCCAAAAGGAATTCTCCTGGAATATGAGCTTTAATAAGCCTCTTCCTTCTCCGCCATTCCTGAATATGGTCAGAAATGTGGGTTGCGTCGTCCTGCTTAAAATTAGCTAGGAGTTCAGTCCCGGCATCATAACGGACAGGCAACTGGAAATGATTTAGAAATGTAATAGCCAGATCTCCAAATGTAGCAAAACTGCCCCCAGTTAACTCAATATACCACTTGGCAGCGTTTCCAGTTAAGGTGCGTTGAAACAATCTCAACCTAATCGAATCATCGATCAGGGAGTTAGAAGAGCACCATAAATGGAAGGTGGTGATATGGTCAGCCGGATCTTCTCCATTCTTGCCTTCAAACTTTGGAATGTCTGAAGGAAGTTTGGTGGGAACCGGAGGCCACCCCGGACTGTACCGGATCGGATCATTCGTCAATTTCGACAGATCTGGCAAGTTTAACGTTGCCAGAAAAGGTAAACGAGGCGGAGCCTGAGGATTCCATCCTTGATGGGATGAATTCCCAACATTCTGAAAAGAATACCCTGGATTTGATAAGGCACCAGGTTGCCAAAAATAACTCGTAGAAAAAGGAGAAGAACCTCCTCCCAACGCAGAGTTACCAAAGACCGGACCAGTTCCCCCCGCTGAAGTATGAAATGAAGAGGAAAGCCCCTGATAGGGGTTCCAGGCATTAGAAAGAGGAGAAAAGGTCTGATAAGCACTCGACGAAGGGAAAGAAGTATTCCCTTGGTGACCAGCGTAAAACTGATTCCCTGCCCCCACTGTAGTGAATACAGGGTTCCAACCTGTAAAAGTGGTCGAATTCTGACCTCTAGACCAAGGGTTGAAACTCTGAGTCTGAGAAGTGAATGGAAAGGACCCTAAAGAAGGATTCAAACTAGGAATATGCCCAGTTCCAAAGGGGAACCCTTGAAAAGAAGTTGATCCACTAGCCATGGAAGACATGGGTGTAGATGCAGCTGCAGCAGCGGAAAAGGAAAAAGAAGGAATCCCACTAGTGGGCATTCCAAAACAAAAGGGACCAGATTGAGAAGCATGTGCTTGGGTGAAACCAGAGCCAAACATAGCAGTACTAGAAGCAATCAAAGATATAGCAATAGTGCCTCCTCCTTCAACAGAAGCAGGAGTCTGAATGCCTGCAGCACTCACAGCAGAAGTCGCGTTCCCAGTCGTGGCCATCGAAAGGTATGAATAATATGGAGGATCTTCCGGTCTCTCTGACTCAGGTCCGATGTATTCAACAACGAACGGATAATCAAGAGGAAGAGGAGATGGAAGTGACTCAGAGGGTTGAGACACTTCCTCTACTTGTACTTCTTCTTCCTGCAGAAATAAGACTCTCGAGGTGAGCGGAGCGCTCCTCTCAGAACCAACACCAGGACCAGCTACGAAACCTTCAAACCCTTGTGGAGGATCTCTCTCCACTGCGTCAGACGCCACAGGGTGATACTCACCTGCTAAATTACTCCTACGCCTTCTTGAAGAAGGCTCTGGACTCTCGGGAGATAACCCCCGGATTCTCCTCGATCGACGAGGCGCTTGATCAGCCACTTTTATAGATTTTAAATTAGACTCAAAAAAGTGAAAAGCTAGGCAAGCTAGGAGAAAAGAGCACTCACTATAAGAAAAATCCCTGAGATACAATCAAGCAAACAACCTTCAAGTATTTCCGCTCCGGGTGATGAGGACCGGACACCAAAATACAGGAAAGCGAAATATAGGACCTCCCGAAAGTAGTCTGGGATAATTACGGCCCAGGCCTACTAGCGAAGGTAACAGAAACAGTTACGCCGACCTCCTAACAACAGCCTTTGCCGGCACAAGTACCCAAGCTTCGCAAGGGCACCCCCCAGAAGTACTGCTGAAAGTGATACGACGTCTGCCTCAGGTACCACGGGTATTCCCCCCCGCAGTCACCTCTGTGGAACCTAGGAGTGGCAACTATGGGCACCAATCCGTGTTAGAAGACGGGCGGAATGGTCTTGAGGTCAGGTTCAGCAAATCAGAGAGGGGGTATCTCTCTTCTCGGCCTTCACTTCCCCTCGCGCTTGACTCTCTGGAGGAGAGCTTTCCCGATCCACCTAACGGAGTTGGATTTCGCTCAATTAATCAACTTCTATGTTTTTGTTTGAGCGGCCTTGGAGAGTTAACTCTCCACTCACCTAATCCAAGGCCCTACAACCTAGCTAGTTGGTGTATGACACTTAATAAAACTTGCTAGTTGCTTTTAAATTATAGCGCTTATTTTAATCGGTTGTTATGTTAAGTCAAAGGGATACGGAAATGAAACTCGTGGTGTTTTTGACGCAGAAAAGAAATTAATAAAAACCAAACTACATGCAAATGCAGTAATTTCCTTTCGATGAAAAGAAATTTCTACAAAGGTTCTACGAGACTAAATTTTTTTTTCTTTTCAGATAACAAACTTCACACTCACAAAAACTATGAAAATGACTAAATGCTTAAGTGCACCTGATGCAAATCACTAAGAGCATGCAAATTCTAAGATGCAAATCTACTAAAGTAGAGAGAAATTTCCCAAAGATCCTTCAGTTTTGTCTCTTTTTGGTTGTCCACGAAGCAAGTTCCCCAAATAAGAAACTCTCAGTATAAAGACACCAAAATATGCTTGAAAACAAGAGGACAAAACTAATGACAATTCCTTCCCATAAATCAAGTCAAAAACTAAAAGCAAGGAATCTCAACAAAGCTTCAAAAGATGTAACAAAACGAAAACAAAAATGCAAAACAAAAGCAAATGACAAAACAAAATGTTTTTTGAGCTTTTGAATTTTATAAAAAGGAAGAGCTCTAAGAGACCAAGAAAACTATCAAATCCCAAGCCAAACAACTCTGAACTTCAAGCAAAACTTCAAAAATGCTCTAAATCTCATAGGGCTACTTAGTAGCAAGATTCATATGAGCAAAAGAAGACAAGAAACTCAGTAATTTAGCCTAGAAGAATAGTACAACCTTGCAGCAAACAAAAACTTCAAAGAACCAAGAAAGACACTTCAAAAATTGCAACAAGACCTAGTCAACTGAACTCAAGAAAACCAACCAAAAGAAGGGCAAAAATCGAAGTGCAAAGCAAGACACAAAGGTAGGAAAGAGTAAATGAGCAAAAGCTCTCTGTTCTGATGAAGCAGAACAGCCAAGAATCCCCATGAAGAGATCTTGGTACTCGAACCAGAAATGCAAGCACCAGAAACAAGATTTTCCATATAAGCTAGTTTTCAGCCAAACAAGAGAGAGAAAAGACCAAAGACCACTTTAAACACAATCCAGAGGATACAAAGACACTGCAGGAACAGGTCTCCACAGGCAGACAAGGCTAAGAAGCGAAGAAATCAAAAATTTCAAAATTTACCAAGGCATACGCTACTTTACAGTTTGGAAACAAGCGTGCATACGCGACTGTGTTAAAGGAAACCCGCGTATACGCGACTCCCTTTAACAAAAAATGCATGTATACACATCAGTGTATAGACAAACCCGCGTATGAAAAGGTAAATAATAAAAAAATAAAAAATATCAAGCCTGGATAAGAAACCAGGTCTTTAGTCTGACTGAGAAAGAGTTAATTGGACTGGAAATAAAAGTTAAAACTGTTGGAAACCTTTCAAACAGCTGAAACCACCCAACAGGGGAATCACAAGAATGCGATCCCCAGCAGAGTCGCCAGTTCTGTTTCGGGGAAAAACACCCTAGAGGTTTGTTGGGTCAAAACCTCCACAGAGCAGGGCATGCTATTCAGAAGGACTCACACACAACCATACTTAAATGCTAAAAACTAGATAACAACGATAGCAGAACTCACCCGTAGTCCTACGTTCGATGTAGATCCCGCGGGGTCCAAACCCCCAGCAACCCTTCTTCCTCCTTAACCTGGAAAACAAGAAAGAACATGCACGGAAACCTAGTTGTACAACATATATTTCTCCTAAACGTTAGTGTAATCCATGTGAAACATTATATAAACCATAATGAATGCTTAATAATCAATCTTTTCACATATGCAAATAGATATTAACACGTAAGTTCAGGAACAAGATGGTTCTTCATTATTACGAACAACATGTACAGAAATAAAGAGTGGAGAGATCACCTGAATCCTTCCACGATCTTCGAACAGACCGTTGTCCGGATCCGTCTCGCCCTTGCCTCACTAAGATACTTTCAAGACTTGTGCACTCGAGATGGCATATAAATGAATGAACATCTCCAGGGAACAAGGGTTTCCTGTAAAAATCTGGGAAAGTGCAGGAGGCACGGGAATTCAGACTTGAATTGGGATTCCAACAGAGTATAATATCAATCAAATTTCTCTCTCCCTTAGTCCATGCACATGAGGGGATTTTATACTCCCTAAAAGTAGTTTCAGTCAGTTGGAAACATTTGGCCACGTGCTGGGGTGGTTGAACTACTAGAGTAACCATCAACCCAGCCCGAAAATAGGGAATTTTTATATATTTTTTAATGATTTTAATGCCATACGTGGAAAAGTACATGTGGACTCGCGTATACACGCAGAAAGTCTGGGCATACCCACGTATGGGAATTTTAACACTGTTTTTTATGAATTTTGTTCAAGTCTATGGGAATGGGTGCCCAAGGCCATAGAGACAATCATGAATCACATGAGGGTGAAAAATGATGCTATATTTGTAGAGATTAGTCGATGCGGATCACGGATGTCCACACATCTAGGCAGAGGAACGCATAGGTTGACACAGAGGGGAAAATGGCCATATTTCTAAAGGCAAGCCATGCATGGAGATTTCCTGCGGGGTGAGGAAAATTCCTCACTAGATTTCCGCCAGTATTTTTCTCTGTAGGATTGCAAATATTTCGGCATCTAGTTGTACTCAAATTTTCTCATTGCTACATAATAATAAAACCCTCAATTGTTGCATCGGTTTTCCCGCATTGGGTTTTTCCCGGGGACTTTCGTCCAAAATAATTGTGCTAATTTTATGTGTGTATGTTATCATTTCTTCCAGAATTTATTCTTTCACAGTTTTATTTGTGTAGATTGCAGTGTGAGTTATTCAGTATTTTCCATAGAAAACAACGGATAAATTGTTAAATAAAATTAACAATTAGGAGAATAATTTCCATTCTTTACAAGAGGATTTCCAGTTGTTGCTCTATGTGGGCAGCAGGCCGAAACTCCCAGCGGCAGCACAGTCACTTTTCCAAGAGGTCGAGTTTCTTGAGGAAATTCGATTTTTCTAAGAGGCAGAAAAATTCGAGTTTTCTAGATTGAGTAGCTCCAAAGGCAGAGGGAGAAACTCAATATTTTTTCATTGGACAGATATCTAGCTGGAAGAAAAGGGTTTATGCAACATTTGCTAGAGAAGAACATGCGTCGGGTGGAAGAAGAGCACACACAAAGAAAAAAATTCTCTCAGTCCAGTTGCAGATCGACAGTAGCAGCTAGCAAAGCCATGCATTCCGAGAGGGAGTGTGAGTAGCAAATCAGTAGTAGAGAACAGGGGAAGAGGGAGTTTTTGATATTTTCTAGATATCAGGACATGAGGTTGGATGATGCTTCCAACTATGTCATATGGAAGGCAAGGATTTCCTTCCTTCTAGATGAATTTGGTCTGAAGGCATACATTGATAATATGGTGGCGGTTACCACAGATGAAAATCAGCTAAAGAAGCACAAAAAGGACATGGCATTGGTTGTTCTAGGAGGAAAATTTGTAGGTACAACACGAAGTGTTGTATTGAAGGTGTTTGTGTAGGAAAGGAAATAGATCTTGTAGAAGCAACGATATGGTTGAATGAGGCTGAAAGAACATCAACGGACAAAAGCTCATGTTGATACTGTATGCAGGCCTTCTCAGAGGTATATTGGAGATGGTTTGCTAATTTTTGAAGTTTATTGAACTGATTCCAAACCTTCCTACAAAATCTGACTTTGAATTGGATTCTATGGACGATATACTATTTTCAAGCTTTAGAGAATAAAATACAACTTCAGATAATGATGTGACTTCAGATAACCTTAATGTATCAAACACAATTTCAGACAAGGATGTTTCTGATTTTGATCTAAACAGAGGTAATTCAAATTTCAGATTGAAAGGAATATCTTCTAGGGAAAACAACTCGGTAGGCAAAGATGTAGACCTTACCAAATTGGATGAACTTGATTGAATCTCAGAATGTTGAGGTCTCTGTTTTCTAATGAGTTTCTCCAAATATTCAATGGGATAATCTAGATGTGGATCAAGATTCGATCGTGTGTGTATTTTCGGAGCAAGTGTATACTTGCTTCTGCAACTTGAATCAACCTTCACGAAATCTAGAGCCTATCACCCACGTGCTTAGAATTATATGAAGAAGTATGGTACACCCAAGGAATATATGTCACTTCGTTCCCTGGAAACAACGCCAGAAATGTTAGCATCCACAATGTCCCAAGGTTGATGAATGGATGTCGACGGAGGTAACTTCAAACCAAGCTTTCAATTTGGTAGCTAGCCCCACCAAACCAGAGAGGGCTCTCTCTATGAGATCACTGCCAAAGGATTTGACTGGATGAAGAGTAGATTTTAGGCTAGTTAGATCAACTCTAGGGTTTTGAAAGTTTGATAGATTTTATGCTAGATCAAGGAAGAAAACCAGGTAGCTAGGTCAAGTGTATCAAAGGGTTATAGCTGCAAATATATAAAGGAGCAAGGTAGAAATGCTTTAGTGATGGGCTTAGGGTTTTGTTGGTGTAGTGTAGGGTTTGAAAGAGTGGAGAGGATCTTAATGAGCATGCATTTCATGAATTCATTAAAACTAAAGGAAATAAACATGAAATGATTTTCCTAAACAAAACAGAGCCACGAAAGAATTCTTCTTATCAAAATTTTAGGAAGATCACTGAGGAAAGGAAAGCATGGAAAGAAAAAACTCACTGCACATGAATTCCTAGATAATAGTTGCAATTGTTCCTCTGAATTTTTGAATAAAAGTTGAAGCACAAGCTACAATGGTCTCAAAACTCTGATGTCCAACCCGTCAAATGACTGAGAAAAGCATACATATAGACAAAATATCATTTCCCCTCTCTCAGGGGTCAAATCCTTGAGTGAAGGAACTTATCACTTGATCCTCTCACCTAAAACCTAAAGACTAGGGAGGTGAACAAGGCACTCCCTAATATAGAAAAACCAATTCTTTTGATCATTAATGACCTTTACAAGCATGTATCTACCTCATATTTACCTTTAGCCATCTTAATTACATCTAAAAACATCATTACATCATCATGATTGACAAATTACATGAGTAAAAGTGAAACTGGACCAAGTCCACTGCAAAAAATGAATTTCAGGAGAAAACGTGGCGAATTCTGCTGAAAATGCAGCGTGCCAAGAGAAAATGTAGCGTGTAAGGGAAAACTGAGTTTTGGAGGCCTTCCCGGAGTCCAAATGTTGATCTGAAAATTGTTGGAGATATATCTTCCAGTTGGCTACATGATGGAGTCTTCAAGCACTGAAATTAATTGAATTTAACCCCTCAAAAATTCATTCTCCCACATAAACTCTGAAAACGCAGTGTGATCTTCAAAAAGGATGCAGAAAGGTCATTTTTTGATGGTTTTTTTTACTTTTTGACTTGCCAGAAGGGGTTGAAGTGGAGCTCTGGTTTTCTAGGATGAAATTAGAGGTCAAGAGGAATCCATTGATGCAGACCTTATTTCATTTGGAGGCCTCCATAAAAAACGCAGTGTGGGCCATGCTGTGTCTTTAATAGTGTGATTGTTTCACAAAATTGTCAAAATTCTCAAATTTTGACTTTTCACCAAATTTTTTTCAAAATCCTCAAAATTGGTCCAGGCTTGCTCCGTGAAGACCTGATATGGTATGTCAAGCAATGAGGGAAGCGTCAGCAAGTAGATCCAACTTCCCCTTCTCTTTTTGCTTGATTAGGGTTTCATTGAGTTTTTCTTTCAACTATTTGAACTTGATCTTGGAGACTTGATTTCTTGTATAGTAATGAGAAGCCATGTGTCTTTGAAATTTTTTATCTCTATTGGCCTTTTTAAGGAGATTTTCTAAGTGACAATTGACCTTATCTAGCCAATATTCCCTATTTTCATTAATCTCCATGGCAATTCTCTCATCAACAGTTAGTTGCTCGTCACGAGGGGATTTTTGTATTTCTAACTCTAATGCTCTTTTGAGGCCCCTTGTCCTTGGTCTCTTCCTTGTCATATGCAGGCTTCATGCTCATCGGAGTCATCAATATCAACTACTGCTTTTCCCTTTACATCTTCCTTTCTAGCATCAAGCTTATGTCTATTCAAAAGTAGTTGGTTTACTTCAATTGCATGTTTTCCTACTCAAGGAATGAAATCATGAAGTTGGCCTTAGAAATTTTATCCTTAAGCTCACTAATCTAAGCATTTTTCTCCATAATTACCTGTTTTGTGGATTTGTGATCTTCATCCATCTCCAAATCTGCCATGTCAATGTCAAGATGGGATGGTATTTCATCTTGAAAAAGTGGATCATGATGTGTTGGTGATCTCTTTGTTGTTGATGTAGGCTTGGCCCCTTCTACATTTTTTGGATCAAACACAAGCTTCCTACCTCTCTGATAGGTTTTGGTCACCTCAGCCCTAAAGGGCTTCTTCAATGAAACTCTGCTAGATGAACCAATCTTCATTTGTCTATATGGTGCTGATGGTGTAGCTGATGATATACCTTGGCTGGTTGTTTGGCTAGTAGAAGGAAAAAAGTCATGAGACTGAATGAATGTCTCCCAACTGATGTTCTTCTCCTCAAGCTGGTGCAAGACAATAATTTTGATGAGGGCATGGTGAAAGAGACTGGCTTGATGATTACTTTGTCTATGTTGCGCCTTCCCTGCCATCTTAGCCAAGCTCTTATGGAGATAATAGGATAGGTTAATAGGTTTTATCCATGTGAAGTGCATGAGCAATCTGACATGATAATTGTACAATCTAGTAAATCTACCCTCTCATGTAAAGTACTTCATAATGACCCTCATCAACGGAGAAAAGCTGTCAAGAAGCTAATCAAAAGGAAAAACTTTCTTGGTGCCATATTTGTAATGAGCAGTGAAGAAACTTATCACTTGATCCTCTCACCTAAAACCTAAAGACTAGGGAGGTGAACAAGACAATCCCTAAGATAGAAAAACCAATTATCTTGACCATTAATGACCTTTACAAGCATGTATCTACCTCATATTTACCTTTAGCCATCTTAATTACATCTAAAAACATCATTACATCATCACGATTGACAAATTACATGAGTAAAAGTGAAACTGGACCAAGTCCACTGCAAAAAATGACTTTCAGGAGAAAACGCAGCGAATTCTGCTGAAAACGTAGCATGCCAGGAGAAAACACAGCGTGTGAGGGAAAATTGAGTTTTGGAGGCCTTCTCGGAGTCCAAATGTTGATCTGAAAATTGTTGGAGATAGATCTTCTAACTGGCTACATGATGGAGTCTTCAAGCACTGAAATTGACTAAATTTAACCCCTAAAAAATTCGTTCTCCCATAGAAACTCTGAAAACACAATGTGCTCTTCAAAAAGGATGCAGAAAGGTCCTTTTTTGGTGGTTTTTTTACTTTTTGACCTGCCAGAAGGAGCTGAAGTGGAGCTCCAATTTGCTAGGATGAACGTAGATGTCAAGAGGAATCCATTAATTCATACCTTATGTCATTTGTAGGCCTCCATCAAAAATGCAGGGTGGGCCATGCTACGTCATTGATAGTGTGATTATTTCACAAAGTTGTCAAAATTCTCAAATTTTAACTTTTCACCAAAATTTCTTCAAACTTCCTCAAAATCGGTCCAGGCTTGCTCCATGAAGACCTGATATGGTATGTCAAGCAATGAGGGAAGCATCAACAAGTAGATCCAACTTCCCCCTCTCTTTTTGCTTGATTAGGGTTTTATTGAGTTTTTCCTTCAAATGTTTGACCTTGATCTTGGAGACTTGATTTCTTGTATAGTAATGAGCAGCCATGAGTCTTTGAAATTTGTTATCTCTATTGGCCTTCTTAAGGAGCTTTTCTAAGTGAAATTTGACCTTATCTAGCCAATATTCCCTATTTTCATTGATCTCCATGGAAATTCTCTCATCAACAATTAGTTGTTCGCCAGGAGGGGATTTTTGTCTTTCTAACTCTAATGCTCTTTCGAGGCCCCTTGTCCTTGTCATATGCTCTTCATGCTCATCGAAGTCATCAGTATCAACTACTCCTTTACATCTTCCTTGCTAGCATCAAACTTATGTCTATTCAAAAGTAGTTGCTTTACCTTCAATTGCATGTTTTCCTACTCAAGGAATGAAATCATGAAGTTGGCCCTAAAAAAGCTATCCTTAAGCTCTCTAATATTATCATTTTTCTCCATAATTACCTGTTTTGTGGATTTGTGCTCTTCATCCATCTCCAAATCTGCTATGCCAATGTCAAGATGGGATGGTCTTTCATCTTGCAAAAGTGGCTCATGATGTGTTGGTGATCTCTGTGATGTTGATGTAGGCTTGGCCCCTTCTACAATTTTTGGAGGAAACACAAGCCTCCTGCCTCTCTGATAGGTTTTGGTCACCTCAGCCCTCAATGGCTTCTTCAATGAAACTCTACTAGATGAACCAATCTTCATTTTTCTGGATGATGTTGATGGTGTAGCTGATGATATACCTTGGCTAGTAGTTTGACTAGTAGAAGGAAAAAAGTCATGAGATTGAATGAATGTCTCCCAAGTAATGTTCTTCTCCTCAGGCTGGTGCAAGACAATAATTTTGATGAGGGCATGGTGAAAGAGACTGGCTTGATGATTACTTTGTCTATGTTGCACCTTCCCTGCCATCTTAGCCAAGCTCTTATGGAGATAATAAGATAGGTTAATAGGTTTTATCCATGTGAAGTGCATGAGCAATCTGACATGATACTTGTAAAATCTAGTAAATCTACCCTCTCATGTAAAGTACTTCATAATGACCCTCATCAACAGAGCAAACCTATCAAGAAGCTAATCAAAAGGAAAAAATTTCTTGATGCCATCTTTGTAATGAGCTTTGATGTTAGGTCTGTGATTTTGCATATCCAAATCTAGGTTTTTGAACCACTTTTCACCATTGTTTGGTATCCTTGTTGCTATATCTATGGCTTCAGTTGTGATTGTGAATTTGACCCCTAAAATTGTGACTTTATCTCCTTTAAAGTGAGTGGCAAACAAACTAGTGAGCTTGGCATGGTATTTGACACTTTCAATTTGCTCACAAAACTTCATGCACCCAACATTTTGAAAGCAGTGTTTGGCAAGTGAGGAAGACGTTATTTAATTTATGTTGAGTGGATCATACCTAGACATGTGGCCTCCTTTGTTATAGGGCTTCTTGTCCTCCATGTTGATAGTTTGCAAGGGGAAACCCCTAGTGGGAAAAAACGGGGGAAGTGAGTGAGGGGATAGTTTGAAGGGGTTAAAGAAAGGAAATGGGAGTAGGAAAATTTAGGGAAGTGGATAGGGGTCTTAGGGAACTATAGGAAGTGGAATGGGATGAAATGGTTATGGGAATTAGGCTAGGGAATTTTTAACACTATCCTTGCTAAGAAAACTTCCAAAAAACACAACATTAGTCTAGGGTTTAGGGTTTGGAGCTTAGGAAATGAGAGTGAGGGGGTGTGAAGGCTATGGGAGTTGCTTTTGAGTGTGAGGGAGGGTAAAATTTCTATGGGATACGTGTGTTTACCTTCAAACTTGAAAATAAGGTTCACCCACCAAAACACAGCGTGGGGACAAATGGAGGGTTTTCACTACAGAAACAAGAAAACTGAGCTATAGAAGGGGTCAAGGACTTGCAAATTACTTGTAGAATGATGATGGGCACTTGGATGGCCTTTGAGAACCCTTGAAAACTTAAAACTGGTTTGATGCCTCTAGAGTGAAAACACAACGTGTAGAGGAAAACACAGGGTGGAGGTTTGAAAACGCAACGTGACTGCTTGGTGTTATCACTCTGCCAAATCTCTAAGGTTGAAGAAGAAATCCCAACAGAGATAACCACAGACCAATCTTTTAGCTTGGTATCTATCCCTACCAAACCAGAGAGGGCTCTCTCCAAAATGTCATAGCCAAGAGGGCTGGATGAATTAGGGTTTTGGGCTAGGTATAAGTACAGGGGTTTTGATTTTTATTTGGTTGAATTGGGTTGTTGGATGAGGTGAATTAGGTCAAAGAGGCTAGGTCAAGGCAAATAGGATTAGGGTTTCCAAGATTCAATGGGGAAAGGTAGGTATAAAACCTAACACTTAGGGTTTAAGGGTGAGATGGATCAGACAAGTGAGGTGCTAGAAAGATCAAGGCAAGGCTTGAATTCTTCCTAAACTGAAGAAGATGGACAAACTATGAAGGTTTTTCCAAAACAGAGCATGAGAGATGTATTTTGTTCATCAACTTAAAAACCATCATATCATAGAAATGAAATGGATCATGAAACAAAACATTCATACATAATGAGACATAAGAAAAACAATGCTAAATTCTCATACCACAGGTATCCCAAAGAAATAGTTGCAACCTCCTCATTAAGTTCCTACCAAAATGATTACAATAGAGTCTCTGATCAATGCCTTAACATCCAACAATTTCCAACCTATAAAAATTGGTCAAAAAGTACAAGATATAGACCTCAAACAACCTCTCCCAACCTCAAGGGTCGAATCCATGAGAGGAGCAGTTCCACCAAAAACTGAGTTGAATACCTAGAGTGTAGGGAGGTCAAACTGACTCATCCCTCACTTTTTGCAAACTGATTCATTACATGTCATAAAACTTTTCATCTAATGTATTTACCCTAGGTAAGTCAACCACATCATATTTACTTTTACATTCATGATTTACATTGATAAAAATCCCATTGACCATGGTCAAATTGGAAGAACTGAGAAAATTGGAAAATATCAGCAATCTCATAAAATTTGTCCTATGCATAGCGCCACTATCCTATGTGCATCGCCAACTTCAAGATAACTTTTAAGGGGGTTTTTGATGTCCAAAATGAGCTCAATATAGCTCATTGGAAGGATTATCTAGTATAATTTCCAAATATATGCTTGGTTTTTAGAGTTTACTTTATTTGACCTCCCAAAAAGTGATTCTCCCAAGACTGCTCGATGCGCAGCACCTCTCTGCCACGTGTGCAGCACCTCTTTCCAAGTGAGCAGCACCAACTTGCAGGCCACTTTAGGAGGCCTTCACGGTGTCCAAATTGAGCTCATGATAGCTCATTGGAAATATATATCTCTTGGATACACTATGGACCTATCAAGAATTGAAAATAATCAAGTAGAGCCCCCCAAAAATCAATTCTCCCAAGAATTGTCAAAAAGTGTAGAATGGGGGTGCAAAAATGAAGTGTACGTTCGCAAGAAGCTTTTTGAAGCCTTTCTCAACTCCAAATTGAGCTCATGATAGCTCATTGGAAAGATATCTCTGTCTAGTTATCATTAGAATTATCAAGCAAGTCATTTGGATAATCCATCAGGGAGAAAAATTTGATTTTCCAAAGGTTACTCCATCAGTGCAGCAACTCACTTGTAGCAGATGGATTTTTAAAATTTCTCCAAAGCCATGACACTTGTGTAAAAACTGAAGGAGGTTTGTCTTCCTTGACCTATGATGGACAAAACCTCTTTCAGTTTTGTAAAATTCATCACCATTTGGTCAGAAACATAGTTTGAAGAAAAATTGGCCCTATGTGTGGCAAATGATTTGTCCCTTGGAATGACTTCTTGAAAAATGATGGAGAAATGATGTTTATGAGTTGGAATGGTCTCATACTTGCTGATATGACCTACCTTATGCCTCCTCTACTCAGATGTCTCTGATTCCATAGAAAACCCTAGCTCAGTGGGAGAGGAAATTAGGGTTTAGTGCTTGTGGAAAATGATGATTTTGAAGGATAGGAGTGATGGGAAGTGTTTTGGAACATTGATGAATTTTGGAACTTTGACTAATTTGGCTGATGGAAACTGAAATTGTTGAAGCAACCTTCTGCAATGATGATTTGGGCACCCTTGGGAAAAGGCAACTCCCTTTGGCATTCACCTAACGCTTTGAAACTTTACCCTTTCACTTGACTATTTCCTTTGACAAATTGATCTTTTGATGGTATTTGAGAACTCTTTGAATTTGTCTTTTTGGTGCTTTGGCATGTTTGGAACACTGATTTAGCAGCTTGGGATGATGAAATTATTACATTTAAATGACATAAAATTACATAATGGAAATATAAAAATTACATGTTGAAACAAGAACTTTTCTTTACAAGTCATCTTCACATGGCGAAGAGAAGTTTATTGGATCACCCTTTCACCTATTGGCCTTATGCAATGGAATGGAGTTTTATTGGACCATGAAAACCATAATGACCTAATGAAACCTTGAAAAACACTAAAAGACCTAATGATACATTGAAGGACCAAATTTCAAGATGACGTGACTGATATTGATTTTATGGATGATGTATAGTCAGCAAGGTGTGAAGATATGCCAACAAGTAATGAAATTTGTGGAAGAGTGATTTTTTTGGACTAGGGCTACCATCAGTGACTAAATTTTTTGTATGACCTAGTGGAATGATAAAAAAAATTATGAGTGGGACTCCTAAAATGATATGAAAAGAGGATTTTGATAACTGATGGCAGGATGCAAATATTGACACTAACACTTGGCATCAATTTTTGGAGTGTCTTTTGACCCTGAAATTGTTGAGGAAGTGCTTTTTGGTGAATTATAGCTCTTTATCAATGAGGTGAATGATATGAATGAGTTGAAATGGTCTTTTATATCTTGTGGTAGTCAATTTTCTTCATAGTAGTGGGATGGCCCACTACATGTTTTTCACTTTTGCTTTGAACACTATGTAGCTTTGGAACTTTCTATGCAACTTTGGAACTTTTAGAACTAATTACATCATGTTTAATAAAAATTACACTTGAAACAAAATTTATTGAGCAATTTCCCTATTACTACTCCTTCATTTGCCAAATTTATGCATGAAATGATTGATTTTGATGACTGGAACCCTAATGACCTAATGAAGAAACCGAGATGGATGAAGACCATGATGGAATGACTAAAATGAATATGGAGACCTTGAAATGATCATGACTCATCCAACTGAGAGATGGTAATGACCAGAAGGTGAATTTTTTTGGAAGGACCACTAATAGTCCTAGACACCACTAGCCAGTGGCCAAATTTTTATTTGAAGACCTACTAAAACCATAAAAATTTGAATTGACACCCTAACAACAACTTTGAAAGAGAACATTTGATCACTGGTGACAGGTAGAACTTATTGACACTAACACCAAGGACGAGTAGGTATAGGTAAGGGATGATATAGAACCTATTTCATGTTGCTCAGCTTGTTGGTACAACAAAGAATGCATCCTCTTATGAACCTAGCTACCTGCTCTTGAATCTTGGGCCAATACACATACCTTTGAAAGTTAGGCACGGTCTTCCCTACACCAAAGTGCCCTGCAACCTTGGAGGTGTGAGCCTCTCTAATTAGTTGCAATCGCTCATATTTAGGAACAAATCTAATCCAACCTGTAGAGTAACCCGTCCTGGAGATGGTAGTCAACGGTGTTGTCGCCATCGTGCACATGACTCTGAATATGCAACTAATGATACACCTCCTTGAATTACTCATATTTTGAATATGCCTCTTTGTATGTGTCATGGGTGAATGGATCCATGTGCATAAGAGTCCCCAAATCTGTGATTTTTGATGTGGGTGGCCTTGAAAGTATTTCGGCCTACTTGTTTGTGCTTCCCTTCTTATACTTGATAACCAATTGAAACTACTGTGAAAACCACATCCACTAGTAATGCCTAGCTTGTTGTAGCTTACTTTGGGCCTACAAGTACTATAACGGCTTGTGATCTGAGTGGATTACTATCTCCTTCCCATCACATAGTGCTTCCACTTCTTCACATCTTGCATCATGGAATAAAGCTACTTTTCATAGGTAGGCTAGTTAAGAATTTTCCCATGAAATACTTCAGAATGGTAGAAAATGGGCCTTGTTCCTTGCATCAAGATAGCTCCCATAGCATACCCACTTGCACCCGCCTCTACTTCAAAGGGTCGCTACAAGTTTAGTAATTCCAGAAATGGTGCTTGACTGATCTTCTTCTTTAGCTCCTTGAAAGCCTTTTTCTGACCTTTTCCCCACCGAAAACTCTTTCCACTTACTATTATGGCATGGAGCAGTGTTGCTACCACTGAAAACGAGGTTTTTAATTTCCTCAGGTACTGTGTTCCCCCAATGAAACTCCTGACCTCAAAAGCATTAGTAGGAAACAAACATTTCATGATGGCCTCCATCTTGGAAGGATCTATCTTTAGATCTCCTCCACTAATCACATACCCCAAATCCACCAAATATTGTTGCACAAACTCGCACTTCTTGAGATTTGCTAGCAGTTCGTGCTTCTTCAATGTTTCCAACACCTACATAAAATGTGAAATATGCTCTCCTAGGTAGCACTATATACCAGTGTATCATCCAAATAGAAATAACAAATGAATCTATAAAAGGGTGTAGTACATCATTCATTAATCTCATAAATTTATTCGGTGAATCACATAGACCAAATGGCATAACTGACCACTCATACAAACCTTTCCTGGTTTTGAAGGTGGTATTCCATGTATCTTCCTCTTTGACTAAAACCTGGTGATATCCAAACTTCAAGTCCATCCTGGTGAAGTACTTTTCTTGATGCAATTGATCTAACAGATCGTCTATCTTAGGTAAGGGGTATATGTTCTTGAGTATGATTTTATTCAATGCCCTCTAATCTAGATACACATCCACCAGTCTCATCCTTCTTTGGCACAATGATGATGGGTGACCCACATGGTGATGTACTCGGTCGAATGACACCATGTTCCAATAGCTTCTACAACTATTTCTTCACCTCACTTGCTTCTATAAAAGACTTCCTGTATAGCCGAATATTTTGCAACGGAGATTCTGGAAATAGTTGGATCTCATGCACCACTTCTCTCTTAGGTGGTAACCCTTTAGGATCTCGGAACACATCCTTGTATGTCTGCAACAACTCCTCTAATTGTTGTTTTTTTTTCTTAGTACACCCCTCTAGGGATGCCTTGCCTCTTATTGACTCCTCTTTAGACTGGATTTCTCTTAAAAATAATAAAACATATTTCTTGTTGGAACTAATCAATTTCTTGGCTTGGTTGGCACTTACAAGTGAAATTTTCGACTTGCCTTTATGCGCAATAATGATGAACGATTTTCCATCCTTGACGAGCCGATATTGGTTGGCTATCCTAATGAATATTGCTTCATGCATGTACATGTATGGAGTCCCAAACATGACTCCACATACATCAAGGGGAACCACATATAGATCTAATTCATCAATTAAATCATCACCGGTAGAAAATCTAATTTTGCATTGTTTTGTTACCTTCATCTCTGCATCCTTATTTACCCATCCCAATGGATATGGGTTTGGATGATAACGAACTTCTAGCCCCAACTTCTTGAACAACTCTGCTCAAAAGAGATTCTCCTACAATCCTGAGTCAAATAGAGAATCAATCTTTGTCCTCTTGACTTGTATCTTTATATGGAAGAGTTTGTTCATTTCTTTCTCTTCCTGTTGTTGAAGGCTACTGAGATTCACCTCCTTCTGCATTGACATACAGACGATATTCTCATCCATGTCCGAGTTGCTTTCAACTTGGTTGCTCAAATACACGTCCATGATATTCTTCTTATTATTATCCTTCTTCTTGTTCTTCAAGTTTAGCTTTGGATGCAACTTCCAACACTTCTCCTTTTTATGGCCATAAATGTTGCAGTGGTTTATAGGATCTTTGCACTAGTGTGATATGGCTACCATATTTTTATCTTTTCCCCATTTTTTCTTCTTCTTCCCCTCCTTAGAATCATCTTATTCCTCCTTCTTCTTCGATCCACTTGATTGCGCTCTTTTCAGGCCTATGTTCTTCAGGTATTGTGCCCGTACACAAGCCTCATCCACCGATTTGGGCTTGAACAACATCACTTTCTCGCAACGATGGCAATGTATTCCCCCCAAATAATTTATGAGTAAATCTCGGTTATTTGGAGATACACCCAACATTATAGTCATCTTTCTTAATTCTGTGGTGTACTCCTGCCCGCTTTGGCCCGACTTTTTCCTGAAGTAATGCCATAAGATCCACTGGTCCTCCACGTACCCAATGGGATAAAACTGTGACTTAATGAGGGTTTTGAAATCTTCCCACTTAGTCACCGGAGGTTCTCTGTCCAACCTTAGGTTTTATGTGTGGCTCTCCAACCAATTCAGTGCATGACCCTCCAATTTCTGTTACGCGAATGAGATTTTTTGTCCTTCCTCAATCTGATGGATGCTGAAATAAACTTCCAGTTGTTGCAACCAATGGTTCAACTTCAGAGCGTCGATCTCGCCGTGGTATGGCTTGATACCAACTTTTGCTTCTATTTTAAACAGGGATTGACTCACAACACTTGAACCAAGTTGATATTTTTTAGGTTCTTTCTTCGGCTGGTTCTCTATTTCTCTTCGGTCTTCTGATCCCAATTCAGATTTATCATCTACATTTTAACCCCCATCTTCTCCAAATTTCCCCAACCTTTTATTCGAGGCCACCATGAGAATTCTTAGATTCTCATTGATATTGTAGAAAATCCACATAGATTCAACTGATCTTGTAATATACTAAAACAAAATACTTGAATCTATTATATAAATTGCGGAAACCAATTACGATCGCACAATCACATGACCAAAAAGAGAAATAATTTAAATGACACAACATAAAGATGTATCTGGGAAAGCCTCAGCTAAAAGCCCCGCTATCTTTATATTGCATTCAGTCAAGATTATGAAGTAATACAATGCTTCTCTCAGGCTTGAGATCTCTCTGCACTATCTCTGACTGTCTCACTCTACCAACGTGTGCACAATCTTATCTTGGTACACCTTTCTCTCACAAGCTCCACGCAAAAACTTGTGCTTCATAATGCTTGGTCTCACCAACTCGTGCTCACCAAAAAAATGATTAAACTTGTGTCTTCATTCCTCCTTTTAAAGGAAATTAGTGAGTTATATAATGAAGGAATAATTTATTTTAGACCTTATTCTGACTGCATGCTCCACCATTACAATTTGGATGATTATACAACTAATAATAAACTTCCCTTTACCTCTTATCTCAACTAGGCCTTCCTTATAACTAACATGCAACAACCATTTAGAGTGAATTAACAGTTAATCTAATTGATCACTACATGTGAATTTAATTAGATTTAATTCACTGGACCTCTCACTAGTTCCTTCATTAGTTAGAACTATTTAAACTAATTTCAACTCAAATAAATCAAGTTAATTAATTACAACCCAAAATAAACTCAACTAGGGCTCCTAAAAATTAGGAGACACACTACATGCCTCTAATTTTACCCTCAAATCAAATTAACTGAACTAACTAAGTCTTCCTGACTTAGTTAACTCATACAAGTTGCCATGTGATGAGGAATTACAATTTACTTCTAATTTAATTAAGGGAAAATTAAATTAGAAGTCTCTTCTTGTTTCCATTTTCAATATTTCTTGTTGCAAATTTCAACACTCCCTCTCAACAAGAAAGGAATTCAACTCTACCACAATCTAGTACCTTTGGAATGTTTTGCATGCAACACTTCTCTCTAGTGTTGTTGCTATTGCAAAATTTGAAGCTAAAAAGAATCCAAATTGAATCAGTATGATGCATATGTCACCAGATTCTCTGAATGTTACTAGCTACTCCATTTTCTACTGAAAACTGTACGTTGTTGATGACTTTGCACTGTGTCATTTGCACTACTATCAACTCTGTTCCGTGCTCCCTAGTATCTAACTGCTAATAATCTCTGCATCTGTCATTTTGACATCTAACTGCATCAACCACCATTGATCCATCCTACTACTGTGTACTGTGGGCTCCCGTAGCAAGGTAATGATCCATAAGACAAAACATTTCAATGGACCCTGCCCAAATGTATGCACTCTTGGGACTATGATTTCACATCGCCTCTCCTCTCTCTTGGAGGTATGGCTACATGTGCTCCCTCTGCTGACTTGGCCCGAAATTTCTCCTACTGAAGGTGTCTACTTGAGTGGATGCCTCCACTCGGTCTCCTCTCTGCTTCTCTAATTGTGGCTGCTCCACAACTTTTTTAGGCTTCTTCCGAGGTTGCATGTTGAGAGGTAATTCAAGCTCCCTCTCAACCACCAAGTCTCTAACCTTTGCCTTGCTCCTCAAAGCTTTGCATGCATATGGTACCTCAAGTGCATGCAGGTTCTTAACTCGCACACCAATCTATTTTATCTGTCTCGTGGAGATGTCTCTAAGGAAAACATTCCCTTTACTAAATAACACATCATTTGGGCACTCTGGAAATTCATATCCACGTTGTAATTGTCTTGTTGTAACAAAATTTTCTGAAAAAAGAGTTGATTTTAAATTGGCCTTATCTCCCTCATCCGAACTCCAATTCGACTGATTTATTTTTTTTAATTTGGGTATTTTTTCGCAAGGAATCCAGATATACTATCTTTTTTTGAAAAAATTTCTCCAAAATTTTTCAGATTTGCTCTGCAAACTCACCACCCAAAAAATTCCCACTCTGATACCATGTATAAAATCCACATAGATTCAACTAATCTTGTAATATGCTAAAACAAAATACTTGAATCTATTCTACAAATTGTGAAAACCAATTACGGTTGCACAATCACATGAACAAGAAAGAGAAAGAATTTCAATCGCACAACACAAAGATGTATCTGGAGAGAGCCTCAGCTAGAAACCCCGCTATCTATATATTCCATTCAGTCAAGAATATGAAACAACACAATGCTTCTCAGGCTTGAGATATCTCTGCACTATCTCTGAATATCTCACTCTACCAACTTGTGCACAAGCTTCTCTTCGCACACCTTTCTCTCACAATATCCATGCACAAACGTGTGCTTCCTATTGCTTAGTCTCTGACTATCTCACTCTACCAACTTGTGCACAAGCTTCTCATGGCACACCTTTCTCTCACAATCTCCATGCACAAATGTGTGCTTCCTATTGCTTGGTCTCACCAACTTGTGCTCACCAAAACAATGATTAAATGTGTGCCTTCATTTCTCCTTTTAAAGGAAATGATTGAGTTATCTAATTAAGGAATAATTTATTTTAGGCCTTCTTCTGATTGCATGCACCACCTTTACAATTTCGATGATTATACAACTGATAATACACTTCCCTTTGACTCTAATCTCAACTCGATCTCCCTTAGAACTGACATGCAACAACTATTTAGAGCAAAATATCAGTTATCTAATTGATCAATGCATGTGAATTAATCAGATTTAATTCACTAAACCTCTCACTAATTCCTCCATTAGTTAGAACTAGTTAAACTGATTTTAACTCAAATAAATCAAGTTAATTAATTACAACTCAAAATAAACTCAACTAGGGCTCCTAAAAATGAGGATACACTCTACATGCCTCTAGTTTGACCCTCAACTCGAATTAACTGAACTAACTAAGTCTTCCTGACTTAGTTAACTCATACAAGTTGTCATGTGATGTGGAATTATAATTTACTTATGATTTAATTAAGGGAAAAATAAATTGGAATTCTCTTCTTGTTTCCATTTTCAATATTTCTTGTTGAAAATTTCAACACTCCCTCTCAACAAGAAAGGAATTCAACTCTATCCCAATCTGGAACCTTTGGAATATTTTTCATGCAACACTTCTCTCTAGTGTTGTTGCTACTGCAAATTCTGAAACTGAAAAGCATCCAAACTGAATCAATATGATGCATCTGTCACCAGAGTCTCTGACTGCTACCAGCTATGATCCAGGTGGATATCAATGGCCACCCACTTATTCTATTTGGACCTGCACCATCAATTCTTTCAGCCTTTCACTTGCAGCACAACTTACTATTTTTAGCAGGTTTTCGGGTCCTACACTCCCAGAGCCATTTTGGGGCTGTAAAGACCTAGGTGGATATTGGTGGCCACCCACCAATTCCATTTGGACCCCCATCGTCAGTTATTTTTTTTTTAAGTTGCAACACAACTTACTAATTTTAGCAGTTTTTCGGGTCCTGAACTTCCAGAGTTGTTTTGAGGCCCTAAATGACGTTTTTTGGGAAAACGGGGAGAAACATGGGTCATAGAGTGATGTTTCTCACTCAAAAGTTGTATTCCTTATATATATATTTCTAACGAACTATTAAGCACGTAAAACGGAGATTGGATGCCAAAGTTACTTCCTTGAGAATTTGAAACACCAATTTACCCAAATGGGACCCACGGTTTTGGCGCTTCATCTCCTAGGGTTAGGTTTTTGGACGTTTCGGGTTTTATATTGTTTCTCAACAATGAATTGGCCTTTGAACCTCATTGTAACATAGTGGAGGGGTCTGTAGTCATCACATCTCTTCTCAGAGATACGCTACTAGTGCCCTAGCCCGCTCATTTCCATGATGTGTGTAATAGGCCTCCGAGCCTCAATGTAACACAGTTCAGCGGCGTGTATCTGCCACATCTCTTCTCAGAGATAAGCCTACCAGCGCCCTAGCTATTCATTTCTATTAAGTCTCTAAGCATATTTCAGTAATTTTATTTTAATAAAAGGACGCATTATTTCCGTTGCATCTATGTGTTTATATCTATTTTTGTATTTTATTGCATTCCTGCATAAATCTGGATCAAGCTAATCCATTTTCTACTGAAAACTTTGTGTTGTTGCTGACTTTTCACTGTGCCATATGCACTGCTGCCAACTCTTCTCTACGCTCCCAGTATCTCACTACTAATAATCTTTGCATTTGTCACTCTGACATCTGACTACATAAACTACCACTGATCCATCATGCTAATGTGTATCGTGGGCTCACGTACATGGTAATGATCCATGAGACAAAACATCTCAATGGAAACTGCCCAAATTTATGCCCTCTTGGGGACTATGAATTCACATCGCCCCACCTCTCTCCTGGACCCTGCCCAAATTTATGCACTCTTGGGGACTATGAATTCACATCACCCCACCTCTCTCCTGAACCCTGCCCAAATTTATGCACTCTTGGGGACTATGAATTGCCCCACCTCTCTCCTGGACCCTGCCCAAATTTATGCACTCTTGGGATTATGACTTCATGTTCTCCCTTTTCCCACTTGGCTCGAAATTCCCCCCTACTAGAGGTCTCTGCTTCAGTGGATTCCTCCACTCGGTCTCCTCTCTGCTTCTCTAAATGTGGTTTCTCCACAAATTTTTGAGGCTTCTTTTGAGGCTGCATGTTGAGAGGTAATTCATGCTCCCTCTCAACCACCAAGTCTCTAACCTTTGCCTTGCTCCTCAAAGCTTTGCATGCATCTGGTACCTCAAGTGCATACAGGTTCTTGACTCGCACACTGATCTATTTCATTTGTCCCATGGCGATGTGTCTAAGGAAAACCTTCTCTTTGCTAAATATCACATCATTTGGGCACTCTGGAAACTCAAATACGAGTTGTAATTGTCCTGTCGTCACAAAATTTTCTGAAAAAAAAGAAAAGAAAAGAGAGTTGATTTTAAATCGACGATATCTCCCTCATCTGAACTCAGATTCGATTGATTTGCTTTTTGAATTTAGGTAATTTTTCGCAAGGAATCCAAATCTTTTTTTTTTTTTTTTTTTTGCACCAAAAATTTCAAATATAATTTGCAAAATAGCCGCCCAAAAAAGTCTTACTCTGATACCATGTAGAAAATCCACATAGATTCAATTGATTTTGTAATATGCTAAAAAAAATACTTGAATCTATTCTACAAATTGCAGAAACCAATTACGATTGCACAATCACATGAACAAGAAAGAGAAATAATCTCAATCACACAACACAAAGATGTATATGGTGAAATTCTTAGCTAAAAACCTTGCTATCTGTATATTACATTCAGTCAAGAATATGAAACAATACAATGCTTATCTTGGGCTTGGGAGCTCTTTGCACTACCTCTGACTATCTCACTATACCAACCTGTGCACAAGTTTCTCTTGGCACACCTGTCTCTCACAAGCTCCGCGCACAAACTTGTGATTCCTATTTCTTGGTCTCACCAACTCGTTCTCACCAAAAAAATGATTAAACTTGTGCCTTCATTCCTCCTTTTAAAGGAAAATAGTGAGTTATCTAATTAAGGAATAATTTATTCTAGGCCTTCTTCTGGCTGCATGCACCACATGTACAATTTGGATGATTATAGAATTGATAGTACACTTCCCTTTAACTCCAATCTCGACTGGGACTTCCTTAGAACTGAAATACAACAAATATTTAGAGAAAATTATCAGTTATCTAATTGAGAATTGCATGTGAATTAATCATATTTCATTCATTGGACCTATCACTAGTTCCTCCATCAGTTAGAACTAGTTAAACTGATTTTAACTCAAATAAATCAAGTTAATTAATTACAACTCAAAATAAACTCAATCACAGCTCCTAAAAAGTAGGAGGCACTCTACATGCCTCTAGTTTGACCCTCAACTCGAATTAACTGAACTAACTATATCTTCCTGACTTAGTACAAGTTGTCATGTGATGTGGAATTACAATTTACATCTAATTTTATTAAGGGAAATTTAAATTAGAAGCCTCTTCTTGTTGCCATTTTCAATCTTTCTTATTGCAAATTTCAAAAAGATCCACATAGATTCAATTGATCTTGTAATATGCTTAAACAAAATACTTGAATTTATTCTACAAATTGTGAAAACCAATTATGATCACACAATCACATGAACAATATAGAGAAAGATTTTCAATTGCACAACACAAATATTTTTCTGAGAAAGCATCGGAAAAAAACCATGTTATCTGTAAATTGCATTAAGTCAAGAATATGAAACAATACAATGCTTCTCTAGGGCTTGAGAGCTCTTTGCACTATCTATAACTATCTCACTCTGACACAAGCAAGTTTGGTCCTATACTTAACCAATTTCTTGTCTCTGTCTAACCAGCCTTGGTCACACTTTCCTAAGGGAAATTGAGCCCCTATTAATTAGGAAATTCCCACTAATTGGTTGTGCAATACATCCAAGGCATCATGTTGACCTCATGCATGACCTGTACAATTTTCTAATTATACAACTGATAGTATACTTCCCTTTAACTCCAATCTCAACTGGGTCTTCCTTATAACTGACATGCAACAACGATTTATAGCGAATTGTCAGTTATCTGATTGATCAATGCATGTTAATTAAATCATATTTAATTCAATGGACCTCTCACTAGCTCATCCATCAGTTAGAACTAGTTAAACTGATTTTAACTCAAATAATTAAGTTAAACAATTACAACTCAAAATAAACTGCAAATGAACCCCCTAAAACTTAGAGTGAAGTCTATATGCCTCTAGTTTGACCCCCAACTCGAATTGATTGAGCTAACTAAGTCTTCCCAACTCAGTTAACTCGTACAAGTTTTCATATGATGTGGAATTACAATTTCCTTCTAATTTAATTAAGGGAAATTTAAATTTGAATCACTTTTGATGCCATTTTCAATATTTCTTATTTCCATTTTCAACAGATATATGTGACTTGTTGTTCCAGTTGTTTAAACCTCGCCTTTGCAGGATCACGAGGTTCATTTACAGATTTGTCGGCCATGATTAGGGTTTTATGATTTTCAGCGATGTCGATATAGATCCCTGCAATCTCCATAAAATACCCAAATAAACCTACTCTGATACCAAATGATCTGTAAAATTCCGTGGATATTCCACTAGACAGTTCGTCACAACAGATCTGATAATAATATATTAAAATACAGTTTTTTACACTATTAAAGTTTTATTAAAATTCTAGATCTATAGATTTTACTGTAATTAGTGCATGCATGTGAATGGAAATTATGCAAAAAAGTATAGAATTACAAAATAATCTCACACACACATAATACACAAGGTATGCTCTCTAGGAAACCCTTTCAGGAGAAAACCCAGCTGGAAGGTGAGGTTGCTTCACTCTCTTTCTCTGTCTGGAAATATGACTGCAGGTACAAAGAAGCAATGCATGTCGCACGTGGGATACTATAGTGAGAAAATCCTCTCTGTGTTCTCTCCCTCCTATCTCTACTAGATATTTTTGTTCAGTTATGGAACAAAATGCTCTCAAAAGAATGAAATGCCTCTTCCTACTAGTGGCTCGGTTATAATACGATGTCACTAGCACCATAGTGGTTAAACAATTGGGAAATAATTTGAATACATGGTGGCTTGCTTGCACTTGATTAAAAATTGTTCTCAATATAGTGGGTTTCTTTTTTTTAGCAAATAGATTATAGTGGCTAAGTTAACATTACATTATGGAACCCTTAGAAAGCACAAAAGTTATTAAACCCTAAAGCACAAAACCACTAGTCCAAAATTTTCCCACTGCATGCATGAAAGCTTGGAAATAATATTATCTTTATAAAACAAATGAAACTAGGGAAATGGCTAGTGCAACACCTTATTAGTATGAACAACATATTGAAAGGATTTTAGAGCTCAACAAGGAATGTTAATAATAAATGTGAGTAAAGGAACTATGAGAGTTTTGGCACTTACATCAAGTGTGGTAGTGAGTTAGAATGATAGGGAAGTGTTGGAAACCCAACAAAGTGATGAGGCCAACAATGGCTTACTATGAAAATAATTACCCATATTCCTCTTTTATAGACCAATTTAAGTTTCAAAGATATTTGAAAGTCAGTTGGAACCGTTGAGAATGAAAACATTCATTTATTTAACATAGAGAATAAGCAATGGCATAGCCAAAACAACAAGTCCTTATACTTATTTTTTCCTAAATTTTTAAAATTACCCAACTCTAAGTAGGGATAAACCATTATTTCAACATCAAATTGTCGCTCCAAACACCAAGAATGAGTAGTTCCAAGTTCCAAACACCCACAAGGATAACACATGGGTAAAATCCTACATGACTCTAAGTTTGTTGGAAACCACCAAGGATGAGAAACCCTAAATGATAAGGAAAGAAACTCCATGCACTAAAAAATTCCAATGTTGCATCTACCAAGTATCAAGACAACACCTGAGGAAAACCTCCGTGACACTAAAATCACTAAAAACCATCAGAAATGAGAATTCCCAAGTAAAAATCCCACACAAATTGAACTAACTCAATGCCCCAACTCAAATTAGTGCAAAACCTAGGCAAAACTTCCACGACTCTAAAATTGTTAGAAAAGACATAGAATGTGAAAGTCAAAAGGATGAGGAAAGAGCCTCCAAGGTAAGATATTGATGTTGCATCTACCAAGTATTTCATGTTTTGCACTATCTTTGTTGGAAAAAAAATACAGTGATGCTCTAATATTTTTATCCTTGATTTTTTGAACAACCCATCTTTCACAAGTAAAGGGATTAAATGTCAATCCAACAACTTACAATGAATAAAAATTGAACCCAATAGATTTTTCAATTTTCTACATTACACACAATCAATGCTACATTATACTAGTATCAAGAAAAACTTTTCTATCTACTCAAAGAGAAATAGAGTAATCAGATTATGAAATGAGCATGTTGTATACCATAATCCATAAGACATTAAAGTATAATAATATTTAAGAACTTCATCTTTGCTAGAATAAAACACTCTTTTTATGGTAGTCTTGCTCACAAAGTTATGTTTATTGAATTGACCTTCTAGTTAGCATAGGGATGCACATATTCAATGTCCTTCTACCCAATAGTATAAAAAATATGCATACTTTGTGGTCATGGTTTATAAAAGAGGAAAAAGAGTTGGTAAATGAACTAGACACAAAGTGAATGGCAAGAACAAGTAACCATTGCCTAGACAAAAATAGAAATCTTGTAGCAGGTGTTCTTGTGCATAGCCTTCCATCTTGTGGAAGGGATCCATCATAAATCCCCTTCATCCCTCTCCACTTAGCTAGACTTTTCTATGTGAAAATGTGAAGCTGGGTTACACTTTTTGCCCTTTTTGAGAAAAAAATTTCATTTTTTTCGGTTCTTCAACTTTCTGCAAACTATAACAATTTTTCTGTGTAGAATTTCATTTTGCGATAAAAATAAAAGTTGTGAGAAATTTTGTTAGCTTTCTGTTACTTATTTTTTGAAATTTTTTTATGCAGATTTGATATGTCAACTTAGCGTTTCTTTGAGTGTGTGTTTCTTAACAATCAAAGGATTCATAAGAAGTCATGTTATGATGCAATGTTGTATTCATTGACAATTTGTGTTTTTGAGAAAACAAAATGTGTTACAAAAATCTAGACAGAGTCTGCTTTGGTTTCTTCATATTTACAAAGCCAATGGATGCCTATCATAATTACTAGAATTTTTTGAACTGGTCCAATACAAAAAACTGCATATTTTGGATATGTTTCGCGACGCAACAAATTTCTTAACATATAAGTTATAAACTAAAAATATAAAAGCTACCCATTAGAGATGACGGACCAATGTAATGCCCCATAATTTTTCAATTTTTTTTACAATGTATTTTGGGAGATACAAAATTTTGATTTCACTGAATCACAATGACCCTCAGAAATTGTTTGCACCCATTTTATTAGAAAATTAATTAAAATTAGTAAATGTTTATGAAATTCCATAAAAGTTATATTTCCTGAAAGTAGATTCAATTCTGAAAATGTTTGTCTTGGTTCCGACAGTTAATTCAGAATGTTTCATGGAGTTTAATCAGTCCAAAGTTGCAGAAACGTTAAGCTACGTAACTGGTGACGCGTTAGTTCGGCCGACCTTTGATTAAAAGTTTGGTCGAACTCTTTTTTGCGTCGACGGTCCGTTAAGTCTAACGACCTAATAGTTCGGCCAAACTCTTAATCAAAGTTCGGTCGAACTCTTAATCAAAGTTCGGTCGAACTCTTAATCAAAGTTCAGCCGAACTTTTAATCAAAGTTCAGCCGAACTTTAATCTAATTTTCCATCGGCCAGAAAATTTCGCTGCGCCCCTCCTAAAACACATTTCACGGCAATATAAATTGCCACGAAATCATTCATAATTTTTGCACATTTCGCACATTTGGTCTGATTTTATAAAGGTCTTGGTTTGGGTTTAAAGACTTTTCTTGAGGTTTGGGTTTAAGGGCATTTCTTGGAGGCGGACTAATTTTGTAAAGAATTGTTTTGGGTTTAAGGACTTTTCTTGGAGACGGTTTGATTTTTCAAAAAATTGTTTTGGGTTTAAGGAATTTTCTTGGACATACATTCAAAGGACATTTCTTGGAGGTATGTGATACATTTTTTTGGATGTTTTTTGTTCATTTTTTTTTAAGGTATGGATTTGTGCTTAATTTCGAATTCTTGGAGACGGTCTAATTTTGCAAAGAATTGTTTTGGGTTTAAAGACTTTTCTTGGAGGACATTTCTTGGAGGTGACCTAATTTTGCAAAGGATTGTTTTGGGTTTAAGGAATTTTCTTGGGCGTACATTCAAAGGACATTTCTTAGAGGTATGTAATACATTTTTTTGGATGTTTTTTGTGCTTCATTTTTTTTGAAAGTATTGAGTTGGGCTTAATTTCGAAAAGACATTTTCTCGAAGTATTTTTTGAAGTATTTTTTAAAGTGACGTTTTTTTTTAAGTTGGAGGCATTTTTTGCAGTGACATTTTTTTAGAGTAAGTGTTTTGAGTTGAAGTAAATGTTTTGAGCTTCGTTTCATTTTTATAAGACATTTTTTTCTCGAATTTTTTAAAGTAAGTGTTTTGGATTGGAGTGTTAGCCACCTATAAATTTTTGACATAGCAAACAGGTGGCTAAAATTTTTTCTGAGCCTTCAAGAGAAACATTTCCCTTGAAAATATTTCATCCTTGAAGCCTCCACGTATCTTTCTCCCTTTGAAGAAATCTTCACTGCTGTTTCCATTGAAAACCTGTTGTTTTGCTCGGAAGAAAATGCTCAAAAAGGCCTCCATATGCTCCATTTTATCCCTTTAAAATCCTCATTTTTCACCCCTATTCTCCTCACAAGGGTCCTCCAAATTTCCTTCATTAGCCCTCCATTTCATCCTAAAACCCTGTTTAAACCTTATAGCACCCTCTGTCTGGTTTAAAAATCCCTTTTTCCCCTTGCCGGAAACCCTCATTTGGCCTAAAAAACCGTTATTTTGGCCTAAAAACCCTCTATTTTACACTATAACAAAGTTGAGCCCCCGAGGGCTTATACTCTGTAGCCGCCTTCTTCATATAACCACTTCCCGCAATCGGGCACTCAAATTCCCAAAAAACCCCTTTAGAACGCATAAAAAACGTTATTTCTGCGTCTTTAAAGGTTAAGCCCCTCAGGGCTTATTCCCCTAATCCTTCCTCCATGGGACCTAAGCAGTGTGAACATGCGCTTAATAAACCCAAAGAACCTCATCAAAACGCCTTTTCCCTTTGGTTTCATTGTTCTCCGACGTTATGATCTGAATCGACGAAGAGCCATTGATCTCCGGAAATCAACGGTGATAGGGCGCATTTCCTTTCATACCCCCGTTCATTTCACTTCCCATACTCCCCGCCTCTTCCACAAATCCCAACCGTCCGATCAAATGATCCAACATCCAAGATCATCTCCGCAAACCATATAACTTTTCTTCCCTTTGTAAATCTTTCCACCTCATCGTCGAATCACAACAGTCCATACACCAGATTGAATGACCACAATTAAACCCGATGATTTAACCTCTGCCCCGTGCATCTTTCCCCATCGGGATTTCTCCGCACCATCCGATCAAAATCATCAGATCCGACGGCTGAGGTGACGTATCATGTAAATTTAGTGTCCGGGAGTTAAAGTTTTAAAATCGCGCGATGTAAGTAGTATTGGAATTCCACGTGTCACGCGATGAGTGGAATCGCGTGAATTTTGTAAAAACCATTTCCCACCTCCGACCCAGTGCAAAAACCACCATGGTTTTCCGCCTTACCACCTTTTCCACTCCGCATTGAGTTTTCATATTTAAATCGCAACCGTTGATCGATACGATCCAACGGAAAACGATCTGATCTCACCCCCACTTGTCCTCCATTCATTTGCTCCCGAAATAACTCTATCAAACGAACCTCCGCCATTGATCTCCATTAACTTTATTCGATCCAACGGTCCTGTTATAACCTCACCTTTGTCCATTATTCATTCATTTCTTCTCCCCAACGGTCCTATCAGTGAATCTCGACTGTTGATTACCTCTGCTAGATCTGATCTAACAACCTAGAACACACTGCGCACCAAACCTTCAGCAGATAGGTTTTTCACCATTCCGCTACATTTTTCTACCTTTTCTTCACTACATCCACGATTCCCTTTGTTGCGCCACCATCCTTCGACCCTCCAGAGCATCCATCTTCCCTCTCGCATGGATTTCTTAACATGTTGATCGTGTTTTTGCAGGTTTTAAAGGCGTGTGAATCCACTCTGTCTTACAATCAAAGATAAGGTTATTCAAAGCGTAGAATGCCATAATTCAGAGCCAGATCGCAGAGGACACATCAGAAAGGGTTCTAAAGCATGCTTTAATCAATAATCAGCGTTAATAACCCTGATTGAAACCCTCCTGCACTTCCAAAGCCCGTATATGCACCAAAACAAGTCAGAAGCAGTAGTAAAGTGTATCAGAGGACAGATTAAGGGGTTTAAGGCTCTTTATTAAAGATCTAATGCCTATAGTCCAATTTTTAAAGCTCGAAGGACACGGATGAAGACCATGAAGATGATTAAGGGCTTAATGAAGCCTAAGCACATGAAACAAGCCATATCTGTGTTTTAATATCAGCAGAACACTTTTTCTCCAAAAAGGACTAGCTACATCACTTATACCATCTTCCATCAAACACCATAACCATTTATTACACTGACAGAGGCCTAAAAACTGCCAGGACAATAGTTATGGAAGTATGGGAGACCTTGCAGACCTTCTAGCCACATTTCTTCTTTCAGAAGGCAAAACAGAGTACCATGCAGCCAGAGTACTTCAAAGAACATACCTGGAGTTGCTGTCAACCTGACAGAGACGGTTGAACCAGCCAAAAGAGTACCAATTTGTCAATGAAAATCCATTAAGCAGAGTGGGCACGAATACCTCCTCCCATCTGTTTTAATGAATCATTTAAGTTTACATTTACTACTGCTATCACTCATTCTCCTATAAGAACTCCTGAAGAATACATTGTAAAGGTTGTTGTTGGTTGATAGGGATTTTATCGACTGTTAGAACTTTTATTGAGGGAAAGTAGCTGAGTAGTTTGTAATTTAGTAGGCTGGGAGGAGAAGTTTGGAATGTAAAGAGCCATTGAGCTCGAAGTATGTGAGTGGTTTTGCACATCAATTGATCAAAAAAATTTCACAGGATCTTGGTCTATATTACGGGTGATGTTTTCATTACTATGATTGTCTCATTTCATGCTTTCATACTATCCATAATTCTCTGATAAGAATCAGTAATTTGGCTTAGGATATACTGCTGTAAAGTACCCTAATTCTTCCTGCTCTTCTTATCTTTGATGTTTTCTGCTGATTGTATATCTAAGAGAAAATTCATCATAGTTTAACTAGTATAGAAGTTGGTTGGTCCATGCTTACTGATGTATAAATTCTAAGTTTGTTTCCTTAGATGTTCTTGTTGGGTTTTCAGCTGGAAAAATTGGGATACTGGGGAGTTAGAGTTAGCCCTATCCATTGGGGTCCTTTTCCAACAGGTGGCCTTTCTAATATCCCTTTGAGCTAGTGTCAAAAGCATTGAAAGTTAAAAGTCTTTCTCTGATCTTAGGCCTTGCTCTGTGTTCAATCTTTAATTTTTTCTACTATTTTGAAAGTGGTTATGAGGACTGCTGGATTGTTTTCCTTGAGAGTATGCTAAATCAGGTCTGGATTTAAATGACATCTGACCTGATCTTAAGCTACCCTTTGTGTCTTTTATGAGAGTTTCCTTTGAAGTGTGTCAAAGCAGGATAGGTTTGAAGTCCTTACCTGATCTCAGGCTGCACATTGATTTCTTTCTTTCACCCACTCTTAATGTTCCATTCCACCATCTATCTAAAAGATCCTTTAGTATAGATGACTTGCCATATGGAAGCCCTTGGATAGTTGTTATGCAATTAATCCCCTTTCATGACTCCATAGCCCAATAGATTAACCTTTCTCTTGACCCATTCTCCCATGCTGAAACATCCTGCTACTCTGCTCCTTTTAATTTCCATAACCTTCTTAGTTAATGATCTCCAACCAATCCAACCAAACAAACAAAATAAAAAACTCTTGTGCTTCACACCTAGCCTAATACCTCATTTTGAGCTTTAAAGATATATCATTCTTTGACATATATAGAGATATCCCTCTCTGGCTCCAGGAGGGCTAGATCCTAGGATCCCAAAGTGGTTTTATGTTGTCTTATCTTTTGGTCTTTCCAATTTGGCCAAAACATAGGAACCACAACATAATGGTGACTCCGCTGGGGAGTTTCTGAGTGTTTTCCATCTTATACATCTTTAGGACCTCAGAAATCCAAAATCTCTGGTTAGATTGGTATTAAATTGTTGATGGTGGACAACAGCTTGCTTCAGACATTCAAATTCATCCACCTGGTGACTCCACACTCCACAATTCCTAAGGACTTACAAATCAGCTGCCCCTTTTTGATGGAGAGAATACAAAGATCACTGTTGGGCAGCATGTTCAAAAGCTTGAGGATTTACTTGAATTATATGAAATAGAAGAAGATGATGTGCGTATTAGAATGTTCGCCTTGTCATTACAAGGAAATGTTAAGAGTTGGTTTTAAAAACTTCCAGCTGCAAGCATCATCAATTTTCAGCAGTTTGCTCAAGTTTTCCTTGATAGATGGATAGTCCCGGGAAATGTCTTCCTCATCCTAGAAGAATACCAGAATTTGAGAAGACAACCAGGAGAGACAGTACAAAAATTTTCAGCCAGGTTCAATAAGGTATACAATGCAATACCTGCTAACATAAAACCACCCCTGGGATGGGCCCTATTGCACTATCCAAGTTCTTTTGACCCTGAGGTGGAATTCCATAAAAGAGAAAGAGAGCCTTCGAGCCTGGAGGAAATGCATAACATAACAATTACTGTCGAATACAACCTGTGGTGTAGGGAGGAAAGATTGAAAGAAATAAAGAAGGACCAAGTAGAGCAAATAAGGCTGATCTCTGTAGAAAACAAGCTGGAAAGATTGATAGAGACAACCAACACCTTGCTAAACATAGAAGAGGAAGAATATGAGGTTGAAACTAGAAATGATGATTGGAAAAGACCTACACCTTGTCCTCAGGAAAAACAAACCAGATCGCTGCAAGACATGAGCAACATACAAAGCATGTATGATGAACAAGATGTTAGATCAGAGAATGAAATTGCAGATTGTTTTGAGGAAAGACTTGCTGAGAGTCCAGAAGGATTGATTGGTAACATTGCTCATAATTATGATTTTCCTATTTTTGATCTATCTTATGATGATTTTTTCCAAAGGGAAACTAAGCTTGCAGGACCATCATCAGTGGATTTATGGGAAGAAGATCATGACCAGCAACTTCAAGTAAGTAATGAGTCAAGTCAGCCTATTTATGATACTGATGAAGAAGATTATGAAAGTATAGTAGCAGGTGAAGATTCATTGAATATTCACTCTGCTTTGTATCAGATCATCAGTGATTATTTCCATGAAGCTAGAATTCAGCAGCTCTTCAGCACAGAGGATGAGGAAGAAAGAAATGAAGAAAATCTTGAGCAAGATGAATATCCTGAAACTTCTCCTGAAAGGGTTGAGGTAATCAAAGAAACCCCTGCTCAAGAATATGTTAATCTTTTCACAGAGTTCAGTCCACTCCAACAGAAGATCTCAGAGCTACAAGAGGACAACCCTGCAATTTATGATGAGTCCTCCAGTTCAGAAAGTGAGGAAGACGAGGAAAATTTTCTTTCTCAAGAGAATATTTTTCTTGATCCAGTGGAAGAGGAAGCAATCCTGGTTGAAAACTGCTTGTCAAATACTCACAACCAGGTATCATTTCAAGATACTTATGCTCATTTCCTGTAAACATTTGAAGAAGGATCAAAGGTCATCAAGAGCAGCTTGTTGCAGGCAACCAGAAATATTTTAAAAGTTGCTGTCAAAAAACAAAGAGAATGGGAGTGGCCCTGCCTATCCAGCATGCTCAAAGAGATGAGCAGAAAAGATCAGTCATGGGATCATCTGATTGACTGGATGTATTGGAAAAGAGAGTTTATAATCTAGACATGTAAATATCTCAAGTTAGAGTAGGATAGGTAGGAAAACTCAATAAAGCTCAGCCTGTGAGCATTTAGTTAGTTGTTTTTAATTTCTGCAAAGTCCAGCAAACCATACAGTCTAATCCTAGTTTGGTTGTGTTTAAATTTCTGTTTTAGAATGTAGAGAAAGAAATCTGCTAGACATTTTAATCCTAGCAGATATTAGTTTAGGTAGAGAAGCTATGAGGCCAACTGTTTAATCTGATCTCATGGAGTAATAAGGGTAGCAGTAGATAGGTTTATTTTTCTGTTTATAAAAAATTGATGATGTAAAAGGTCTGCAAGTCTAAATGCACCTTGAAGAAAAAATGTTAGGACAATAGGATGGGTAGGTAGAGTTTGGGAAAGTGTTTTCTGCTGATATAACATCCTTCATGTTTGTGGCAGTTGATCAAAGAAAAGAAAAAGATGTGTCAAGTACCAGGCATCCGGCCTACTTCCAAAGATTATTTTCTGAGATTCTTGACACCTTCGAGAAGATGCCATCCCCATGTGGAGCCACTGTTAGCCACCTATAAATTTTTGACATAGCAAACAGGTGGCTAAAATTTTTTCTGAGCCTTCAAGAGAAACATTTCCCTTGAAAATATTTCATCCTTGAAGCCTCCATGTGTCTTTTTCCCTTTGAAGAAATCTTCACTGTTGTTTCCATTGAAAACCTGTTGTTCTGTTGGGAAGAAAATTCTCAAAAAGACCTCCATCTGCTCCATTTTATCCCTTTAAAATCCTCATTTTTCACCCCTATTCTCCTCACAAGGGTCCTCCAAATTTCCTTCATTAGCCCTCCATTTCATCCTAAAACCCTGTTTAAACCTTATAGCACCCTATGTCTGGTTTAAAAATCCCTTTTTCCCCTTGCCGAAACCCCTAATTTGGCCTAAAAAAGCGTTATTTTGGCCTAAAAACCCTCTATTTTACACTATAACAGAGTTTAGCCCCCGAGGGCTTATACTCTGTAGCCCCCTTCTTCATATAACCGTTGCTTGCAATCGGGCGGTCAAATTCCCAAAAAACCCCTTTAGAATGCATAAAAAATGTTCTTTCCGCTTCTTTAAAGGTTAAGCCCCTTAGGGTTTATTCCCCTAATCCTTCCTCCATGGGACCTAAGCAGTGTGAACAGGGGCTTAATAAACCTAAAGAACCTCATCAGAACACCTTTTCCCTTTGGTTTCATTGTTCTTCGACGTTATGATCTGAATCGACAAAGAGTCGTTGATCTCTGGAACTCAATGGTGATCAAGCGCATTTCCTTTCATACCCCCATTCATTTCACTTCTCATACTCCCCGCCTCTTCCACAAATCCCAACCGTCCGATCAAATGATCCAACGGCCAAGATCATCTCCACAAACCATATAAATTTTCTTCGTTTTGTAAAGCTTTCTGCTTCATCGTCAAATCACAGTCATCCATACACTAGATCGAACGACCACAATTAAACCCGATGATTTAACCTCCGCCCCGTTCATCTTTCCCCATCGGGATTTCTCCGCACCGTCCGATCAAAATCAACAGATCCGACGACTGAGGTGATGTATCGCGTAAATTTAGTGTTCGGGCGTTAAAGTTTTAAAATCGCGCGATGTAAGCAGTATTGGAATTCCACGTGTCACGTAATGAGTGGAATCGCATGAATTTTGTAAAAACCATTTCCCACCTCCGACCCTGCGCGAAAACCACCATGGTTTTCTACCTTACCACCTTTTCCACTTCGCATTGAGTTTTCATATTTAAATCGCAATCGTTGATCGATACGATCCAACGGACACGATCTGATCTCACCCCTGCTCGTCCTCCATTCATCTACTCCCGAAATAACTCTATCAAACGAACCTCCGTCGTTGATATCCATTAACTTTATTTGATCCAACGGTCCTGTTATAACCTCACCTTCATCCATTATTCATTCATTTCTCCTCCCTAATGATCCTATCAGTGAATCTCGACTATTGATTACCTCTGCTAGATCTGATCTAACAACCTAGAACACACCGCACACCAAACCTTCAGCAGACCGGTTCTTCACCATTCCGCTACGTTTTTCTACCTTTTCTTCACTGCATCCACGATTCCCTTTTTTTGCGCCACCATCCTTCGGCCCTCCAGAGCATCCATCTTCCCTCTCGCATGGATTTCTTAACATGTGTATCGTGTTTTTGCAAGTTTTAAAGGGGTGTGAATCCACTCTGTCTTACAATCACATATAGGGTTATTCAGAGCGCAGAATGCCATACTTCAGAGCCAGATCACAGAGGACACATTAGAAAGGGTTCTAAAGCATGCTTTAATCAATAATCAGCGTTAGTAACCCTGATTGAAACCCTTCTACACCTCCAAAACCCGTATATGCACTAAAACAAGTCAGAAGCAGCAGTAAAGTGTATCAAAGGATAGATTAAGGGGTTTAAGGCTCTTTATTGAAGATCTAATGCCTATAATCCAATGTTTAAAGCTCGAAGGACACAGATGAAGACCATGAAGATGATTAAGGGCTTAATGAAGCCTAAGCACATGAAACAAGCCATATCTGTGTTTTAATATCAACATAACACTTTTTCTCCAAAAAGGACTAGCTACATCACTTCTACCATCTTCCATCGAACACCATAACCATTTAGTACACTGACAGAGGCCTAAAAAAATGTTAGGACAACAGTTATGGAAGTATGGGAGACCTTGCAGACCTTCTAGCCACATTACTTCTTTCATAAGGCAAAACAAAGTACCATGCAGCCAGAGTACTTCAAAGAACATACCTAGAGTTGATGTCAACCTGACAGAGACTGTTGAACTAGCCTAAAGAGTACCAATTTGTCAATGAAAAGCCATTAAGCAGAGTGGGCACGAATACCTCTTGCTATATGTTTTAATGAATCATTTAAGTTTACATTTACCACTGTTATCAATCATTCTCCTATAAGAACTCCTGAAGAATACATTGTAAAGGTTGTTGTTGGTTGATAGGGATTTTATCGACTGTTAGAATTGTTATTGAGGGAAAGTAGCTGAGTAGTTTTTAATTTAGTAGGCTGGGAGGAGAAGTTTGGAATGTAAAGAGCCCTTGAGCTCGAAGTATGTGACTGGTTTTGCACATCAATTGAACAAGAAAATTTCACAGGATCCTAGTCTATATTATGGGTGATGTTTTCCTTACTATGATTATCTCATTTCATGCTTCATACTATCCATAATTCTCGGATAAGAATTAGTAATCTGGCTTAGGATATATTGCTGTAAAGTACCCTAATGCTTCCTGCTCTTCTTATCTCTGATGTTTTTTGGTGATTGTATATCTAAGAGAAAATTCATCATAGTTTAACTAGTATAGAAGTTTGCTGGTCCATGCTTACTGATGTATAAATTTGGAGTTTGTTTCCTTAGATGTTCTTGTTGGGTTTTCAGCTGGAAGAATTGGGATACTGGGGGGTTAGAGTTAGCCCTGTCCACTGGGGTCCTTTTCCAATAGGTGGCCTTTCTAAGATCCCTTTGAGCTAGTGTCAAAAGCATTGAAAGTTAAAAGCCTTTCTCTGATCTTAGGCCTTGCTCTGTGTTCAATATTTAATGTTTTCTACTATTCTGAAAGTGGTTATGAGGACTGCTGGATCGTTTTCCTTGAGGGTATGCTGAAGCAGGTCTGGATTTAAATGACATCTGACCTGATCTTAAGCTACCCTTTGTGTCTTTTATGAGAGTTTTCTTTGAAGTGTGTCAAAGCAGGATAGGTTCGAAGTCCTTACCTGATCTAAGGCTGCACATTGGTTTCTTTCTTTCACCCACTCTTAATGTTCCATTCCACCATCTGTCTAAAAGATCCTTTAGTATAGATGACTTGCCCTATGGATGCCCTTGGATAGTTGTTATGCAAGTAATCCTCTTTCATGACTCCATAGCCCAATGGATTAATCTTTCTCTTAACCCATTCTCCCATGCTGAAACATCCTGCTACTCTGCTCCTTTTCATTTCCATAACCTTCTCAGTTAATGATCTCCAACCAATCCAACCAAACAAACAAAATCAAAAACCCTTGTGCTTCACACCTAGCCTAATACCTCATTTTGAGCTTTAAAGATATATCATTCTTTGACACATATAGAGAGATCCCTCTCTGGATCCAGGAGGGATAGATCCTAGGATCCCAAAGTGGTTTGATGTTGTCTTATCTTTTGGTCTTGCCAATCTGGCCAAAACATAGGAACCACAACATGGAGTATGTATTTTTTTCAAAAAAATTAAAATGAATTTTTTTAAAATTAAATCTCTTGTGATGCTTTTTCTAATTGAGTTATTATATAATTTTTTGAAGGAATTTTTTTTAATTTCATACTCTATTATCATGGGAAACCAAAGGACTTGTGCGAGAAAATATGACCGAAAAAGAGACCCTGAGGAACGTAGAGAAGAGACGTGACAATCTCGCAAAAGAAAGATAGAAGCCCTCTCAAATATTGAAGGGGAAAATCAACCTCAAGCAGAAATTGAAGCAGGTATGTAAATGTAAATATTATGATCTATTGATATATTTAAATTTTTCCTAGTGTAAAATGTGAAGCTTAATTTTTATTTGATGAACTAATTTGAAAAGTATTTTGTTTAATGTAAACAGACAAAGGTATTCCTCAAAACATTGATGATGAGATACAAAATTTTGAAATAGAAAGTGAAAGAGATATTGAACCAATGATTGAAGATGGTGAAAATATTGAAAGAAATTCAAATGAAGAAATTGAATCACAAGGTGTATATATATATATATATATATATATATTGAACATAGGCACGTATTATTGAAATTATACATATATTTATTAATTTAGCTATTTATTGTTCATATGTAAACTTATTATGTACTATTTTTTCGAATATGTACAGATGAAATCAGTGTCGATGATGAGATGTTAGAAAATGTTGACACTCACACATATGGAGATAAAAAACCTGACCATATTATACGATATTGTGTTAACTGCATTTTTGAAAAGTATTTCTTAAATGAGCGGGTGATAGTTCAAGCTCAAATGTTGAAAGGTCTCCTATCATTAAGGAAATTAAAAGAAGCTACGACACTACTGGGTATTCGAAAATCAACCAAAGATAAAAAAAAATGAAGGAAGATGTGATACAAAATATAAGTAGTGCTATAGATTCAATTAAGAGATCTAGAGAGAAAAATGTTTCAATTGTTCGTAGAGAAATACATATGGCAATGGTTTCATCAAGTACTAAAGAGAATTGTTTTGTAACATCTATGGCACAAGCATTAGGAACCTCGCAAAAAAATTTGCACAAACATCGGAAATTTCGGCTACAAGTAGATGTAAATGATGAACTCGCTTGTTGGAGAGCTATTTGTAGGCAACCATACAAAGATAGACTTGGAGAAAATGTTAGAAAAATAATATATGAATATTGGAAGAACAATTCGCGTGCTTCGCCAACTGCAAGGCATGTGATGCGAAGAAGAATAGCACAAAATCAGTACGAAGAACATGAAAAATATTTCTTGGAAACCACTCAGATAGAGTTATTCAACAAGTTCAAAGAAGAGAATCGTCAAATTCATGTTTCACTCAGTGCTTTTGTTCAACAAAAACCATGGTATGTAAAACCTATCACCGTACACAACACTTGTTGTTGTCGTTATCATGTGGAATTTGAGTTATATTATGATACATTCCTTGATTTCGGTAGAACATTATGGAAGGATTCACCTCCTCCTTCCACTATCCGTGATTTCATATCTCAAATTCTATGTGAAAGAGAAAGCGATGAACTATTTTACAAAAAGAAATGTGTTGGTGGTAAAAAATGCGATGATTGTGGAAATTTGACTAAATTTCAAAACAAATATCGTACTAATATAAATGATCAATCATTTTCCAACATGAAAGTGAAATGGAAGAGATATGAGTATATCGATACATCGATTCAAGGTGCAAATAGTGTTAAAAGAATTGAATTACTAGAAGACGAAATTTTTGTGATAGACTTTTTTAGAAAGTTTGAGGCAGAAATTTACAAATACACCAAGCATTCCCATAGAGATCGATGGCAAGACTTGCAATTCAAAAAATCTCGTGAAGTTTTTCCACCATGGACCATTTTGTCAGTGATTGATTTTGCAGAAAACTACACATTTGTTCCACAAAAAGAAATTCAGAGTGAATACTATCATTCTGACCAAGTCTCCATGCTCATCCATATTCTATATAGACATGCTGAACAAAACGTCAATCATATAGAAATCAGGAGTGAAAATCGACATATCATTAAAGAATATCCTCCTGAGGGGCATATCCTACTGGATAGCTGACCTAACTTGAGGGGTAGACTCAATAGACTTTTGCCTGAGAGGGCCATAGAGGACCGTTTAAGGCACGTTGGAGGCATTGATGGCAACGTTACCTCCTGAGGGCATCACTGGAATGCTAAAACAGTGATGGAGACCTAACTTGAGGGCATCAGTCTGTGGGCGATGGTGACCTCTTGAGGGCTGGGGGGATCATTCCAGTTACCTAAACTTGAGGGGTTGGACCATCTAGGCCTCCTGAGATTGCCTTTAAGGCCCGTTTAAGGCACGTTGGAGGCATTGACATAAAAATACCTTATAGACCTCCTTAAGGGGCATAGAGGATGATATATCCTAATGGGCGTCTCTCCATATAGGATCTCTAAGTGTAGCTATAAGGGGAAATAGGGCCTTCCATGTGGGCCTTAGGAGCCTTTGGTCCCAATTGGGGCCTTCGGTTCCAATTTGGGGGTCTCTTGGGGGGTCTTTCATCACTCAAACTACTTTACGTAGACATAAGGGTGTATAAGAATGTGCATGTGTTTTACATTGAATATTTTAATCTTGTATTTAAATGACATTTGATATATGAATAATATGGAATGAATCATTGTACATTATGATAAATCTTGTATTTAAATGACATTTGATCTATGAATAAAAAAGAAAATGGGATCATCTCTTCATATATATATATGTGTGTGTGTGTGTAAGAGAGAAATAAAAAGCAAAGTTAATTCCACCACGCCTAAAGGAGCATGTCCCAATACATTAAATTATGACATAATATATTAAATTATGTTTGTCTAAAAATGAATATGGAACATGAATCATTGTACATTATTATCCTGAATCTAAAAATGAATATGGAATGAATTAATGTATTAAATTATGTCATAATACATTAAATTATGTTTGTCTAAAAATGAATATGGAACATGAATCATTATACATTATTATCCTGAATCTAAAAATGAATATGGAATGAATCATTGTACATTATTATTAATCTTGTATTTAAATGACATTTGATCTATGAATAATATGGAATGAATCATTTTACATTATGATAAATCTCAAATATTTAAATGAAATTTGATCTATGAATAATGTGGAATGAATCATTGTACATTATGATAAATCTCAAGTATTTAAATGACATGACATTTGATCTCTGAATAATATGGAATGAATCATTGTACATTATGATAAATTTTGTATTTAAATGACATGACATTTGATCTATGAATAATATGGAATGAATCATTGTACATTATGATAATTACGTCTATATGCACAACTGGGAATGGGTTCCCCAACCCCAAGGACTAGTTCCTATTCAATGAACAATGTTGCATTATTCATCCCACACTATAAGCTTCTCACTTCTTTCTCGATCTTTGGGGCTATGATGTATTGAATTGAGAAATGGAAAAAAATTGTCAAATGTGAGCTATTAGCAACAGACCAGAGAGCAGAAGATGCACGAAGCAAGAGATGAACAAACAAACATTTCTATTATATATCAAGGTAAATTTTAAATGGGACTTAGTTCATCTGCTACTAATAATTTAACATATAATCAACCATTCACCAAATGCTAATACAACCAGTTTTTATATTAAGTATACAAGAACATAACCAGAAGTCAAACTGTTACATAGATTCTGTTTTCTAATTACAACAATTTCCAAAATGGTATCAAAAGAAATTTGCATCTAAATCAAAATTAGATACAATGATACAACAGAATAGCAGAATCCTGTTGTTGCACATTTAAATGAGATGTAGGTTGCACCGAGCTTAAGGAGGCACATATATAGTGCCTGTAAGATCGAAAGCTAGTTTCATTTAATATAACACAACTGTAGAAAGATATTGTTTGACATTGATATGAGATGAGAGAAATCTGGTTTCTTTCTTGTAATGCCCTTCCAGGTTCTCTATTAACTGTTACATAGATTCTGTTTTGTAATTACAACAATTTCCAAAATGGTATCAAAAGCAATTTGCATCTAAATCGAAATTAGATACAATGATACAACAGAATAGAAGAATCCTGCTATTGCACATTTAAATGAGATGTAGATTCCACCGAGCTTAAGGAGGCACATACATAGTGCCTGTAAGATTGAAAGCTAGTTTCATTTAATATAACACAACTGCAAAAAGCTGTTGTTTGACATTGATATGAGATGAGATAAATCTGGTTTCTTTCTCGTAATGCCCTTCTAGGTTCTCTATTAACTGTTACATAGATTATATTTTGTAATTACAACAATTTCCAAAATGGTATCAAAAGCAATTTGCATCTAAATCGAAATTAGACACAATGATACAACAGAACAACATAATGTTGTTGTTGCACATTTAAATGAGATGTAGGTTGCACCGAGCTTAAGGAGGCACATATATAGTGCCTGTAAGATCGAAAGCTAGTTTCATTTAATATAACACAACTGTAGAAAGTTGTTGTTTGACATTGATATGAGATGAGAGAAATCTGGTTTCTTTCTTACCTCGGTAACAGAGAAGTGTGCAGAAGACGCGCGAAGCAAGAGCAGGAGATGCGCCAGCAAGAGACCAGAGAGCAGGAGACGTGCCAGCAACATACCACAGAGCAGCAGACGCGCAAAATAAAAGTGAACAAACAAAGACTCGGGAAAAATATAGCTGGTTTATATTCATGTACCAGAGCAAAAAAAGTTTTCAGTCTTCAATTTTTCATCATCATTTCCAGATTACATTTTGAGAGGGCAAACCTCGTACTTATTCAATAAATAGAATTGGAATAACATAAAACAAACAGGAAGCAGATACAGAGCATTTTAATCATGACAGTTTTAACAATTATCTTTTTTTTGGTCAAAACAGAGCCCTGTGCTCCACCCAATATAGCTAAAGAGCTTCAACTGTGTATTAAAAAAGCAGAGTTACAGAGTAAAACTTTTAGGCGACATATGATAGAGAGATTTAATTTGGACAAATTTCGATGATGTCTTCTAATGTCGTTAAATTCCTTACCGTGGTGATTTGCAGATGGCTCTAAAGGGAAGTTTTTTTTTAATTGATAAGATTTCGAGCTTAGAAGCTAACAGGGCAGGGAAATTTTAGCAAACATATCTCTAGAAAAGTCCACCGACAAAATTTGCGTTCGAACTAGTATCTAAGCTAAACAAGTCAAACTCTAATGGTCATGACACTAGGCTCACATGAGTAATTAGTGTTTTGTAATTACAACAATTTCCAAAATGGTATCAAAAGCAATTTTCATCTAAATCGAAATTAGATTCAATGATACAATAGAATAGCAAAATGTTTGACATTGATATGAGATGAGAGAAATCTGGTTTCTTTCTTACCTCAGAAACAAAGAAGTGTGCAGAAGACGCGCGAAGCAAGAGCAGGAGATGCGCCAGCAACAGACCAGAGAGCAGCAGATGCGCGAAGCAAAAGTGAACAAACAAATACGCGGGAAAAATACAACTGGTTTATATTCATGTACCAGAGCAAAAAAAGTTTTCATTCTTCAGTTGTTCATAATCATTTCCAGATTACATTTTGAGAGGGAAAACCTCATACTTGTTCAATAAATAGAATTGGAATAACATAAAACAAACAGGAAGCAGATATATAGCATTTTAATCAGGACAATTTTAACAATTATCTTTTTTTTTTGGTCAAAACAGAGCCCTGTGCTCCACCCAGTACAGCTAAAGAGCTTCAACTGTGTATTAAAAAAGCAAAGTTACAGAGTAAAACTTTTAGGCAACATATGATAGAGAGATTTAAGTTGGACAAATTTCGATGATGTCTTCTAATGTCGTTAAATTCCTTACCGTGGTGATTTGTAGATGGCTCTAAAGGGCAATTTTTTTTTAATTGATAAGATTTTGAGCTTAAAAGCTAACAGGGCAGGGAAATTTTAGCAAACATATCTCTAGAAAAGTCCACCGACAAAATTTGCGTTCGAACTAGTATCTAAGCTAAACAAGTCAAACTCTAATGGTCATGACACTAGGCTCACATGAGTAATTAGTGTTTTGTAATTACAACAATTTCCAAAATGGTATCAAAAGCAATTTGCATCTAAATCGAAATTAGATACAATGATACAATAGAATAGCAGAATGTTTAACATTGATATGAGATGAGAGAAATCTGGTTTCTTTCTTACCTTGGCAACAGAGAAGTGTGCAGAAGATGCGCGAAGCAAGAGCAGGAGATGCGCCAGCCAGAGACCAGAGAGCAGGAGACACGCCAGCAACAGACCAGAGAGCAGCAAAAGCGCAAAGCAAAAGTGAACAAACAAAGACGCAGGAAAAGAAAAAGGTTCGCCGGCAATATATTTATAATAAATAGTTCGGCCGAACTATCTTAACAGTAAAATTTTAGTTGAACTGTTGTTGCCGATTTTCCCATCTCCGGCAAAAAAATCTGTTTGCCCACGCTGTCAGTGTGTCGTCAATCTAAACGGCAGAACGAGTTCGGCCGAACTATTGCCGAAAAAAAAATTATGCCCCCGATTCTCACAAAAGTGTAACCCAACTTCATAATTTAGCCCATAGATAAAAATAATTGAGCTAGTAAGAACTGAAACTTGCATTTGGAACCCTCTTTGTGGAATAAGGAGAGGTTACAATGCGGCTTGTGAATTGCGGTATTAAGGAGAAAACCTTGCATTAAACACTAAAAACACAAACGATGCATATGTAGTTAAAGATGTAGCCACTCTCATCCATATTACCTTCATAAAGTGAAAGAAGTTTGAAGAAAAAATAATACAAGAAAAACTAATACTTATAAATGAAAGAGGAACTCAAGGTATTACACATTACTCTTTTATAATTATAATTCTTTAGGAAGAGTACATTCCAAGAAGATACCAACAACCGAAAAAATATTTCTACATCATTGAGAAAATAAAGCCAATGTATTTATAAAAAGTAGCTCTACGTGTGAAGTGAGCGGGTCATCTACCCTATGATTTGATAAAAATGAAATTTGAGCACTTCATCTTTGTTGAAATAAAACCCTTATTCAATGGTAATCTTGCTCACAAATTTAGCTTTATTGAAGTGATAATTTAATAAAAACAAAGTATAATGAAATTGGAGCACTTTATCTTTGTTGAAATAAAACCCTTATTCAATGGTAATCTTTCTCACAAAATTAGCTTTATTGAAATGATCTTCCCTAAGTTGGCTTGCTATAGGATAGCAAGAAACCTTCCATACCAAGTGGTTGTGGTTTTGAAAGGAGAAAAAATTGGCAATCAAATTAGAGAAAATATAAAACTTGGAAGAAAACCCAATAATTACCTAGAATTTAAAAAAAAAAAAAAAACCCAATAACAAAACAAAACAAAAACAAAAACTACAATAGATATCATTTCCTTCCATCATAAAAATGACCAAATCCACATTAACTAAAACATGTGTATCAAACCCTACCCATGGAATAAAGAGAGGTTCATTCTAGATATGACTTTATAATTTTTTAGCATGGAAAAGAACCATTTAAAGAAAAATTATAGTTCAAAATTATTTTTCATTACAAATTGAAGGAATGAAAAGGAACAACTCAATGCTCATCTACTACTCTTAAGTCAAAACTAAAAAACTTCCCCCATCCAAGACATCTATAAAACCCATCTACCAACCTTAAATCAAAACTGAAAAACTTTCCCTGTAAATTTTTTTAAATAATGTATTTATAAGTATTTTAAAGTTTACCATAATTTTGATAAAAAATTATTTATTTAATTATAATAATTTTTTATAAATATTAAAATTTCAAATCTAAATAATTTAATTCATAATTTCAATTATCTCAATAATTTTAATTTAATATATATATAATAATATACTAATTAAATTTTTATGAATAATTTATTTACCAAATTTTAACTTTTATATTTATAATGTTCTCTGAACAATTTATTAATCAAATTCATGACTGATCACACAACTGAAACATAATTCCAAAATTCAAAGTCAACAAACATAAAGAAAATCACATGATTCAACCCATCAACCGACCGTTAGTGTTAATGGGCCTTAAGCATTTTAAATCAAATACTCAACACACGTGACTAGGCCATGCATTCTTCTGTGACTCCATCCGCATGCTCTCCTGCAACCAACTTTTTCCTCAAACTTCTAAAATAATCACATGCCATTCCATGAAAACAACCAAAGCGTATGCTCAGAATTCAGTTCCCCACTTTCCCAACCCCAAGTAAACTTTCAAATAGTATGAAATATGTTTGATAGAATAAAAATCCAAAAAATCTGTACATATAATTAGATTTATAGTAAAAAAACAATAATACCGTACAATACAGTTGCTAATTTTAAAAGGCCATTGCCGAGCGAGACTGTCATGATGACATCCGCCGCAGCCACCACCTGTCAGGGCCTCCAACTGTGACGTACTACTCTGGAATCAGTTCATGGAGATTGGAGCCTCGGAGGAAAATCCACGCCGAGGGGGCGGAGGATCCCTCAACGCCACTAAAAATGGCCAGTAATCAGTTCAATTTATAGTGGGACTGGTGCAAAATTAGCCTAGCGATTGTAACAGTTCATACTTTCTTTTAAGGTGCTGATAGGGAATGAATGAACTCTGCGATCAGTTGGTATTAGAGACCACTTTACAAGTTTCTTCATACTCGGTTATTGTATATATGGCCGAAGCGAACCGACTCTGTTCCGCGGACATAATGCATAAACTCTTGTCGTAACTTCCTTGCTTCAAATAAAACAAACAAAAGAAAGATCTTTCTACGCTTTTGTAAGTTTAGGTTTACACTTTTTAAGAAAAAATATATTAGCTTAACCATTAAAAACAGAGTTGCTTTTTTAAAATTTACTTTTATCAGATTCAATATAATAATTAAGCTTAGTTAGTTAAAGTGATGTTTGATGTGTAAAGTAATGTGAATGATGAAAGTTTCATGGAAAGGTGATACTGTTTTGCTAATGTTGTAGTATTTGTGAAAAGGGATGATATCTCTTTCTTTTCGTTGTAGTAGTGGTGGTTGTAATTAATTAATCTATTTTTTCTATGTCAAAGAAAATAATAATAATAATTAAAAATTAAGTTTATATATGTTTTTATTTTATTTTATAAATTGGATTAGAAATTTATTAATTAGGTAAATATGGTATAATGTTGGGTTAGGATAGTTGAGGAGTTTAGCCAATTCTTGCTTGATTTTGTCTTCAAAATATTAAAAATAGGGGTTGTTCTTGTGAGGGGAACCATCTCATTAATAGTCTGGAAAGATCTAAGATAGTTAGCATTTCTAAAGTGCTATTGAAAACTAGAAAAACCAAGTTTAACAATTTTATCCAAAAAAAAGACTCTGTATGATGAGTCAGAACCGTCAGATCTTTAGGCAGCTTCAATTTCTGCAAGGTCTTCTTCTGTCACTAGGCATCCATATGTGCGCGTGATCTCTTCCTCTTCAGCGGTGAGGACGTGTTGAGCCCTTGGTGGAGGTGGAGGAGAGCCATGTACATCCGGGACCTCAACATTATTGTCCCTGCGCCAGATTCCATCCGCCGACAAGTTCTAGACTTCGGCCATCTACGTAGAGGGAACCTTCACCGGTAAGCTCTCGAGCTTCCGCAACAAAGGTGACAAGGAGCGTGGGATGGTCGATTTGTGATACCTGCGTTTGGCTTTGGGCGGTTCAGGAGAGGAGGGGTCAAGGTTGGAGTTAAGGGAGGCTTCCTTGTCTAGAGTACCAGGAGGAGGAGCTGCCGACCAGGCAATGGAGTCGTAATAGGGGTCAGGAGCAATTCCAAAGTGTCGATGCGCATTATCACGACGTAAGTGAGCAGGGAGTGCTCCCCTAACATTGCCTCGGTGAGGCTTCTGGCGCTGGCTAGGAGGCATGGTACCACAGTTGTGAGAGGTATCGAGGCAAAGGCGCAGAGGGTGGGCAGAGCTTGAAGGAGGAGCTGAGTTGGCGAGGTAATGGTATAGGGTGCAGGCAATGCGAAAGGAGGCATAGCTCGAAGGAGAAGTTGAGAGAGGGTTTAAATGTTGGAGTGTCGGGTGATGAACCCGAGATGAGGTAATGGTAGGCATTAGCTGCGTCAGGTGACGACAGGATGGCCTTGTAACAACTGCAGGACGAGCAGTAAATTCATTCAAGGTGGTGTAAATTCGCCAACTAATGCGATGAGGAGGTGGCACCCAACCATGGCACCGCCGCTTCGAGCTATGTTGCATCAACTTCATTCGTGGGAGGTTGAGCGTCTGTGGACTGCAAAGGAGGTCTGTCGCATGAGGAGTTGATGGCTTGAGCGTTGGAGGACCTGTTAACTGGCTCACGATAGTTGTCACTCGGGCCCAGGGGTTAAGTTTATACATGTTATAGTGATATATGTTGGAAGACATACAGTACTGTACAACAGGGTATTTATGGATTGTTAATTTTTATTATCAAAATTTTTAAAATTGTTAATATGATCTCACAACTGGATTAAGAGAAAATTGCTACTGCACCTAATTTATGCAATTTATGAATCTAAAACATAAATGCCTAGTTATAAAATTAAAAAGAAGAAGAAGAAGATGAAATGTTAAGCTAATTTACCTCTTATTAGTTATTTTTATCTGGATTGCAGATTCTGATATTTTGAAAATAATGTTAACATAGTTCATCTTTCTCAACTGATATCCTTATCTGGATTGCAGATTCTTGAATATTTTGGAAATTTGATGGGAAAAAGCAAAGCACAGGAGGCTAAGTCCACTACTTGACTTTGCTCTTGTCCATCATTTTTTTCTAAATTTACAATCAAGTTAAGTTCAGCACACCCTTTGGAAGGACCAAAATGTTTAGCCAAATTTTTGTAATGAGAAGTTGTGACTAAGGCCTTAAGGAAAAATGAAGATGTTAAGCTAGTTTACCCATATCAATTAAAGTCAAGCAATGGACTTAGGTCCAGTACTTTGCTTCTGTCCATCAGATTTTCAAAATATTCCGGAATCTGCAATCTAGATAAAGATAGCAGCTATCCTTATCTGGATTGCAGAATTTGGAATATTTGGGAAATCTGACAGATAGAAGTAAAGTAAAGGAGCAAAGTCCATTGTTTGACTTTCACTATTGTCCATCAAATTTTCTAAATCTACAATGGAATTAAGTACAACACTCCCTTTAATCTAGATAATGATAGCAGAGAGTGTTATCCTTAAAGGAGTGCAGATTCCATAATATTTTGGAAATTTGATGGACAAAAGCAAAGTAAAGGAGCTAAGTCCATTGCCACTTTGCTCCTATCCATCAAATTTTCAAAATTTACATTTGAGTTAAGTTTGGGATTCCCTTTAGAAGGACCAAAATATTCAGCCAAATTTTTGTAATGAGAATTTGTGACCTAGGCGTTACTAAAAAATTGAAAATATTATGATGTGATTAATCCTAAAGACATCTATCTAAAATATTAAGCTAGTTTACCAGTCAAATTCAAGCAGTGGGCTTAGCTCCTGTACTTGTACTTTGCTTCTGTCCATCAGATTTCCAGAGTATTTTGGAATCTACAATCCAAATAAGAAATAAAAATAACAATTATCTTTATCTAGATTGCAGATTTTGGAATATTTTGAAAATAATGTTAACTTAGTTTATTGCTTTATCTGCTATCTTAATCTGAATTACAAATTCTGCAATATTTTGAAAATCTGGTATACAGAAATAAAATACAGAAGCAAAGTCCATTATTTGACTGCCCTCCTATCCATAAAATTTCCTAAATCTACACTCCAATTAATTTCAACACTCCCTTTAAAAGGACCATAACGAGAAGTTGTGACCAAGGCCTTTTGGGAAAAGCTCTATTGCTCCAATTGGGATAAATATTAGGATTTGTTAGGATTATGCTTACTTAGTTTGGTTTGGGTTTGTTGAGGAAGTTGAGAGATTCTCTCAACTTCTGTCTCTACGATTGGAATTAGTTGGATCTGAGTCCAACTATATATATATGTATGTAATCTTTCTTTATGGTAGTGCAGTAATACAATTATTGTTTTTGTGTGTTATTCATGTGCATCTCTACTCTTCCAATTTCTCATATGGTATCAGAGCCTGTTCTGGCTTGATTCCCTCATGGGAAGGCCAGGAAGATGTGAGAGTCTAAGTCGCTGATTATTTGTACATAGGTAGGGTAAGAGTGTTGAATTTTTTTTATTTTGTGAGCGATCTAGTGTGAGATTTATTTCCCTTTAAGGCGCTATTTGTCTTAAGGAGTCGTTGCTATTGGTGAAGGAGCCATCATTCTCTGCAATTGTTGCAGATTTCAGTCCAGAATTATCTGGAATTAGATTTGCTGAGTTTTGAGAAATGTCGGCCAAGACAAAACTAATGATGGAGTCTTGAAGAAATTCCTCTGAATGATAGGCGTTTCGTTCGGGTAGATCTGCTTGTATATTGGCAAGCGCCATGAATCTCAAGAGCAGATCCTATTTGCAGAGAGCGTTGCTGGCAATCTCTTGTCTGCGTTGCAGAATAACATCCATTGCGAATTGGGGTACGGCCTCCACTTCTCGTGAGAGGCACGTTTCTGAGCCGACGTTAAGGATCCTTTTTATCTTCCACACCAACGAGATCGGCTCAGTGGACCTCCAAGCGCTCAACTCCGTTGCCACATCGAAAGCCTGCGGCAATTCCGAAACAGGAAGGCTTCCATCAAGAAAATCTGGGTCGACATCGAACGCAACTTTGCATATATTATCAAAGGTGAAATGCTGCAGAATATCCTGCAAATCCAAGCAGCTACCCCACTCGCTCACCTCTAAAATTGGCACAAGTCGATTCGCGACAGCCTCCATGACATGTAGAACGAAATTGCAGATTGAGTGGGTGTTGAACTCGTGGTTGGCGACCTTCCACTGCAACTTCCAGGCGTCCCCATTAGAATTGAAGATACTGGTCCCCAGCAAATCGTGGAGAATAGCCGTGAAAGGCTTGCCCTTGGGATAAATGTCGAACATGGAATCATCATGAACATTTTCGATGGAAATTTAAAGGGCAATATTATATATTCTGGTCATGTTATTGGTTTTATTTACGTTGGATTTGTGGGTTTATTAGTGAGAGTAGTGTTTTGTTGGTTTGAAAATTTTTATGATAAAGAACCAATTATTGAATAGATTTACACAATTTAAAATAGCGGTTCTCGACGTTCTTCGGTGCTGAGAGAATGTATCGCTAATCTGATTGTGAGAATCTGTTATACGTTGATGGGTCTTGTTGTGCTTCGGGCTTCAAGAGCATCAGTTATAGGTTATACAATGAGATCCTTGTGTGGAAAAAGGTTAATTCTACGATTGACTGCTGAATACGCTCAGTATCCAGATCATTTTCCTATATAACTGTTGAAATTTTCTCTTCGGGAAATTTCACAGATGGAAGTGTATCCATAGGGTGATTTAGTATTGAGATTATCCTTCGGGAGGTCAAGAAGTGTCAATTCTACAAAGTGCGTGATTGATGGTGAGAAGCAGATGTACTTTAAATGAGTTGGAAGGTAGGCTCGAAGATGTGGAGAAAGAAAGAGCCGAGTCCAGAAAACTGCAAAGTGGGTAGAGTAGCTGATGAAGACTAGATAAGACAAAGAGACGAAAGTTCGAAGTGTTGCAATTCTTTTGTAATTGTGATTAAGTATTATATGTTTTGTAAAGTAAGCATTAAGGGAGGGTATTAGGATTTGTTAGGGTTACTTAGTTTGGTTTGGGTTTGTTAAGGAAGTTGAGAGATTCTCTCAACTTCTCTTTCTAAGATTGGAATTAGTTGGATCTGAGTCCAACTATATATATACATATGTAATCTTTATTTATGGTAGTACAGTAATACAATTATTATTTTTGTGTGTTATTCCTGTGCATCTCTGCGCTTCCAATTTCTCATAATAAACTCACAGTCCAAAGCCTTTAGGAGAAAAATGGGATGAGGCATGAAGTGGTGATATGGGTAAAACAGTTATCAAATTAAACATAAATAAAAGGGTGCTGCCACCAAATCTTCAATGTGTGTAGATACATGCACTCAATTTCCAACCATCATGTTACCAATCTATATGCAAATGAGTATTCACGGAGTAATACATGTTCGATTTGACCGCAAGCACAAAACTTTATTTCCATGGTCTCCATTTAAAAAAAGAAAGTGGCTGTCCACAGTTCTACTTTTTCTTTCTAAGTCCGCACAATTAGTTTTCCACTTTACGTTGATGGTTGCGCTGTGGTGCCCAGTGCTGCTTTATTTTCTAAGTCCTCAGAACTAGTTTTCCACTTTACGTTGGTTGCTTCGCCACACGATTGAAGTGTATTAAGGTCGGAGTTTTAATGTGGATTTTTTTAGAGTTTTTGATAGATTTTTTTTGGTAGGAAATAGAAAAAAATAGGTGAAATTTTGATTTGTGTTATTTAAATTGTTTTTTTTAATTTTTATTTAATACTCTAAAAACTTTTTGGGCATTTAAATTGTGCAGATTTTACCCATTAAATTTATAATTTCAATGAATTTCTGCTAAATTTTAAACTGTTTAAATCAAAAAAATAAATCAACAACTTTTAAAATCACATGATTAATATCAATTCAAGTTAATTTTCGACCCATTATGAGTTCTATCTGAACCAACAACATTTTAAACCGTGGTTATATCGCTTCTGTCTGAACCAACAACATTTGACTTTAAGCAAAACCTCAGACTCATCATCTTTACCATAAAAAAATTGTTCTGCTTAATCAAAACCTCGCTTTCATTGAAGTTGTGGCAACTAAGTGAGCCACCTAGACATCCAATTAACAGTAAACCTGGATTGCTTCTGTGAAGAAAACTAAACCTGGAGATTACTTTTTCAGTTTTAATTTGTCTGCTTCTTATATACTTAAAACAGGGTTTGGAGAATGCTTTTTCAGTCCTTATTTGTCTTCTCCTAAATTTGAATTAGAATTTGGAGAATGCCTTTTCAGTCTTTGTTTTGGTCTACTCTGTATATACTTAGGAATAGCAGAAGGCTTTTTCAATCTTTCTTTGTCCGTTTTTCTTCTATTTAAAACAGAATTCGGCATAAGAGAACAAAACAGAGCCGCAGTCATGATTCAGTTCTTTCCTAAACCAGATAACTTTGTCTCTTTTTTTCTTTTCTTTTTCTAATGAGTACACCACGGTTCTTATTATTTTCCATTTATGCAAATCATCACTATTTAAATTTTCCATTTATGTTTCATCATTTTCTTAAACGAAGTGTTAATGCATCTCTCCTATTTATGTTTCCATTTACGTTTCATCATTTTCTTAAACGAAGTGTTATGGTTATTTTTAAAATATGTAGATAATATATGATAGCTTAAGCTGGTATAACACTTTGCTCAAGTTAGTATAATAATAAAGCTCCAAGCTATTACTACAATATATTCTATATAAATTCAATATTTTATTTATAAAAATTGAACCTATAGAGCTGATATCAATTCTTCCCATCATACAAAATAAATTCGTTTTTTAGATACTATCATTGCTCTGAGAAAATTTAAGGAGGTGATTTTTATATATTAGATATGATGATTGCTCTGAGAAAAGTTCAAAACCTGCCGGCCTTTGACCACCTTGCTCTCTATAGCTTTAACCCATTTGACAATTTGCCTTCTGCAGGAGTCAAGGCCATGTGTAGTTTATCATTAATATTTTGATTTGAAAACTGACAAAGACACGACTTCTTATTTAGAATTCATATTCTCAACATCTTGGGAAGGTGGTCCACCAGACCACCTAGCTAATATATGTGCCCGCTTTCTGCTTGCAGTCCATCATTGCTCTGTTTAGCTTTCACCCATTGAAAATTGTGGAACCCCGACAGCAAGACTAGGCCACGTGTAATTTATTATTTAATCTGAATTGGAACTGACGAAGACATCACTCTTCTTAGCAATGTGGGCAACCTGACCACCTAGCCACTGTATATGTCCGTTTTCTACTTGCAGTACTCCAGTAACCATCATATAAATATTCCCCATACCTGGCAAAGCTAAAGTGGATAAAATTCGGATAACTCCTATCAAAACTTTTCTTTTTGTCTTGGGCAGCACTATTCTTCAACGACATTAATCATGTATTTGACCTTCTCTGACACTAGGTTCTGCAGCTATCACAAGAGAAGCCAGCTTCCATCATGATTTTTTCTTTCCCCGCGCATATATATATATATTTGAGCTTGTGAGTTTTGGAGCTTAAAACGTAACAGAGTAAGCAAACAACCATTTTGTATCTTACTAGCACACTTCAATTTCACTCCATAAAAGTCTAACTTCATGATTTGAGATAATCATGAAAACTCATGAAGTTCTGCAGCTATCACCAGAGAAGCCAGCTTCCATCATGATTTTTTCTTTCCCCCGTGTATATATATATATATATATATATATATGCTGGTGAGTTTTGGGGCTTAAAATGTAACAGAGTAAGCAAACAACCATTTTGTATCTTACTAGCACACTTCAATTTCACTCCATAAAAGTCATATATATATATATGCTGGTGAGTTTTGGGGCTTAAAATGTAACAGAGTAAGCAAACAACCATTTTGTATCTTACTAGCACACTTCAATTTCACTCCATAAAAGTCTAACTTCATGATTTGAGATGATCATGAAAACTCATGAGGTGTAGACAGGTTGGTAGGTTGGTTTGTATGGAGTTTAAATTCATCAGATTTCAAATTTCAATTTCAATTTTATGGGGAAGGGCTGGGGTTGAGAGGCACCTGTGGGAAATAAACTATCTCAAAGGACATTCAGACACCTAGACTCTTGCCTAGATGGTAAAAATAAATAAAAACAATCATTTTGAAAAACCAATCATGAAAATGAATAAAACTGAACAGTGGTCTTCAGCAAAAGCAGACTGGTAGATGAGAGGGCATATGACCTAGCCTGGTCAATGGGAGGATACTCAAATATACAGTCAAAGCCCGTTGTGACCCTTATGGATCTTGTTTTTGTTTTCTTCATGTAGTTGTTGCTGTATGTGTATATAATCGACACTCTAATGGAGCATTTTGAATTGTATTGAGTAAACATTTTAAGATGCACTTATTTTAAGACCCGACAGATGATGGAGAGTTTTGAACTCGATATGGTCATCATTAAGCCCTCTGTAGATGTTCTCCTCTGACAACTTTTTCAATCAATTTAAAAAAAGTAAAACAGATTTCAAGCCAGAGGCATCTTTAATCCTATCTTGTAGTCTGAAATACGTTGTAGAATGTGTTCTCGTTTACCATTCAGTTAACATCTCAGTCTTTAAATTACATATCATGATTTATCACTTCGAAAATCATTCTGAACAATGCAAGCTATAAAATTCATCCCAGTCATATGTAGTACATAGCAAAATCTCCTCTGGAGGCAAGATAATAACAACCACTGATGCCATATCCTATTCTTCAAGACCTATTTTTCGTGTACAGAAAGCGGATCATTAATCCAGATAATTAAACCCTGCCTGAGGCACCTTACTGAACAGATATCATATTTATAGTGGCCACACTTCGCCAGCTTCCAACTTCTGACTATGGGACAGCTTATTGTATCACATTCAAACATCACTTATTTGTCCGAATTACAATAATATATACCCATGATCTGTATCTCTATACTGCAGAATCCAGATAGAATGTGTCGATCAAGATATATCGTGGTGATTGGAGCTCTGTGAGACCTTGGAACACTTGGGCCCTTGCTCTGTTTTGGTCGTTATCTCAGAAGCCCTGTTTCCAAAATATCAACAAGTAGAAATCAGAAAAAAGTTGATAACATGCATTGAGGACCAGAGCATGCTCTTCATCTGAATGTATGGATAACTAGTACCTGTATTCTTGCAGATGTTACCTTAGATCAGTTTTTAGCTGGGTGCCCTCCTCTGCATCCTGGAGAGTTACATGTGATTCAACTGACGCAGTGTCTATTGAAGGCTGCCTGATTAACCAAAGATAAGACGAATATCAGAGTCATCCATATGAGAAAGCAAATTTTAGGAAACAAAAAGGCACTTCAGTAATCATTGAAGGACTACAAAATCTCTACCATCAATGAAAGACAGGCCAAGTTTTTGCAATTCAACCAAATGACCAGATGCCCACAAATCTGTCAGTTTCAGGACCGTTATTCTCAAACGGAAGGTCCGTTTAGGGACCATGTAAAGAGAAGCCCGAGTAAAAGTTTACGAGAAAGCTATATTAGTACCTTTCATCTCCCTTGATGATCTTCGGCTCTTCTTTGAATGAGTCTGATCTTTGAGATCCTCTATCAGAAAGTGTGTTTGATCCTTTACTGGCACTAATGCCATGATCTGATGTTTCTGTGCTAGTAGAGATGCCATTGTATAACCTTCTTAGTTTGCTGGTCTCTTTTAACCCTTTGGATGGAGGTTTCTTAGCATTTATTTTGGGTTGTTGCTTGTTTAAAGGCTTGATCTTTCTGGGGATGTATTTGGCTCGAGTTCCACCACTTTCCTCTTCATTTGATCTCTCACGGAAATCTGACTTGGAGCTTCTGCAGACAGCAACAGAATCTTCAAAACTTCATAACTGTTAACAATAGTTTGGAGAGGCCTTTGGACCCCTCTCATTGCTTCATTTAAGCCAGCTGATAGAAGCTTCCTTTGTGCTTCTGCAATCACCTAAATTTTAATGACTGACTCAATGCCTATTAATTTTCCCTGAAAGGTCTTTGGAACCTAAACAAAGTATTACATGTGATTTTGAAAGCTCTACAGTTGGCAAAGAAAATTGGCCAATTGGACTTCCTACGTCTATTAATTTTTTCAGCATCTTATCAATACTATCAAAATGTACTAGAAGACTTTTGATAGTGTGTATGAGGAAATATCTGACAGGATTCTGCATTTTAGTACAAAAGAATTCTTGCAGCTATATCTGAGTACTAGTCAAAGTCTTTTACCCTCAAGAAACTCATACTTCTATTTGGCATTTTTCAAGTTTCAAACACGCAGACCCATCATCAAATAAACAATATCATCTACCCTTCTCATTGAAAATAATATTTCATTGTACTCTCCTTCCATACATAAATATAAATAAAACATCCTCTATTATTTGAAATCCTTTGGTTGTTACTAAAATTCCAAATATATTTGTGTTGTAGAGGTAAATCCCCTTTGCGGACAGAGGCGATCCCTACTAGCCTAGATCGGGTCTAGCAACAATCATATCACGCTAAGGTGCAAGTTCCTAATTGCAATAAACCAAATGGCGAAGAAAGCTTACCTTGAATCCAACGTTGTTGTTTGTAGAGAAGATAGCGCTCCCGTTCCCTTGGTCCGGTAGATCACAATCCTCACGTTCGCCGCAATCGAACACCTGCACATGCAAAAAACACAAAAAACACAAGTGTAAAACCCAATATATGCAATTATGTATCAGTCAGAGAAGACACAACTCATGATCATAATGAACAATACAAGTGGAACCATAACCAAAGTCGCTTATCATTAATTCATACAAAGGAAAATACAACCTAGCTCTGACTCTGAATCTTCCTTTGGCAGGTCGTCAGCGAAATATGTCTCGGTAAAGCTTGTCGGGAATGAGACAAGCCTCTCTCTTCGATCGTCAATTTCCTTGCTACTGATTTGGCTCTATGAGGACTATCAAGGCTCTTGCAGCATTCTTTAGGCTATGAAGGCTCTTGGAGACTCAACCATTCAGCCCTTCAGCCCTTCAGTCCCTTCATCAATGGATGAAGGCTATATTTATAGAGGAGAGGAGGAGGTTGGGATCCCTACAATAGTGGAAGGGAGGCCTTATCCCTTGGGAGGTTTCCCATAAGGTGGAAACAAGAGGCCAAAGGAGGAAGGCCGTGGTTATTCAGTCGAAACCACTCCTGATGACTCATCCACGAAGTTGTTGTAATCGAAACTTCGCCTCCTTTTTTAAAATCCCATAAGCGGTACATTAAATGAAAATAATCGGGATAGAGCGCCAATTAAGGGCTCAGCAGCTGACTTTCCTCATCATGCCGAGGACAATAACTGCTACTGCCGCCAATCTAAGTCCAAAGTGTTTTTAGGGGTCTGCTCAGGAAATGATCAACAGAAGGAATGTTGTCCTCATGGAAGGGGATGAAATGATGGTATTTGCAAGGCATGACACTGCTTATTAGTCACAGAAACGACCCTTCAATGGGCGAGATGGGGATTGCAGGGACGGTGACAAATTACTGTGTAACAGATTCCCCCTAAAGCATGAGGCCCGAAAGAGAGAGAGGGTTGAAATGATTTACGAGAACGTGTCCAACTGAAAACACTGTCGTCGGAAAACCTGCGTAGAGAAGTACAACTGATATCTCAAATACATGATATATATGTGGTATGGGCGCAGCCATCCATAACAGAGTATACAATAATCTAGATCCAGGGTATGGACGCAGCCATCCAGTGAGGATCGATAAACAGACTCAGGTATAGTCGTAGCCATCCAATGAATGAGTAATGTAACTAATCATAATAATCCACAAAATCGCAACCTGGACTCTAACAGACAAAATCTAGGGTCTTGCGCTCCATCTCAACCCGAACAAAGTACAAGTTCAAGCATGCGAATAAGTGAGCTGAAGTCGAGCATGCAAGAACATCGCCTGATTACCAGCCAATGATGGAAGTTGTTAACAGATGCGAGAGGTACCACCAATAATGACAATGGCCCTCAAGGTACTATAGTACAATCTACGGCATGTGAATTAGTGAGCTGGTGTCGAACACCCGTAGAATCACTCGATCGGAGGCCAATGATGAAAACCTCATGTCGAACGCGAAGGACCTGCCATTGAGGCATGCAAGCTCCAAGGTACCAGAAGGGAGTCTCTAGATTAGCTTCCCGAATAATGAGCTGAAGTCGACAGGAAGTGACCTTGATCGAAGGTGGGCCATAGTGTTTCCCACATCATCGACGCGAGATAGAGAAACATAATGTTTTTTTGAATCAGGATCAGATGAGAATCAGAGGAAGGTTGAGACTTTGCAGAGGTCAACTTCTCTTGAACATATCGGCGGCATGACAGTGGATTTGGTAGTATTTGACATCAAAAGATCAGGGGTCATGATGATGAGGCAAAGAGCATATGAGAGGTCAAAAGGGATTACCCAAACCCACTGAGGCAAACAGATAATGAGGTAAGATGTTCCCAACCCAACACGAATGCAGACAAGTGCCATGTTCAAGAGCAACATACTGCCGACACGATAATGATACCGGTTCCATTTTTCCCCACCATTTCTGGTGAGTACCTCTTTATTTTTACACAAGCTTGAATAGGATACCATATGTTTGTCACATAAGTCCGTCATTTCGGACAAATCCATCCTAGTACATTTAACGAGCCCTAGGAAGGAAGAACTCGAATATCATCATTACAACTGGATCCTATGTCATCAGGGTTTAACGAGTCTGACAAAGGAAGAACTCGACGTCTTTTCATGTTTAGAGAGTTTGAAAAGACAGCGGAAAAATAAACTCCGATGGTCCCTTTTCGTAAATAGTTCCTCAGATCCGAAAAGGTAGAAAACTATGTCTCAGAAAACCTCCTAGTCGCAATAGGCTAGGGTATTCCTTTTTCATAAGTAACCTATCCCAGCCTGAAAAGGGGGTAAACGTATACTGGGTAGATGTCGTTTCACAGCCACTTTAACGAGATCGAAACGACAAGGCACTCGACAATCTTTTCATGTTTAGAGAGTCAGAAAAGAGCTGAAAGGTGACTCTTCTTGGAGGAACGAGTGGTATAAAGGGTAGCTATTGGTTCCGGTAATGGTGGAATTGCTCTGAATAAATAAAGGTCAAGAGGCTGGCTAACAAGACCACTCATCGCAACGGTTCCTCAGGAAAGGGTAAAACAACTAAGTGAAGGCATATGATCAGCCAAGCAGATAGTGACGAAGGAGTGAGAAAACCAAGGCTCATCTAGCAAAAACGGGATGATAAAATGGCAATCACAAGGGGTAAAATGGGAATGGTTTCATTTTTACACAAGCTTTAAATCAGGAAACTCTGCTTGAAGTTGGTTTCATTTTTACACAAGCTTGAAACAAAGATAAACTATGCTTGAAACCAGTTTCATTTTTACACAAGCTTGAAACGGAAACAAACTATGCTTGAAAAAGTAAGCATGCCCCCTAGCATGGTGACTCAATTCGAGGTACATGCCCCCCAAGCTTCAGTCCATGCACCTGAGTAAACAGATGGAGGGAGTGAAGGTTCAAGTTATGAGACCTAAGAAAGACTCAACTGGGATTTTACGAGATCTGATCAAAGACTCGAATTGAACAGGAACGTGTTTCATTATTTTAACAAGGTTGACACATTAAAAGAACTATCCTCAGGACACCTTGTTTCATGGTTTAAGGAGCTTGGCACAAGACAAGGAACTCTGCTCCGACAACCTTGCTTCATTTTTTAAGGAGCTTGACACAAGAAAACGAACTCTGCTCCGACAGACCTTGTTTCATTTTTTAAGGAGCTTGACACAGGAAAAGAACCATGCTCCAACCAGCTTGTTTCATTTTTTAAGGAGCTTGACACAAGAGAATGAACTGTGCTCCAACAACCTTGTTTCATTTTTTTAGGGAGCTTGACACAAGATAAGGAACTCTGCTCCAACCGACCTCATCATAATGAACAAGAAGTCATCGCTTCCAAGAGTTCCACTCCTGATGGAAGGAAAACATCCTGGAAGTCAAGACCTAATGCCCCCAACACACTATGCACAACGGCACTATCACTAAGTATAGGCACATGGTAGGTAGCCACATAGTTGACCTGCGGTGGGCCAGATACAATGGGTGGATAAAAACCAGGAAGGGATGATGGCGGGCCAGTTGCCACATTAGGACCAAAGAACGAAAGTTGATCAATGGTCACGATCCGTCCTTCATGTGGAAAACAGACCACACGAAAAAGGGAGGAGACAAGCGCTCCCATGGCATAGGTGTAATCGCGCCCCAAGAGCAGATTGAAATCCAAGGGGCCTGGAAAAACCATCACGTCCATATGGACGGTTTTACCTCCCAAAGTAACAGGTAACCTTGGAAGGATCCCCAACGGTTGACTAGTTCTTCTGTTGAATGTCAACAGATTCTGTGTAACAGGCACAAGCGGCGGCGAACCGAAAGCTTGCCAGGTAGTCAAGGACAAAATAATAACAGACGCGCCTTCATCTATAATGGTGCTGGGTACAACCAGACTAAAGGCATGTACTGTTATCTCGAAAGGCACATAAGACGGAAGGCGGTATCCTGCAAATCGACTCCAGTCAAAGGCAGCGACCAAACTACTCGGAGGGGCTACCATCGTACTGAGATGGTCTTCCCTTGGTGTTACGGAAGAAGAAGGAGCATCCTTCATGACCTCCATCTCGAAGGTGGGAGGGGTATCCTCCCGGACCTCCATCACGGGAGGCGGAGGAGCAGCTTCTTGAGATACGGGGACAAGAGAACCTTTCTCCAAATCTGAGGAATCTAAAGAAACAAGAAAAAACTGAGGGATGTGAGGTCTACTCTCAACAGAAAAGAACTAGTGCACCACAGACGGGGCCAGTTCAACCAATCCCACGACCAATGGTTGGTCAGGGATGGATTCCTGAATTTGAATTTCCGGGGGAGCGGAGTCGACCAAGGATGACTCTTGACCAATCGTAGGATCCACTGGTGGAGGACTCAAAGACAGCTACTTATAACCAACCAGGAGGCATGGTGTAGAAACAGCTGAGTTGTCCAAAACTCGCTTGGCTTCATCCATATACGGACAAAGGTGAATGGCATGGTGCCCTTCACACAGCTTACAGGGATTGGTAATCTTACCCTGCTTCTTAGGAGCCTTACCAGCAGCAGCCGAAGACGTGCCCCCAACCTGACTCCCAGAAGCCAAGGGAAATGGCGGGTGACCATTGGACCATACTTCAAGCACCTTGGGAATGTCAGGGAAATCTCGAAGAAGATGGTCTCCCGTGCACAACATGCAAGGGAACTTGACTTTTCGCGGAGGGTTGGAAGGTTTAGTAATGGAAGGCTTCTTAGGCGCAATAGTCGCAGAGCTAGCCTCTCCTTTATCTGACTTCTTCTTCTTCTTCTTAGCCACCTGGTTACTCGAATCCAGACTTTTACCAAGCGAAGTAGAAGAGGAGGATGCAGAAACAGGCGAAGAAGGGGAGAGGTCCACCTTGGAAGCAACATGATGTTGTTCAAGCGGAGGAACTGATTGAACAGTAGTCGGGACATCTGGGACCACAGAGGTTGAGAACAACCAAAAAGGAAATCCAATAGTTAACCCAGGAAGGGACAACGTTGCCATATAATAAGCGCCAACATTCCCAAAAGGAGGAAAATGACCAGGATTCCCATCGGAGGGGATTCCTTGGTTGGTGAACGCTGGAAAAGTTGCCATCAACGACTCAAAACCGCACACGGGCTAAAAACCAAGGCACACAATCAAACGGCCAACAAGCAACTTCTAACAAGGCGTGTGATCGTAGGTGATTTATTTTACCTCATTGAAACTTAGAAACTTCATCGTTTCATGTTTTAAGAGTCAAGAAACGGATGAAAGGTGACTCTATCTCTTTCAGTTTTGAGGCAAGCGTGAAAGGATAAGCGCTTGGTGATCTTTTCAAATTTAAGGAGTCAGATAAGATCAAATTGACTGCTCAAGAATGCTAGGCAAAGGGTGTACCAAATAACCGTGAACTGCAATATACACCTTGGTTTCAAAATGAAGGAGAAATCAACCAAGGACTTAACGTACGTGCAGGCAATCTCCCCGAATGTTGTGTCCGGTGTATCACGGGTATAGGGCGGCAGACTCGGCTTCCTATGGATAAAGGATAGAAACCTAGTGGGGTCTCCCTTTACATACGCGACGGTACAGGGAGCACAAGTCCGTACTAGTGTTGTCTAAAGCCAAGAGGCGAACGACAGCTACTAGGTTTAAAGATGCCAGAACACATCTCTAGCCTAGACCTCTAAATATTTCGTTAATGTTCCAATGCTGCCTTAGTGTAAATTGAATAAATTTTAGTGTTGATCTTCAATTATGTCTCAGTTTCAAAGCCCTACAGCATGTCATCTGACAATCTCCTATATGCAGCTATATGAGAAAAGAAAACTTTTCAATTCGATGAATGCTATCTAGTTAAGGGAAGAGCATCCAACAATGATGCAACAAACAGCAATACTAAAAACGAAACTTTTTCCAACCTAGATGACTTTCACTATCCAAAAGTAATTCCAAACATTCAACGGTGCAAATAATGCAATGTAATCTATGCAAAATCCTCTTTTTCGAAAACTATGCAATTGTAATCTATGCACAATTTCATTTTTCTTTTCAAATGATAAGAATGCACTCAAAGCGACTTTTAGCTTTCAATCATTAAACAATGTGATCTACGTCTAATGATAAATCTCAAAAAATACTTTTCGATGCAATGTGATCTAATGCATTTAAACGAAAAGAAAACTTTGAGACGAAAACTAAATGAACGCAAATCTTCTAGATGAATGCAAAAGAGATATAAACAAACACTAAGAATGCAATCGTTGTTTTAAACACTTTGTAACGAAATTCTCAAAAGGTGACAAAACACAAAGTGGACTTCCAAAGCATGAGATCAAAACAAAGCATTCATTCCCTTTTACATCAAGAAATCATGGAGAGAAGACATTTCAAACAATGAGCAATGTAATCTATGCTCATACAGAAAAAAGACTAGAAGGGAAAGACACACTGGTGAAGGATTTAGGGAAAAAATCTCAATTTTCACACACCCTAAAATTGGCACGACTTTGACACTGACAACTAGCGCCAAATGGCGCGACTTGCTCACTGACAACTAGCGCCAATGGAAAATTGGCGCGGGTTGCTAACTGACAACAAGCGCCAACGCCTAAAAATGAAAAAACAAAGAATTTCTCCCAACCAAGACCAGACTCACCACTCCAAGCAAAATCTAAAACAAACCCATAAGCAAAGTACTGACCAAAAGAAACTTCCGTACAAGGGTAAACCCTAGCACCTACAGGAGATGGCGTGACTGTCTGGCTGTAATCCGCACCAGACAGGGGATGGCGCGAGTGATGAACTCGAAACCTGGGCCAATTGGCGCGACTGTCAGACTGGAATCCACACCAATCAAGCCAACCATGGAAAGATGAAAATTCGGAAAAGCAGAGGTCAGATCTGATCCTCTGGGGGCTGAATAGAGGTTTTACACTAGAAAAAAGCGAACCAAAAGAGTTGATCAAGCAAGAAAAGTCAAGAATCGACCGAAAAGACAAGACAATACCCCAAATCAATGTCTCCCCAGTGGAGTCGCCAATTTGTTGTAGAGGTAAATCCCCTCTGCGGACAGAGGCGATCCCTACTAGCCCAGATCGGGTCTAGCAACAATCATATCATGCTAAGGTGCAAGTTCCTAATTGCAATAAACCAAATGGCGAAGAAGGCTTACCTTGAATCCAACGTTGTTGTTTGTAGAGAATATAGCGCTCCCGTTCCCTTGGTCCGGAAGATCACAATCCTCATGCTCGCCGCAATCGAACACCTGCACATGCAAGAAACACAACAAACACAAGCGTAAAATCCAATATATGCAATTATGTATCAGTCAGAGAAGACACAACTCATGATCATAATGAACAATACGAGTGGAACCATAACCAAAGTCGCTTATCATTAATTCTTACAAAGGAAAATACAACCTGGCTCTGACACTGAATCTTCCTTTGGTAGGTCGTCAGCGGAATACGTCTCGGTAAAGCTTGTCGGGAATGAGACAAGCCTCTCTCTTCGATCGTCAATATCCTTGCTACTGATTTGGCTCTATGAGGACTATCAAGGCTCTTGCAGCATTCTTTAGGCTATGAAGGCTCTTGGAGACTCAACCATTCAGCCCTTCAGCCCTTCAGCCCCTTTATCAATGGATGAAGGCTATATTTATAAAGGAGAGGAGGTTGGGATCCCTACAATAGTGGAAGGGAGGCCTTATCCCTTGAGAGGTTCCCCATAAGGTGGAAACAAGAGGCCAAAGGAGGAAGGTCGTGGTTATTCAGTCGAAACCACTCCTCATGACTCATCCCGAAGTTGTTGTAATCGAAACTTCGCCTCTTTTTTTAAAAAAATTTCCATAAGAAGATTGACATGGGTGCTCAACTGGGACAGAGCGCCAATTGGCGCCAGCTCAGTGTTAATTTTCCTCATTGGTGCGAGGACATAATGGGCTACCAGCACCAAGGCAAAAACAAGTGTTTTTAGGTGTCTACTCAGGAAATGATCAACAGAAGGAATGTTGTCCTCATGGAAGGGGATGCAATGATGGTATTTTCAAGGCATGACACTTCTTATTGGTCACAGAAACTACCCTCCAATGGGCGACATGGGGATTGCAGGGATGGTGAAAAATTACTGTGTAACAATTTGTTTAAAACAAAGCCCTCAACTGTAGGCTCCTACATTACTAAGACTTGAGCAGGACCACAGTAAAATGTTCTGTTAATTTGATTCGTTGTTTAAGAATATGCATGAAGAACTATTTTTTCATTCAATCATTCCATAAGCAATAAAGCAAATAAATGGCATCGTCAAGGAATAGAGTAACACACAATACCTGTCTGCGCTGTAGGAAGCACATCTCTTTAAAGTGGGATCTCCTCCTTCAACTTCTTTTCCAGTTTTAGTCTCAACAATGCTCCCACTAAAATACTCTTTATCTTCAAGTAGAACTTGTGCAAAGCATGGATTATCAGACATGTGTTCTAGCTCGTCCTCTACTGTAACCCCCTTGACCCCAGCTTGCCTAGACAGAGCTACACTCGATTGTGATTGAGATTCATCACAAGAAACCTGTGAATTGGAGTGAGAGGCCATAAGAAAACTGTGATCCTTGACAGCAATTGAACCACAAGATATCAACTGTATGAGGACAGTGGAGGCTCTGGTTTTTGCAGGCATAAAATAGGTCTCTTCTTCAACAGATTGACATCTTAAAGTGCTTACTTTGTCGTTGGATTTCATTTTGGAATCTGGACTTTCTGGAGAAGTGCTTGAAGAAGATGGAGGAGATACCTCACCTCCACTCAACTCTATGGGAATTTGTTCTTCACGCTGATTCTCCTTGGATTGATTCAAACTTCAGTTACATTCTTCTTCTTCCTCTTCTTCAGTAGAGACTCCTTTGGTACACCTGAATCTTCTTTCTTTTGTCTGTGTTACTGCATCTGCTCCCTGATCCACTGTAGAAGCTATAGATTCTTCCTTGTACACTTTGTATTCACCAAGCTCTAAAGGGCTCCAAGAAGACTCCCAACCATATGACTTGTGTGTTGCTCCTCTGCGACATTCAAAGGCCAGGGGACAGGCACCAATGCCTAGCCCTGATGGATTATGATGCTCCTTTGATATATCGTGTTTAATGTTTGTACCAATTTTCTGAGTAACTGTGCCTGGGCCTGATGGATTAGGATGATCCCCTGTTAAATTGCACCCGATGTTTGTGGTAATTTTCTGAGCATCGTGAAATTTGAGTGGAGGTCCTTGGCCATTGCAGATGTGCTCCCGATAATTGGTTCTCTCTACTTTTCTTTCATCCACACTTTTCATTCTTTGTTTGTGGACTACTATAGATTTGTTGGCGGAAGAGACTGCATCTTGAAATCTAACTGGCAGCGGTCCTTCTAAGGAATGCTTGGAGTTCATCAACTTTCCAGTTATGTTTTTCTTGCATCGCTCTGAATATACAAATCATTTTTAGTAAGGTTTTAGTACCAATACAACATTATATTTAGTATCTACTTTTGTTCTCAGTGAATGCAAGTGAGAACTTGACATTGTTGATGATCAAATAAATAGATGTATTGAATCACACTTTTCATAAAGATGCTTACGCTTGTAATGAGTTGTTTCACGATATTAACAGGTTGCCTTCGAAAGAAGGTGAAAAACATTTGCAGCATTCAACAGTAAGTGTTGAGCAATGTTGGAAACAAGATGCCGGTGCAAGAGAGTGCAAAGGTCAAAAAGAAAGTGACAAAGAAACTTGGCAAAGAAGGAATGGGTTCAACAAATGCTTATTGTTGGTTTCCAAAAGGTACATGGTAATGGCGAAGATAATCTGAACTTGACATTGATGATGATCAAATAAAGAGATGTATTGAATCACACTTTTCATAAAGATGCTTACGCTTGTAATAAGTTGTTTAAGGATGTTAACAGGTTGCCTTTGAAAGAAGGTGAAAAACATTTACAGCAGTCAACAGTGGTGTTGAGTAGTGTTGGAAACAAGATGTCGGTGCAAGAGAGTGCAAAGGTCAAAGAGAAAGTGACAAAGAAGCTTGGAAAAAAAGGAATGGGTTCAACAAATGCTTATTGCTGGTTTTCCAAAAGGTACATGGCAATGGCAAAGATACTTGGTCAAGATTTGATGCAAGTACAAGGCAAAAGCAGCGAAAAATCACCATGGTGACAGTGTGCAAGGTGAGAAAGTTTCTAAGTTTTCTTTGATTTTTGACCAAGGTAGTGTTGAAAATGGCAACAAGAAACAGTGAAGGAGGCCTCCTGAAACATCTTTCTTGATCCTAGTTGGAAAGTGATCACCTAAACTAGGTGGGGACCACACATGTGATTTTTGTCGAAAAGTCTATTTTTAGACATATGGAGCATGGTCTAGGAGTTGTGGGATGCTATTCTTGGATGATTGGTCAAGTTGGTAAAAATAGATGGACATCTATTTTTAGACATACAGGTCGAAGTCTATTTTTAGACTGCCTGTCTAAAAATAGAACAGTCGAATATTATTTGCTCTTAATAATATTCGGACTAAAAACATTATCTTATCCTCTTGGAGCACTTCAGTTCGAGCTACGGATGTGGCACATGCAGCTGACAGAAGGAAATTCGAATTTCCTATGGGTTAGTTGAGCTATTGCATGTTTGACTTCAGTTAGAACTCATGTGGCAGAGTTTGGTGGAGTTGATGAGACAGTTGATGGAGTTGTGGTCGGTTTAACTTAGTTGAACTAGTTGTATTTAGTTAAACTGACTAATACACTAGAGATGAGTGGTGTGAATTAAATATTATTTAATTCACTAATTATTAACTCATAAATCAACTAAAGAGCACATCAGTTAACTCAGTGCATGTACAGTTTAGTGAAGACCAGTGGAAGAGGTAGGAGAAAGGGTGGAGTCTACTATCAGTTGTGACTATAATGTGCATGAGAGTTGCACAATCATTGGAGGAGATTTCCAATGAGGATTGCGCAGTTAAAGCCAAGGGAATTCTAATTCATTCCAATCCATTCTCTCATCTTGGATTGCGCAGTAGAGGCAGCCAAACAGTGGAGGAGTTTTGAACCTGTGACTTGTTCAAAACTGAGCTAGTTTGTGTGTAACTTTTGGAGATAGTACCGAGTACTTGTGAGGAGTATTGTACTAATATTGTTACATGATTCTTCTTCATTATAATATACAGACAGTAGGGGGTTTTCAGCTGTAAGCTTTCCCCAGTATACATACTGTGTTATATGTGTTGAATTTCTATGTGCGCATGTGAATGTTTTCAATATCGCTTGTTGTTTTTATTTCCGCATGTGATGATTAATGCGTAGAAGAGATTATGTGTTATGTATGAAGCTCAAATAGTATGTGACCAGGATAATATCGGTGAATAATTCAACTATTATTCAAATTTCTACAGGTAGGAACAAGATGGTTTCTACAAAAATAGATTTTTGTTCTGCAAATTCAGAAATATTGCAGCATAACGGTGTCAGTGACAGCAAGAGGTCGCAAGAATCAAGGAAAAAGTTGATTTTTTGTGAAAATCTCCAAATGATGAAATTGAGAAAATTTCAATGGATAGAGACTGGAAGGGTGAGGTAACAGTACCCTCATCCACATAATCAGTAATCAGAGAGCTTTTGGGGTCAAAAATGCTTCTAGTAGGGAGGAATGATCAGAGGCTCGGAATTTTAACTCAAAAATGAAAGTGCTTAGAATTGAATGAAACTAGAACGACAGCGACGAGCCCATCGCAAGGAATCCAACGCAACTCGTTTTGTTGAAAAACGAGTTCGAATTAAGGAGTTATGGTCTATTTATCATCGTTCAGAACAAGCAAAATTTTATTAAAAAAATTGCAGAACAGGTACGGGTTGATGTCATGGTAGCTTAGTTAGCGTTCAGGAAATCTTCTTCAGTTTTAGTCCAGTGGGATTGTGACAAATGTCACTACGGGATTTTCCAATTTGGTCTGTGAAGGTAAAATTTGTCCAATGACCTCTTAAGGTTGAATTTGGGTTTATGATATTATGTGCTGGAAATTTCTATTTTTTAATTAAATAAGGTTATATATATATATATATATATATATATATATATATATATATATATATATATATATATATATATATATATATATATATATATATATATATATATATATATATATATGATTTTTTAATTAAAAAATATCACACACACACACACACACACACACACACACACATATATATATATATATATATATATATATATATATATATATTTCATTTCATTATACGGAGGCCGCATATTTAATTCAAGTCTGATATATGTCGTGGGTGGCATATTAAATATTAAATGGTGGATATTAATTATCACGTTGGCATATGGTAATGGTGGAAGCAATATAATATTTAATGCAGGTTGTATTAAACATTTCGAATGACAATATGTTATATGGTATGTATCAAGGTTCAGCCTTCACATAAGTTGGCAGTGCAAAAGACTACCACGAGGGGCAGGGTCGGGGCTCAACCCAATGACCTCTGCCTCTCCACCGACGAAGGTTACCATTGGGCCATGAGCCCATGTCTTGAAATTTTATGGAGTGAAGCATTTTTTAAATGCGTGTGGATCTGAAAGCAGAGCGGAGGGGGCCAGCCCCTCCTCCATAAAACCATGACCCATGACCACGCGGAGGGCTAAGAACCATTAAGTGCGATTTGCGCTAACCACCAGTTGATTAATATTTAAACCATGCTTATAATTAAGTTAATGACATGATTAAATTGGTGGCGGATTTAGTAGAGCGCCATTTTTGGCGGATAGCTCCAGATTTAGTCGGAGTTAACTCCAGTTTTCCAGATTTGGTGGAGAAAATGGGGAAAATTTGTTTTTTCCATAACAAAGGAAATTTCCGATCAAATTGGGTGCAATAATAGTAATTATTAGTATATTTTGATGTTTTGGAGTCATTGGAACAGGGTACAGAGGCAGATGGGGTCATCTACACTGGTTTTGTTGACTTGAAGATTTTGGAAGCCTAGGGCCACCACGAGGGAAGGCCATGCCCAGAGCATATGGTAACCAAATTGAGTAAAAAAATAGTTGTTTCTAATATATTTCGATGTTTTAAACTCATTAGAATAGGTTCCAAGAGCATTTTATGCATGTAAACAGAATTTTGAGCACAATTGCGCTAATACAAAGGCCCAAGCTATGGAGCTGGACCAAGGAGATGTAGCCTACGAGGGGTGAACTCCTTCATCAAAACTCTGTTTTAATGGATCAGTTTGTGATGTTTGTTTTTATTTATGTTTTTTTTTTTTTTTCAGCCATTTAAATTCATGCTTTATGCTTTCAAAAACACTTATATAATTCGGTTGTAATTACCTCTTTGACACACATAAGCAGCAAGGGAACCTGCACATCAAGCATAAGATCAGTAAATAAGTTTTATATCTGAAAATGAAATTAGCACAAAAAACTAACATTCAAATTCAAATCAATTTGGTATCAGAGCATAGGTTTAAAGGCAAGGTTATTTTCTTGATAGTTGCTTGAAGTTTTGTTCAAGTCAATGGTTGCAATTTTGTGATGCTGACAAGGTTAAAGTTGCAGAAAGGTGAAGGGAAATTGTTGGTTGCAAGTCCTGAGATTAGGACTAGAAGAAGGAGATTTGAAAGAGCATCATCCTCACCAAAAATTCCACTCATAGATTCACTTGAAGAACCTCAAGTTTTGTCTCAAGAAGCTTAGATTGAAGAGGTGAAATTTGTACAAGAAGTTGAGGTGTTTGAAAAGGTACAAGCATCAGGAGTTGAGGTTGAATCCTTAGCCATTATGTTAGGTGTTGGAGAGACTCAAGGACATTCAGAAGAAGAAGATATCAAGGGAGACTTCAAAGACATTCAGAGAATTGTTAAAATCATGTTTGATGCATTCACTACAGAAAGGGCAGGAGAAGGTTCTAAGCCTCCACATGGAGAAGGAATTTCAGATGGTAAGAAGAATGAAGAGAAGAGTTCAAATGGTAGCGGAGGAAAGACACCTCCATCTCCACCATATTCATCATCCTCATCATCGCCATTAGAATCATCTTCCACTTCTACCACAAAGACCACTCACACTCACTCAAAAGCCACAAAAGTAAAGACTCCATTACTCAAATTAGACATAAGTTTGAACTACCCATGTACAATGGCGAGGTAAATGCAAAAAGGCTTGAAAATTGGGTACGTCAATTGGAGGTTTATTACAGAATTCAAAACCTTCGTGAAGACGACATAAAGATTCAGTTAGCTTCATTAAGGCTAGAAGGAGCAGCACTAGTTTGGTGGGAAGCAAAGACTCAGGAGGAAATGTGAATCCATGGTAAGATATCCATTTCTTGGGTTGAGTTTATTTCTTCCATTAAAAGACAGTTTTATCCATTAGCCTACATTCAAAAAACTATTATGAGTTGGAAAAATTTTAAGCAACTCAAGGGTCAAATAGTTCAAGAATATACCCATGATTTTAGAAAGAGAGCTTTGTTGTTAGGAGTAAATTTGAATTCCTAAAATATACTCTTGAAATACATTGAAGGTTTACATTCCTATTTGAAGCATACTATTCTCATGTTTAACACGAGAAATTTAGATGAAGCTTGTGTACAAGCCACACACTTGGAGGAAAGGGGAAAACAAAACATAGAGGAGAAAGGTGAAAGTGAGGGTAAAGGAAAAGGAAAGTTTTATAGAAGAGGAAAAAGAAATAGCTTTGTAAAAAGAGAGAAGGAAAAACTCACATGCAAAAATTGTTCAAATACTGGCCATGATGAAGACCATTGTTGGCAACTTCATCCATAATTGAAACCAAATAGATTGAAAGCCAAAGAGAAGGGAAAAACTATTGCTATAGCTAAACATGACTTAGGGTCATATTCAGGAGATGAGACAAAAATTACAGCCATGGGTTTGAAAGGTAAACATGTTGCAAGGACTAGTTCTTCAAATTGTTCAAATGATACTCGTGATGAAGATACAAGAATAGAAATTTTCCATATTAGAGTTGTCTTTAAACATACCAAGATTGATACACTTTTTGATAGTGGGTCACAAGCTAACTTGATTTCCCAAGATTTGGTTAAGCAACTAGGCCTTGAAAATATTAGACATCCAAGACCATATCCTTTGGGTTGGATATGCAAGAATGCAAACTTGCTGGTTACAAGGAAGTGCTTAATAAGATTTTCCATCAACTCAAACTTTCTTGATGAAGTTGAGCTTGATGTTGTGTCGCTTGATATATCGGGTATTTTATTGGGAAGTCCTTATCTGTATGATAGGAAAGTTGTATTTCATCGCCATGAGAACAAGTATAACTTGTTTAAGGATGGTATTTAGTACATAATTAGAGCGCATAAGAAGGTTTTTCTCTTATACATGCAAGTGAAATGAAGAGGATAGTGAATGCAAGTCAGAACTTGACATTGTTGATGATCAAACAAAGAGATGTATTGAATCACACTTTTCATAAATATGCTTATGCTTGTAATGAGTTGTTTCAATATTTTAACAAGCTTCCTTTAAAATAAGGTGAAAAACATTTACAGCAGTCAACAGTAGTGTTGAGCAGTGTTGGAAACAAGATGCTGATGCAAGAGAGTGCAAAGGTCAAAGAGAAAGTAACAAAGAAGCTTGGCAAAGAATGCATGGGTTCCACAAATGCTTATTGTTGGTTTCCAAAAGGTACATGGCAATGGCGAAGATACTTGGTCAAGAATCGACGCAAGTACAAGGAAAAAGCAGCTAAAAATGCCATGGTGATAGTGTGCAAGGTGAGAAAGTTTCTAAGTTTTCTTTGATTGTTGACCAAGGTAGGAAAAAGATGGTTTCTGCAAAAATAGATTGTTTTTTTGCAAATTTAGAAATGTTGCAGCATAACAGTGTCAATGACAACAAGAGAAGGTCGCAAGAATCAAGGAAAAAGTTGTTTTTTTTTTGTGAAAAGCTCCAAATGATGAAATTGGGAAAATTTCAATGGATAGAGACTGGAAGGGTGAGAGAACAATACCCTCATCCACATAATCAGTAATCAGAGAGCTTTTGGGGTCCAAAAGGGTTCTAGTGGGGAGGAATGATCAGAGGCTCAATATTTTAACTCAAAATTAAAGTGCTCAGAATTGAATTAAACTAGAACAATAGTGACCGGCTCGTCGCAAGGAATCCAACGCAACTCATTTTGTTGAAAACTGAGTTCGGATGAAAGAGTTATGGTCTATTAATCGTTGTTCAGAACAAGCAAATTTTTATTAAAAAAATTGCATAATAGGTACAAGCTTATGACATGGCAACCCAGTTAGCATTCAGGGAATCTTCTCCAGTTTTAGTTCAATGGGACTGTGACAAGTGTCACTGTGGGATTCACCAGTTTGGTTTGTGAAGGTAAAATTTTTCCAATGACCTCTTAAGGTTGAATTTAGGTTTATGATATTATGTGCTGGAAATTTCTATTTTTTAATTAATTAAGGTTAAATTAATATATATATATATATATATATATATATATTATTTCATTTTTAAATCTTAAATAATTTTAATTTACATTTCAACTCCACGCGTATATATCTTTTAAACCAAATCAAAGGTAATGGAGGAAGCAATATAGTTTTGAATGACAATATGTTATATGGTATGTATCAAGGTTCGGGCTTCACATAAGTTGGCAGTGCAAAAGACTACCACGAGGGGCGAGTTCGGGGCTCGACCCCATGACCTCCTCCTCTCCACCGGCGCACGTTAGCATTGGGCCATGAACCCATGTCTTGAAATTTTATGTAGTGAAGCAGTATTTAAATGCATACAGATTCGACAACAGAGCGGAGGGGGCCATCCCCTCCTCCATAAAACCATGACCCATGACCACGCGGAGGACTGAGAACCGTTAAGCATGATTTGCGCTAACCATCAGTTGATTAATATTTAAACCATGCTTATCATTAATTTAATAACACAATTAACTTGGCGATGGATTTGGCGGAGCGCCATTTTTGGCAGACAGCTCCAGATTTAGTCAGATTTAACTCCAGTTTTCCAGATTTGGAGGAGAAATTGGGGGGGAATTTGTTTTTTCCATAACTCAGGTAATTTTCGACAAAATTGGGTGCAGGAATAGTCATTATTAGTAGATTATGATGTTTTGGAGTCATTGGAATAGGTTGCAGAGGCATAAGGCGTCATCTGTTTTTTTTTTACTTGAATATTTTGGAAACCTAGGGCCACCAGGAGGGAAGGTCATGCCCAGAGCATCTGGTAACCAAATTGAGTAAACAAATAGTCGTTTCTGATAGATTTCAATGTTTTAAACTCATGAGTAGGTTCCAATATCATTTTATGCACGTAAACATAATTTTGAGAACAATTGAGCTAATACAGAGGCCCAAGCTATGGAGTTGGACCAAGGAGATTTAGTCGAGGCATTAGGGGAATTTTGAGGTCTAAAATGGGCCTCCTAAGGAAATTACAAAATAATAGTGGAAATAATAAAATAAGATTAGATTACATCATCAAATTTTAGAGGGAATATATATATATATATATATATATATATATATATATATATATATATTTTTTTTTTCAACTCATATTTTCGACTTATCTCGCTATGGGTTTACTCAAATTTTGAGCAACAATGCTCGTTGGATGCAAATTTGATTCCTCATCCAAGGAATACCAATGTTGCATACTTTTGATGGACCTCGCTACACGAAAAATCAGAATTACATGAAAAATGTGATTACAATCACTTTTTTTTTAATGTATTTCTCATTTTTCCTGTAGCAGGGTCCATCAAAAGTATGCAACATGGGTACGCCTTGGATGAGGAATTAAATGTTGCATCCAACGAGTACTTCCACTCGAAATTTGAGTAAAAACTTAGGGAGATAAGTTGAAAATACGAGTTGAAAAAATAGTTTCGTTATTTTATTATTTTCTAATATTTTTACTTTTTTACTCAAAAAATGGTGAATCATCCCCCATGGTTAACATCATCATCTTGAATCCTATTGGTTCTTATAAAGTTTATTTCGGTTGTACATTTTTCTTAACTAGAGGTCCATTTTAGACCTCAAAATTCCCCTAATGAGGGGTGAACTCCTTCATCAAAACTCTATTTTAATGGATCAGTTTGTGATGTTTGTTGTTATTTATTTTGTTGTTGTTCAACCAATTAAATTCATGCTTTATTCTTTCAAAAACACTCATAAAATTCAACTTTAATTACCTCTTTGACACACATAAGCAACAAGGGAACCTGCACATCAATCATAAGATTAGTAAATAAGTTTTATATCTGAAAATGAAATTAGCACAGAAAAACTAACATTCAAATTCAGATCAATTGTAGCCATAATATGTCTTCCACCTTGAATGATTTCTCTATTTTGAGATGATCATGCCTGCTCTTATAATTCTCCTGTGACTTTTGCAGTGTTTCATGTACCTGTAGATAGATCTGTCTGATCTTCTTTATAAAATTTTCAGCCCTCAAAGCATCTCTTGTAAGATCTTCCCTCACTCCTCCTTGCTGCCCATATGCAATATCCAAATGTGAAGGTGGAAAATATCCAAAAGAAGTCTCAAATGGGGACTTTTTTGTAGAAGGGTGGACTGTTTTGTTGTAGGAATGTTGTATATATACCATATTTGCATCCCAGGTCTTCGAATGCTTCTGGTTATATCCCCTCAGAATTTTCACCAAAGTCATATTGAATACTTCTTCTTTCCCATTTGTATGTGGATGGAATGTTGTATATCTCTTCAACTTTGTGTCCATCTTCTCCGACATTGTAATCCAGAATGCACTGAGAAAAATTGTATCCCTGTTTGAAATAATGCTCCTTGGTATCCCAAAGTGAACCCAGACCTGTCCAAAGAAAAATTTTGATGCTTCTTTCCCGCATATGGTCTTTTTATAGGACATTAGAACACATATCTTACTGAACCTATCAAGTACCACGAAAAAATAGTTATGTCCCTTCTTGGTTGTCAGTAAACCTCTCACAAAGTCCATGGAAATGATTTCCCAAGGACAAGTAGGTATAGGTAAGGGATAATATAGACCTTGTTTCATGTTGTTAAGCATTTTGGTACAACAAAGCATGCATCATATTATGAACCTAGTTAACTACTCTTGAATCTTGGGCCAATACACATACCTTTTCAAGTTAGCCACAATATTCCCTACACCAAATTTCCATGCAAACTTTTAGGTGTGAGCCTCTCTAATCATCTGGAATCACTCACCTTTAGGAACACATAGCTTATCCAACATGTACAATAACTCATCCTAGAGACTGTAGTCAACAAAGTTGTCACCAACGTGCACATGACTCTGACTCAACAACTACTAATATACCTCCTTGAAGTACTCATCTTCTGAATATGCCTTTATGTATGCATCATGGGTGAATGGCATAAGAGTCCCCAAAGCTGTGATTTTTGATGTGGGTGGCCTTGAAATCATGTCAACCACCATGTTTGTGCTTCCCTTATTATACTTGATCACCGAATGAAATTGTTGTAAAAACCCCATCCACTTCTAATGCATGGTTTTTTGTAGCGTACTCGGGGCCTGCAAGTACTATAAAAATTGGTGATATGAGTGGGTTAATGTCTCCTTTCCCATAAAATAGTGATTCCACTTCTTCACAGCATGCACCATGGAATAGAGCTCCTTGACGTAGGTAAGGTAGTTAAGAACTACCTCATGAAATACTACAGAATGGTAGACAATGGGCGTTCCTCCTTGCATCAAGACAACTCCCATAACATGTGAAAATTCCTTAAATTTGGAACCCTATTGCAGCAACTGGTATTAATTATTATAACTAATAAATTAATTATTCAATTTATTGCTACGGAAACATCGAATTAAACACATTGCAACCTTCACTAAATAATCTACGGAAAAATACAATTGCGGAAAAAAAATTGAACAAGAGTAAGTCATAAACACATCTGACAGTTATTTTTGGACTGAGGTCCCCGAAAAAATCCCAATGTAGGAAAATCGTTGCAGTGGTTGAGAATTTTACTATTATGCAGTAGTAATTTATGAATACAATCTCTAGATGCCTCTCCCGAAAATCCAGTTATAAAGAATATCACTGACGAAGAGATTAGTGAGGTTACCTCACACTATCACAGGAAATCTCATCTGATCCAGCCACTGAATGAGTTTCCCCTAACAACCTCTACATTTCGTCTATGCAGTCTTAGCGTCAACCCTCCTGGGTGCAGTGTCAACCCTCCTAGGTACAGCTTCAACCCTCTTGTGGATCTACAGTTCTGGGTTATAGAATCGATTTCTTCAGCAAATTTTTGGTTCCCTCTTGGCCTCTACATAGCCCTACATAGTTCTACGCCATCCTCTCTAGCTCTGCTAGATCTCTCTCTACCTTCTCATCTGATGATTCTTCGACCAAGAAATATTTCTCTTCAGATATTATCCCTGCCCCTCTCTACAAAGAATCTCTTGATCGAAGTTTCTCCCTGAGCACTGCTCACTAAAGAAATTGATCTCTTCATCCTTACTGTGTGTGTTTTCCAAATGACCCTTCAATACCTTCTTATAATCTTCTCATTGAAACTTCAACGGCCGATATTAAATATCTAATCAATGGCTAAGATTAACTTTTGACTTGATCCGCTTTTTCTAGAACATTCACACCCATATTCTATTAATTCACTTTAATTATTTTATTTTCCTAAGTTTAGACTTAGGGTCCTTTTAAAATAGGTAATTTTTTTAATAAAATACAATTTGGGTGGAATCTCCCAAAATGATTTATGGGTTCTCTAGAATACATGTGACAAAGTCTTAGAGCACATCCAAAGCTATCATAAATCAACACTCCCTCTTAGCGAGGAATGTCCTCTAGTAATACCCTTGATGAGTACTACTGTGATTCTGCAAGATCTCCCTCTACGTTGCTGATGTCTGACACTTTTGCCCACCAACTCTGTGGAAACGCTGCATCTGTACTGTTGCTGACACTGTTATTGTCAACACTGCATCTGTACTACAAATCCCTCTTAACTTTTGCATATGTGTTTTTTTTGACACTGTCACTTCGAATTGTTACTGCACTGGAATATGGTTGCTTACTGCAACTAAAGAACATCCAAAACTAAGCAAGTGTTCAACATGATGCATCTTGGTACTAAAGATATGACTGTTTCTAACCTTTGCACTGACCCTCTGAAGCTGCCATGCTACTGCTGACTCTGCATTGTGCTCCACTGCATTGCTTCCAACTCTGCTCTACGATGCTCAGACTCTAGTCTTGTTAACGATTGTGTTGTCACTTCTGCACTCCTCTGCACCAATTGGTACTTTTACATCATGCTACGTCTAATTTGGTCTCCCATAGCAAGGTATTGATCTGAGAGGTGGACTCCTCAAGGAGCCTACCCAATCTATAGATATATGGGACTACAACTCCAAGTCACCTCATCTCCCTCCTGGAGGTATATGGGCTATCATGGCGAACTCCTCCTCATAAATCTTGGCAAGTGTTGCTTAAGGATCATGCTTCTTTTCCTTGTCTCTCTTCTTGAGAGGAAATTGTTTGGTATAATGACCCATATCACCACACCATAAGAATTTGATCTTGGAAAGGTCCTTCTTCCTCCTACACTACTCTTGTTTCCCCTTTGATGCAAGGGCCACATTATCCTCCTCCTCCTTCGGCTTCTTCTCACTGCTACTGCTGCCCTCAAGTTTACACTTGAGTAAGTCCCTCCTCATCTCTTCTTGCTAAATATCAACCTGCATTAACTCCTAGTCCAGAAAATTCTATCTACCCAGGATACTCTGGAAAAAGACCTGATAGTCTTCGGAGACTCATTTGAGGGCCAATCTAACCATTTTTGCGGCTTGAGGAGTTGATCCTATAGCTACCAGTTGATTTTGGTTTTATTGAAGTCTAGACAGGAATGTATCAATACACTCACCATTCTTCATCTTAGTAGTTTACATCTTCTCCTCCAGATACTTCTTCCACTGCTCGAAATATCCTTGATACAGCTTCTCCAAGGCCTGCCACATTTCTCTAGCTGTTTATTTTCTAGATATGTAACACACAACTTGGATCCCTCACTCCGTCAAGGATCAAGCGCTTTTTCTTAGCCATATTCTTCTTGTATTCCTTCAGAGGATCTGCATTTACTGGAACAACCATCACACCTTCGATGAAAATTTTGATATCATTCTCATCCAGCAGACATTTCATCCTTTCCTACCATATCACAGAGTTGGAGGCTCATTCCAACCTGTATTGATCTATCAATGAACAGGAAAAATTGTCGGATTGGGAACGACTGTGGTTGGATCTAGTGCAAGAGGAGTTCAGGCAGAACACCAGAGATCACTAGTACAAAATGGCTAATTAGTTACTAAAAAAACGATTAAATTTTGCATATAAACGACTATTTTTCGATCGGTGACCAATAGTAGCTAATTTACAGTATCTTATAACGCGACCAACTTTTGGTCGTTTTTAGCTTAGTCGTTAATTGGTTATTTCAATTTTGTTGTTTAGTAGTATATTTGGTCATTAATTTAGTCACTGATTTGGTCATTAATTTGGTCATTAATTTAGTCATTGATTTGGTCATTAATTTAGTCATTGATTTGATTATTAATTTAGTCACTGATTTGATCATTAATTTAGTCATTTATTTAATTTTTGATTTGGTCATTAATCGTCACAATTAATGACCAAATATACAGCAAAATATATTACTATACAATCACCTGAGAAAACCAATTAATGACCAAAGAAATATGACCAAAATGTTGGTCGTGTTATAAGATACTGTAAATTAGCTACTAATAGTCATATATATGCAAATTTTAGTCATCGTTTGAAACCAATTAATGACCGAAGAAATATGACTAAACTTTGGTCATGTTATAAGACACTGTAAATTAGCTACTAATAGTCGTATATATGCAAAATTTAGTCGTCATTTGTAATCACAAATTTATCATTTGCAGTAGTCATTTATCTTTTTTTGGTAGTTTTATATTCATAATATAAACGACTAATTCAGTAGTTTATATTCATTTCATTAGTTTCATTAATAGTCATTATAAATGACTAATTTATTCGTATATTCATTTTATTTGTGTACATCATTAATCAATATAAACTACTAATTTAGTAGTTTTAAATTGATTTTGTGTTCATTATTAATCAACATAAATTAATTTGTATGATTTAAAAAATGTCATACAATGTACATATTCATCTAATAGGAAAACACAAAGTTGAATATTTTAATTACAATACTAAACAATACGAAGTGCAACTATAAATAATTTCAAGTACATAAATTATATTATATGAAATGTTGAAGTATTACAATATGAGTTTCCAACTTAATATTGGTTGGACTACAATTTACACATGAAATGGTGTTTCAGCACTTCAAAAAATTATCATTGTGTTTTCAAGGCATTGCAGGTGAATTCACCAACTCTGAAGACTTGACCATCAGTCTTTGTATGTGTCTTATGCGAGATATTGGCTCCAAGGGTATCACCAGACCAGTTCTCCTCTCCCTCTTTTTGCATTTGTCACTCAAATGTTATTTCTCCCCTCTTTTTTCAATTCATGCTTCTTACCATCAATATTGAGTTCATTTTCTGAAAACAAAAAAAGATAAAATGCAGATTGTAAAATATGAAAGACAATGAACACTAGAATATAAAATAAATTAGACTATAAATAGTTTATACGACATATACCTCAACATCAACAATGTCAAAGCCATTTTTCCTCATACAAGTAAGAAACTCGAACAAATTTTCTTTATTGGGGCGATAATGGTCACTATAATGTGGCCAGATAACCTGTATAAACAAAGCAAATAAAATGTCACCATGTATAGAAAAGAACACCATAGTAACTTAGTATTCAACTTTCAAGGAAAGCTTAGGAACAATCATGTCAACTGAGTTATATGCTAAAAAGCTCAAGTTGTCGATGACTTGTGAAAACAAATAATCTGAAGTGTGATTTTTAATCCTTGTCGTTTTATTGACAACAACATTTCATTTTCTAATGCATGAAATTAGTCAAGTATATGTACTCAAATAACAACATGAAAGTAACTTTTTTTGATAGTCATGAAAATATTTTAACAAAAAATAGCAATAAGGATTCCAATCAATATAGTGTAATACTAATTTTATCTTCAAACTTTGGTTGTTTTTTAAATGAACATGATACTAAGTATTTTCAATTTCATAGTTAAAAGGCAAAACAAAATCAAAAGAAACGTCCAAAATACAATGAAACAATCAAGAGTGGATATTATGGAATGGAAATTGCAATTATAAAAAAATTGTTTACTTGTCCATCGATGTCGTGTCTGGCATTCCTAAAAAAAATTCTTGCCCAAAATAGCCATGAGGTGAAATAATCACAACATTAAAAACCAAAGGAATTCCTACTAGAAACATTTCGAAATTCAATGGCTCAGGTGTCTAAGTGATCTCTAACAGCGAATGAACCATATCCAAGACGTGATATGCATTGCCTCCCCATCCTTTTTCCAATCACATTTCCTGTAACCTTTCCACAACAGAGACAAGTAGCAATAAAACAAAGACATTAAGATTTATTTTTATCTTTTATATTTATAAAATTTGAATCGGATTTGTTTCATAAACATATTAATTCATATTTAAAGTCTTCCTATATATGAGAAAGTATCAATCAAGTAGGACATCAGAAAAATAAACCTCAATGAGGTCCTCAAAAAATTTCTATAATATCAATATTTTTCTTGTTGTGATATCTTGGGTAGAAAAAAAAAACATATCTGCAAAATAAAAATACATATATTACTTATGGTCAAATGTTGTATATGGTGTATTCTTAAGCAGTTTTTTAAAATGTTCCTCTGCCTTTACCAAAGTGAATTGTAGCTTGGTTAAACTATGTATCTTTTCATTCAACATCAATTTCTACAAGATGAATGTCACACACTATTCTTTCCCATTTCTCAACATGCTACATATGATAAATTGAAAGTCGCATAAAACAAAGAGCAAACCCTTTTCTAACCAAAACAAACAAACAAACAATGTCTCTAATAAAACATCATTATAATATTAGAAAATGAAAAGAGGGTGGACCATTTTTGTTGTTTGACTTTACCTATTTTTGTTATAAAAGTGCTCGAGCTTCAGGACTGAGCAAATGTGAGGGAAGTCGTAAATGTGAAAAAAATTATGTTGACCTAATTTGTAGACTTCTTCAAAATGATGTGAATGATGCCATTTTTGGATGTGGTAAATCTCATAATAAGAAATGGCTTGTATTCTAATAAATTACATTGCAATGACTACCATGGGCCTCCACGGGTTATAGGTCCTCAGTATGTTAATCTTGATGATGAAAGAGAGATGGAAACGATAAGTATGGGTGGTCCTAGTTTGTATGGTGGATATCTTCAAACCAAGGTTGTCATCTCAATGAACCTAGGTCCTGACATGGTAAACCTAGATCTGGTCTTCACCCAATTTCATTCCATCATACTTTGTCAAGACTCATGAGGACATAATGGTCCTTAGCTTATAATAGGGTTGCTTTTGAAGTTATAGATAAAGCTTAACCAAAGCAAATGGACTTTTGGGCTCCAAGAGATATGGATAATTTAAATGATAACAATTATATGTTTTTTCCCAAGATTCAAATGTAGGGATACATTTTGTGGATTTTACTAATAAATAGAATGAGAGAAATAATCCATGAGGAGAATCTACTAGTCATTGTGATTAGGGAAATACTTGAAGATAATAAGACTATTTAGGTTCAAATCAAAGATGGTGTTGATTCTTGTAGCTCCTCAATTGTTGGTAGTTTTTAAGGTAGAAATTTCAGTTCTTCAAGGGTGGGGTCCTTCAGCATAATTGCATTTGCCTTGGTCCTATCACCCAAAAGCAAAACATAATCAATAAAGAGTAAATATGTCAAGTTTAGGGCAATTCCTATTTGTATAGTTGTTAAGCTTATAATTCCTTTTTACTCTGTTATAACTCTATTGAGCCCACCTAATCTACAGTAAAAAAATAGCGGAGGAGCCATTAG